>OX030950.1:156482343-156889843 GCA_943735915.1 Pherbina coryleti | reverse complement strand
GAAAAAAATATTTTAAATACTTACTTTCGGTTTGAAACTGGAAAAAAATTTAAATTTTAAAACTGATAAAAAAACCAAATAGAACAGTAAATTTCCTATAAAAAAATTACATTATTTATTTTATTATAATTATCTTCAATATGAAAATAAAATTTCAAAAAAATCCTTCCGTCAATCTGATGAACTCTGGTGAATATTATGTGAACACGTTATCTCCTATATTCCCGCAAATCCCCTAGAAGAACAAATATGCCCAATATGAATGAATTTCAGAACTTTACTTTTTTTCGTTATCCGCTTCACGTGAAATGCCCCTTTTACAAATTATAGTACTATAATAATTTACAATAATTTTACGATCAACTTTATTTATAGGAATAATGTGAAAAAATTATGTTTTATTTATTTAGCCAACACCACATGAAATATAACGAAAAAAAAAAAAAAAATAAAAAAGAGAGCTCATTTTGACATGGACTCCCGAACTGAATATAATTTAATTATGCAGTAATGCTCCATAAGCATTCAATCAATTTGGCTGCATCTTCACAAGTTTTTACAACCCTGTATTTCATACAAACTTCGATAATATTTAGTACGGATTCTGGTGTTACAACGTCCTTTAAATGCGTCTTCAATTTCTCGGGACTGAATTCTCCCGTAGCAACATCTATCCATTCTTCTTTCTCAAGTATACATTTTATAGCGCACTGTAAATTTTCTGGAATATCGGCGGCATGAACTATACCGAACTTAAAATCCTGAATATCTTGTGTTTTTACTTTGAAATCCTTAATGCATGCTCTTTCAATTGATACGCCTTGCGCCTAATATACATAAGTATAAGGATTGAAAAATTGTATAGAAATCATTGCAAATGTAACTTTTATAAGAGGCATACCAAACCCATAGCACAGAGGATAAAAATAACTAGACCAGCGGTATGAACTTTGATCATGACCAAATCGTGGATATATTTATTTGCTAGAACAAATAGGAAATTGGAACACACCTTTAGGAAATGACAAATATAAAAACACTTGGAAATTGAACTCAAAGTGCGGCTTTTATAGCAAAGTTATTTTGTACTTAGCGTTAACGTCTGTGAAAACCGCTCTTTGTTTCTATTTATCAGTGCTTAGTTATTAAATATAATCGTGTTTAATAATTATAATTGGTCACTAGGTTTGCATGAGATAACTAAATGATTTTAATTAACAAAATTGGCCAAACTTTGAAATAATTACTTGGTTAATTTTATTGTATATTTGAATTACTTGGTCTTAAACTAAAAAGCATGCAATCGAAATCGTAATTACTCCGTCCCTTCAAAAACAGATAATTTTAGTATTTTATCAAGTAAATTGAAAAGGCTTTCGATAACTTATTTTGGTTTGTTATACCTTTTAAAAAAAATTTATGACATGAATATGAATACGAGAATTAGGAGGGTTATTTAATATTACTAGCGACCCCGGTGCGCTTTGCTGCACTCATCAACTATAAAATAATAATAATAATAATAATAATTGGCGCTGACCGCTGACGCCGTTCATCGTGTTCAGCGTATATTCTAAGAGTTTTGTCGTTGTTTGCAAGCGATCTATCAAGAGCAGTGATGTGATTCTGATTTAGTAAAAAATACCTTTCGCATTCCGATTTAAACCTGTTTATCTCACCAAAATGACACAAAAAACCCACAAAAAATCCCAGCCAAAATATATACCAATAACGTTTTTATCCAATTTTTATATTGAAATCTGAATTTTTTGCTTGAAATAGTTTTTCAAAAATTTACAACAGAATAATCGATTTGGTCATTTAAAAAAAAGTGAGTCATTGCATTCATGCTCCAGGGAATACTTATTTACCTCTACAAATTCGAAAGGGAATTGCTCTAGAGCAACTTAAGGGTCCAAAAACTCTTAAGTTTCACTCAAATTTGCTATCACACTACAATGCAAGGCTGCATAGTAAGCCATCTTGAATCTGCAAGAGATGTCATTTTTTTTGTGGAAAAGTTAAAAAGATTGCTGGAACTCTCTTAATTGGGCGGAGCTTTTTGGACTTTCTGACATATTCTTATATTCCTATATCTCTCAAAACTATTTCACAATCATCAGACAAACAATTTTTTTCCTGCTTTTGCAGACGAATGACAGATGCATTTAATCAGAATCTAGTTGTGGGCTTGCTGAATATAAAGGGCGATTAAATTGTGAAATGTGAGCGAAAAATTGCAATAAAAAAAAAAAAATTGTATGTATCTTGGTTGCGAACGTTCAGCGAGAGAGGCTTGCGAAAGCTTTACACTTTTCTAACTTTCATTTTGTTGTTAACAGACGCTCTATTAAGAAGACACAGAAGGGAACGAAATGTGAGCATCGAACAGTTTTGCTCTGAGTTTGATAACGTTGTTCTCAGATGCTCTGTTAAGAATAAAAAAAATCAACATAACAACAACGATTATATGCAAACTTTAATAGCCTATAACTTAAAAAATTTAAATTTCTATTAAGAAACTATTTTGTTTGAGTTGATGTGTGAGAACTGGCATTGTTGTGATGTTGAATGATCTTCCTTCGGTGGTTGGTTTTGCTCAATTCTCCAAAAACTTCCGACAAACAAATGGGTGTTAACCATTCAGCATAAACAGTTCATAAAGTGGCGACATGTTGCGAGATGACATTTTTCCGAAAAACTGCTTGAATGTGCTCCGTCCTCGGACAACTTTTACGGGTTTTGCTCACTTTGTAAGACCCAAACAGTAGACTGCTGCTTTGTTTCGGGTTCATAAGCATAGATCCATGATTCGTAGCTGTGGTGATGTTGACGTACCACCATGATCAAAAAGTTCCCGGAATTTATTCAGGAAATTAAAAATACAAGATTATACATCAAAATCGATATTGTCCCCTTCAAAGTACTCCCCATCGAGTGCAACGCACTTACGCCAGCGCTTGATCCAATCCTCGAAACATTTTTTATATTCGGTTTGCGGTATGGCCATTAGAGCCATCTTCAATTTTTCCCTGATGTCATCTTGGGTGCTGAAACGCGTCCCGCGGTTTCTTGAGTTGACCGAATAGGAAATAGTCGCAGGGAGCCAAATCAGGTGAATTCGGTGGTTGTTGAATGGTATTCGTTTCGTTTTTAGCTAAATGTTCACGGATAACGATGGCATTGTGCGACGGTGCGTTATCGTGGTGCAATATCCATGAGTTGTTTGATCACAAATTCGATCTTTTTTGGCATATTTCTTCACGCAAACGTCTCATAACGCCGAAATAATACTCCTTGTTGGCTGTTTGGCCTCGTAAAAGGAATTCATGATACACAACACCCTTATAATCCATGAAAATTGTGAGCATCGTCTTCTTTTTCGACTGAAAACGACGTGGTTTTTTCGGTCGCGGCTCATTCGGTGCACGCCATTCACTTGCGTGATGTGTGGATTGCGTGTCATACTCATTAATCCACGTCTCGTCTCCAGTAATGATCCGTTTGATGAATGTTGGGGCGGAATCGGCCTTGCAAATCATGTCTTTTGCGACGTCAACGTGGTTCCTTTTTTGCATGAAATTCAGGTCTTTCGGCACCAGTTTTGCAGCGACACGACTGAGGCCTAAATCATTAACCAAAATGTCTCGAACGGATCCAAAAGCAATGCCTAACTCCTCTGCCATCTCTCTAATGGACAATTTGCGGTCTACGATCATCTATTCTTAGATTTTCTTGATGTTTTCGTCGGTTTTCGATGTCAATGGCCTGCCACTGCGTTCATCATCGTTCACAGACTCTCGGCCACTTCTGAAACCTTCGTGCCAATGATAAACGACTGTTTTCTTCAGAGTATCGTTACCGAAACACTTTTCTAACATTTGGAATGTCGTCGCACAATTGAAACCATTTTTAACGCAAAATTTAATACACACTCGTTGTTGCGAATACCATTCAATTTTTAAAATTATATAAAATGAAAACACGCACAATTGCAGATGTACGCAATACGACGTCACTTTTACAAATGTCAATCTATCAAGCTGAAAATTTCATAGAATGTCAATAACAGATGTGCCCACCTAAAACAAAAAGAGAACTTAAATCGGGTGACTGAGAGCGCCACACGGTGGTGATTCTGGGAACTTTTTGATCAAGGTGGTATTTCGAACCGCCCTCTGTATTCTTTTTAAGCATTTCCTTGCACCAATCGGTACGAGATGTTCTTTGGGCTTGTTCGTGAATTTTTGGCAAAAAACAACACTGTTAACATGTCCCAGTTTCCATATTCGCGTGACATGGCCCCGTAAAAGTGATTCACTGAAGTGTTTTTGGGGATTGGAAGAAGCACTTACATGGTCCATAATGCCTAATTAGGCTACTTTGAAGTAGATAGCTGTAATGAATAAATAAATAATATTCTTTCAAAAAAATAAAAATTCCCGTTATTTTTGGAACACACATACAAATACTTAATAGTAGTTCAGCAAAAATAATGGAATCAATACGAGAACACTTTCGTGCAATTATTTTTTACAACTTTCAACGGCAGCTATATCAACAAGGGTGCATCGATAACCTCAGTTCCACCTTTGGCGATGAAGCATCATCAAAAACCTTTGTATAAAAGTGGTTAACAGAATTCAAGAGGGACAGTACTTCGCTAACTGACGAATTTTGTGAAGGGCGTTCAAAATCCGTTGTCAAAAACAAAATATTGATGCTGTACGCGAACTTATAATGCTTGGTTGTCATGTGACAGAACCTGAGATTAAGATATCACTGGTCACTACTTCCATTAGCATACATACCATTTTTTCATGAATACATAGTTGTAAAAAAGTTCCATAGTTCCAGTTGGATTCCGCATTATTTGACAATCGCTAAAAAAAAGACTCATGTCGATTGGAGCAGAACAACACTCAAGAAATACAATCGCTGTGCTTTAAAAGACCTACATAAAACCATTACTGGTGACAAGCCATGGATCTATGTGTGTGAACCTGAAAGTTTTTTTTTCTGAATTTTTTCGAAATTTCCAGAAAATTATGTCCTATTCCAATCCTATTTCAGTCCACCTTTCGTCCTATTTCAGAATCGATCAAAATTCAGTCCATCAGTTTGAAATAAAGGAAAAAAAAGATGATGCTCGGAGTGCTCATAGGACTCATGAAATAGTTTTTTAAATAAACCAACTTTGATATTTACAAATTATAGTACTTCACAAATAATTTTCGATCAACTTTATTTATAGGATTAATGTGAACAAATTATGTTTTATTTATTTAGCCAACATCACATGAAATATAATAAAAAAAAAAATTAAAGAGAGCTCATTTTGATATCGACTCTCCAACTGAATATAATTAAATTATTAAGTAATGCTCCATAAGCATTCCATCAAATAGGCTGCATCTTCACAAGTTTTTACAACCCTGTATTTCATACAAACTTCGATAATATTTAGTACGGATTCTGGTGTTGCAACGTCCTTTAAATTTTCCTTCAATTTCTCGGGACTGAATTCTCCAGTAGCTACTTCTATCCATTCTTCTTTCTCTAGTATACATTTTGTAGCGCACTGTAAATTTTCGGGAATATCGGCGGCATGAACTATACCGAACTTAAAATCCTGAATATCTTGTGTTTTTACTTTGAAATCCTTAATGCATGCTCTTGCAATTGATATGTCTTGCGCCTAATATACATAAGTATAAGATTTGAAAAATTGTATAGAAATCATTGCAAACGTAACTTTTATAAGAGGCCTACCAAACCAATAGCACAGACGATAAAAATAACTAGACCAGCGGTATAAACTTTGAACATGACCAAATCGTGGATATATTTATTTGCTAGAACAAATAGGAAATTGGAACACACCTTTAGGAAATGACAAATATAAAAACACTTGGAAATTGAACTCAAAGTGCGGCTTTTATAGCAAAGTTATTTTGTACTTAGCGTTAACGTCTGTGAAAACTGCTCTTTGTTTCTATTTATCGGTATTTAATTATACAGTATAATCGTGTTTAATAATTATTATTGGTCACTAGGCTTGCATGAGATAACTAAATGATTTTACTTAACTAAATTGGCCCAACTTTGAAATAATTACTTGGTTAATTCTATTGTATATTTTAATTACTTTATCCTAAACTAAAAAGTATGTAATCGTTATCGTAATTATTCCGTCCTCTCAATCAAAAACAGATAATTTTAGCATTTAATGAAATCAATTGGAAAGGTATACTTATTTTTATTTATTTTTATTTTTTATGAAAACTTATTTTAGCCTATTTCATGAATATGACATGAATATGAATACTAGAATTACGAGGGTTATTTCAGGGTAATATAATTTTTTTTAAATAAAATTATAAATTTAAAAATTTATTGTTTTTCAAAGTATTCTCCAAGATCAATTTACGTAAATTTTTGTATTCCTTTGAACCAATTTTCGAAATAAGTTGGTACGTCAGGCCATTCTTAGTTGGTACCTCAGAAATCAGTTTGTAAAAGCCTCAACTGGCTTAGATAAATGCTCACCACGCATTTTTTCTTAATGTGAGGGAAAAAGAAAAAGTCATTGGGTGCCAAGTCGGAACTGTAAGGCGGATGACCCATCATCAATTCTACGTTTTGAGTGCTAAGAAACTATTTTGTTTGAGCTTATGTGTGGGAACTCGCATTGTTGTGATGTTGAATGATCTTCCTTCGGTGGTTGGTTTTGCTCAATTCTCCAAAAACTTCCGACAAACAAATAGGTTTGTTCAGCATTAACAGTTCATAAAATTTCGACATGTTGCGAGATGAAATTTCTCCGAAATGGAGCTTGGTTATGATCGGGTATGGGCACCACTACATTTTAAGCTTCTGTGTTGTTTCTGTGTTTGTTTTTTGTCTTTGATTTGTGGTTGCGTTTTGTGTTGCTATATAAGCCTTTGCTCTCAATTCTTGCTCTCAGCGCTCTAAGAGCGCTCTCTGCCCATACCCGGTTATGATCCGTCCTCGGCCAATTTTTGTCGGGTTTTGCTCACTTTTAAAGACCACAACAGTGGATTGCTGCTTTTTTCGGGTTCATAAACGTAGATCAGTGATCGGGAAAAGCATGCCCGCGGGCAACGCATCAGTATTAGAGCCTTTATGCATGTGAAGCCGAAGCTAAATAAACGAACTTCAGTCTTATGCCAACTGTCGAGTGAGTATGTTCGCGTCACATGCTTTCTTCAGATTTTTTTTTTTGTTTCAGTTCGTTGTTTCTTTTTAACGACCAATTTGGTTCAGTGTACGCACATCGTTACATTAAAATACGAAGCATTGTATGGTTGTGTGCATGTGCCGACCACTGACGTAGATCCATAATTCGTCAGCTGTGGTGATGTCGTTGACGTGTTTCGAACCACCCTCTGTATTCTTTTTAAGCATTTCCTTGCACTAATCGATACGAGCCTTTCTTTCAGCTTGTTCGTGAATTTTTGGCAAGGGAGGAGTTGACAACAAAATAACACAACCTTAACATGCTCTGATGGCGGAGATGCACATGAGTTAAGGCTATGCCTAACAGGGTGCATCATAAGTAGATAAGAACTTAGTTACTAATGTAAACTCTCTGTCAAAATAAACTTCCGGGTAACTTTTTTCGCATATTGGCAGTATAAGTAGGACCTTAGTAGCTTGAGTGGATCACAGTGAAAAGTTATGCAAGACTACTACTGATGAATTGGTATAGCGGCCAATGAAGCAGTCTGTCTAGTCTGCTGTGTGATTTGGTCTATACAGAGCCGTTGTTGTTGTTGTTTATTGTTGCCTTCATTGTCTTCACGTTGTTTTGTTGTCAACATACTTGGCCTAAAGCTCAAATTTGTTTTCAATAGAAACAATAATTGTAACTAGTAAAAGCCTCTGTTGGCCTTTTTCATTTTAGCTTGTGGTTTGATAAACTCTCAAACCTTGTCATACTTAAATGATTTTTCGGATTTTAAATAAGAAATGGTTGCAGTTTTTTTGTAACTATTAGGTGTGACAGTCATCCGGCACTTTCCAAGTGATCTTGTTTAGGTAGAAGGTCTGGTTGAGTACAACACGGAAAGGTGTACAAAAATGTTCAAAGACCCTCAAAATCTTGATGTACTGGGAAAAACGGTTTTGCGTACCATCACGTACTTATAAGCCATTAACTCAATCAGCTATCAACTGATTTTCCAATTTCTTAAAAGTTTTGGAAAGACTAAATATAGACCCATCGAACAATGTATAACATTTAGCTAGATTCTTGCAGTTACTACACTAAGGGAAATAACGCATATTAGCATTATTCACGCCTGAGTATAAATTTTATTTAAATATTTACGTGGATAAATCAAATGTTTTCCTTACAACTCCTTTTTTTCCCATATTTGAATTTTATTTATACCACACACGTACACACATATTCCATACAAGCAAGCAGCAACAGCATCGCACAAGTACACACATATTCCGACAAGCAGCAACAGCATCGCACTCTGTTCCTGCAGTTTAGTTCTTGCAGTTGCAACCTTAGTTCTTATAATTCTCATTTAGTTATTATTGCAAGGGTAATATAGCCGCATGTTTGGCCAAGATTCTTTATGAGTGCGATTGATGATCGCAAAATACATTTTTATAAGGTTAGAGTGACAACCGGTTGTCATTTGCCTGCATATTTTTATGTTTATTTTATTTTTAATTTTTCTTTCGAAAAATAACGAAAAAAGTAAAAAAGAATATAAAGTATGCTACCAAATGGCATTTGATGGACGCAGCTCGTGGGGAATATTCAGATATGTTATTTTTTAATTCCAATATTTTTATATAAATTTTCTTTAAATGCGGTAGTTTTATTTTCAAATAGTAAATACTTGAAAGGATATTTAAAAAAAATCGTGCATAATTTTAATATATTTTTTTAATAATTCTGTTTAAATATTTTAATATTTTATTTAATTGAAAAAGTATTTAAATAAATTTTAAATATTTACGTACTCGATTTAAGCAAATGCGTTATTGGTGCAAAAATGACTCGCTTTTTGGATAAATTAAAAAAGTTTTTGGATAAATTTAATATTTTTTTTCCCTTAGTGTACGAGAGAGTTCCTAAACGTCAATCGTCAACTGTCTAAACTTTGACGATATCACATGTCCCAAATTGTATGGCGAAAGTAATCGATGCGCAAACAAAAGCAAAATACGCATCGCTAAGGTATGTGATGCTTTGGCATTTGATTCGAAACAATGGTCGAGATCGAAGAGTAAGATTGCATTTTTGCTATTTTTGAGGTATTTTGTTACTTAATTTATTATTATAAATTATAATTTCAGAGAAAAAAAAAAAAAAAAAAATTAAAAAAATCATTTGTACAAAACGTGTTCAAATGTTTACGTAATGCAGGGTTGCTTTGTACTGATACGGTAGCTAAACCGCATCATTACAAAGTATTTTGATGTCTTGAAACTCGGCCTACCTGTATAAGTATTTATCAAGTTTCTGACTTCATAAAGACAAATATTTCTGACTTCTTTTCAACTTTGACAGTATTTTTTAGAAATAGTTTTGTCAAAGACCATAACTTTTGTAAAAAATATAAATCAACAGGCCATTTCAATCTTGAAATGTTGTACACAATTGATCGAGAACTGGACCTATTAGTTTTATGTTGACTCTGAACTAGGATTGGGCATTTTAGTTCACCACAAAGATCGCTCTTTTTAGTTCAATCGTATGTAATGAACTAGTTCGTTATTTTAGTTCGTTAGTTCTTTTAGTTCGTTCGTTTTGTTTTTACTCGCTGCAGAATCAATTGAACTTAAAGAACGAGAAACACTGAACTAGTTCACATAGTTCATGAGTGGGAATCGTTTAATTAAACTAGTTCGTTCATGAACTACCCAACCATACTCCGAACGGCTAATGTGCATGTTCTCAATATGCTTTAAATGGCATTATTTACTCTCTGAGTTTGGCCATTGTCTGCAGAGAGGTGACATCCGAACAGAAAAATTAATTCAATTGAAAATACTTTCTGTGTCAGATAGAATTGAACCAGGTTTCTCTGGCGTATGGGTCACACACTCTATCCACTGCGCCACGGCCGCCACATAACTTTTGTATTCATATTAAAAAAAAAGTTGTCATTCTGGATTTTTGACTTGTGTTTTGTTTTAGATTACGGGGTATGGAAATCGGACCTTCATACAAAAATCGGCATTTTTCGCATACGTTGGGCTGAGTTTGAAAATTAAGGATAAAGGTTTAGGGCTAAATTCACACTGGTTAAAAAATGAATATTCAGTTAGACATTCCATTCCAATACAGATACCATTTTGGAGTTGAATCTGATTTTCATGAACATTTATAGAAGCCCTTGTTGAGACTGCAAGAGAGAAAAAAATCAAGCATTCTATGCTTGAATCAAGCAAATAGGCTATCAATTTACACTTAAGTGTAAATTTTTCAATTCAAGCATTATTTTGCAAGAATTGAGCAAATTTAAAACACATGATATTAAGAAAAAATTGCTTAATTCAAGAAACATTTGCTTAAAGCTCAAGAACATTTTTTTCTATATTCAAGACTAATATTTACTTGAAGTGAGAAAAATTTGCTTGATGCAAGTAACAATTTGCTGAAAACTAGATTAATTTGCTTGATTCAAGTAAACAATTTTCTTAATACTAGAATGTTTTGCTTGAGAAAAATAATTTTCTTATTATAATGAAAATCCTTTAGCAAAGATGTAGGGTGTAGGATAACTGATCATAAAAAACTACTCGAATATATGTACTACCCAGTGGCGAATGGATCGATCCGTCTTTGAAGTCGTCTTCAAGACACTAACTCCGTCATAGACGACGGATCGCTCCACTTTCATTGCTGTCGTCGAAGTCATTTTCGAATAAATTAGCAAAATGACTTGCAAGACTTTACTTCGCCACGTCTTCAACGACAGAAGGGATCCACGACAGCAAAAAATACGCGTTCGCTCAAAAATAATTCTGCCTCGTGTGTTTGCTTTAAATTTGTTTCTAATCACACTCTCCTTGTTTTATGCTTATGTCGCTCTTCTACTCTCTATGCCTCTTTCCCCTCTCCTTGATCTTTCATTTTTCTTTATTCACGGCTTGAATCGAAATAAAAAATGAACAGGGTATTTTTGATTATAGCCAACAATTTATTTTAAAATATTTATACAGAGTATAGAAAAAAGGAACAATTTTTTTCTTTCTTTTAAAGTTCAATAAACTAATAAAGTTTTACTTAATGTTAAATGCACTTATTCACTTTCACTTCACCGCATTATTTTCACTTGTTGCATTATTCAATATTGTCAGATGCAAAATTTTCATTACTAGAAAGTTAATTCTCATTCTAATTCAATATCAAAGCACCATAATATTGAGTCTGGCAATAGTTAGTTCTCTTTTCTTTATTCTCTATTCTCTTCCTCTCGGAGAGACACAAGCTTCCTAAGTTTTGTTTTATTACTGAATTTATAGCGACATGTCAAGCAAATATCAGCTTTGTTACTACGTTGTCTTCAAAGACAACGTCTTCGGAGACTATTTTCGCCACTGGGTAAATATATAGCTAAGACACTTACATTTTTTCAAGTAAAGTAACAGATAAGACACTCCGCCTTCGAACCATGCCATAGTTTGTCAATCCGCTCCATCTTAAACATTTTATCATGTTAACATATTGTGAATTATAAGCATACCAATATAAGTTGAAGTGAGAACAATTTTCTTGATTGAAGTAAACAATATGCTGAAAGCTAATGTAATTCTCTTCGATTGCTTAAATTAAGAAAATATTTTCTTGATTCAAGTCTTGTTCCAGGTTCTAGAATCAAGTATTTTATTCTTGTTTCAAGCAATCATTTATTTTACTCAGTTTAAGATATAAATGCGCATTATAAGTTTATTTTTCTAAATTTTAGTTTCTTGAGCATTTTAGGTTTAATTTTAAATATTCTTAGATCCAGCAAAATATTTGCTTATGTAAGAACACCATGTCTCTCCGTGTTAAATCTAAGCAAAATTCGCAATTTTCAAAACTCAATGTGAAATTTCAATTTCACTCATGATAATAAAATATGTTAAGTATCGAAAAAATTTTCTTTCTATCCTTTTAAGAAAAATGTTGAAATTTTTTAAGATTTTAATTTTTTATAATAATAATATACTTTAAACCGTCACTGTGCTCTTAAATGTCATTCAACCAATTTGATATGCAGGATTATTTTTTTTTTTTTTCTCTTTACGCAAACCTGTAAGCATCCTACACAAGCTTTACTCTGCGGTTCGTCTCCATTTCTCAACGACAACGACACTTAAACATGCCTCAAATTAATGACAAATTTGCATTTTGATATCGCAAATTGGACAGCACTGTTCGGTAGCATTGTTAGTCAGCGAGTGCGGCGTCGGCTGCTGTTTGTAGCTGTCTGCCGTTTATCTGACACCGCATGACGCTTAAAGTCGTTCAACTTTCATTTTCTATTGATAAGTTTCAATCAATTTGGTTTTCTTGAGCTGTCTGCAAGGATTTAGTTGTCAACGTTTTGATATGAGAAATTTGCCAAATTTAGGTATGTATTATGTATGGTAATAGAAAAAAATTCAAATTTTTGTTATTGCCGATGAATGGAAAATTACAAGCAGTTCAATACAAGCAGTTAAGCTGGTATTACTCTTGCTGGTAACATATTTTCAATAATAAAAATAAATATGCTTACAATTGTGAAAAATATGTAGGCTTTCTTTTAAGTCTTGCGTCTCGGAAACACTAAGCATTGTCAGATAAATTTTGACAGTTCCATTTTAAAAATTTTCCATTTTCTACCATAAAAGTACTCACAATGTTTTGGTGTTTGTTGCCTTTGTTGTGTTGCTTTCGGTGGTTCGGTTTGGTTAATTGAAGTTCAGCATAAAAATAGAATTAATACGTGAAGATTTTCGGGTAATGATTTTTTACTATTTTTGTCGAGGATTGACAAGAAAAGAATGCAGCGATCAACTTAGTTCGACGTTCGGTAATGAACCACCATGCCCACCGACTGTGTTTAATGAGTTTGAGCGGGGTCCTCGTTCTCTCCAAGACGAATTTTGTCAAGGTCGTTCAAGAACGGCTGTTAGCAGCAGAAAACATCGATGCTGTAGAAGCATACTGGCAAGTAACATACTTTGAGATGGAGTCTTCCATAGATATTAGTGAGGCTAGCATATATTTGAATGAATATGAACATTTAAGTATCAGAAAGATTTGTTCCTGTTGTATACCCCATAATTTGACGGTTGCTAAAAAAAAAGCCAAGGTGCAAGGAAATGCTGAAAAAATAAAGCGGTGGTTTTTCGAAAACGACTATAACATCATCACAGATGACGAATTACAAACTAACGCTTATGAGCCCAAAACAAAGCAAAAATCCATGGCTTGGGTCTTTTAAAGTGAGCTAGTCAAAGTGAGCAAAACCCAAGCAAATGGTTGCCAGGTTTTTTCAGAAAAACCGGCCATTTCGCAACTGTACCACTTGAGCAACGGAAAACGGTTAATGCTAAATGGTACATAAACATTTATTTGTCCGAGAATAGAGGAAAAGCAACCACCAAAAGAAGATTGTCCTCTATCACGACAATGAGTTAGCCTTACAATCCCGACTTGGCACCCAATGACCTGTTCTTGTTCTCTCACATTAAGAGTTTTCGGTTTCAAAATCTGATCCGATTTTAAATAAAGTCTTCTCGGTCAGTAGTGATGCCAAAGAACAGTTTTCAAGCTGTGCCTAGGGCTGTAATTTTTGGCAAACCTCTTCGGCCTTCCTGAACACCGGGTTTTCTCAAAAATTAATCTTTATTTACGTTTATGGTTATGGTAATGGTTATGATTATGGTTATGGTTATGGTTATGGTTATGATTAAGGGTATGGTTATGGTTATGGTTATGGTTATGGTTATGGTTATGGTTATGGTTATGGTTATGGTTATGGTTATGGTTATGGTTATGGTTATGGTTATGGTTATCGTTATGTTTATGGTTATGGTTATGATTATGATTAAGGGTATGGTTATGGTTATCGTTATTTTTTTTTTAGCTTTGAACCAAGGATTTCAGGTGGAATACCTATTCAGTCAAGTCTGCCTTGGTTCGAAATGGGGCGATAGATTAGTGGGAAGAAAAGGGCAATCAAGTGAAACACGTGTAGGATGTTCTAAAGGTGGTGTAAAGCCAAAGAAACATGTGAATTTGAATCAGAGGCAAGTGTTATGCCTTTACCTCAGCCAATTCAAGTTATAAGGCAATCTCATCCACAAACTTCTCTACCATCAACTACAACTTTATGTTGTAAATATTGATGAATTTTTAATTTCAGTTGATTAGAAATGAGGATAGAAAATTTAGAAAGGTTTAAAGCGAAGGACCATGGCCTGGCCGGGAATCGAACCCGGGACCTCTGGGGTGGCAGTCGAGCACGCTACCAACTCGACTACCGAGGCCGCCGTTATGGTTATGGTTATGGTTATTGTTATGGCTATGGTTATGGTTATGGTTATGGTTATGGTTATGGTTATGATTATGGTTATGGTTATGGTTATGGTTATGCTTATGCTTATGCTTATGCTGATGCTTATGGGTATGCTTATGCTTATGCTTATGCTTATGCTTATGCTTATGCTTATGCTGATGCTTATGGTTATGGTTATGGTTATGCTTATGCTTTTGCTTATGCTTATACTTATGCTTATGCTTATGCTTATGCTTATGGTTATGGTTATGGTTATGGTTATTTTTATGGTTATGGTTATGGTTATTTTTATGGTTATGGTTATGGTTATGGTTATGGTTATTTTTATGGTTATGGTTATGGTTATGGTTATGGTTATAGATGTGGTTATGGTTATGGTTATGGTTATGGTTATGGTTATGGTTATGGTTATGGTTATGGTTGTAGTTATGATTATGGTAATATAGTATCTTGCTGAAGTATTCATTAAATTCTTGATCAGTATCACCAACAGAGTTCATTAAGCCATGTCCGTTTGTCTGTTGTTACAATTGGTCGTGTTTGAGGCTATTAAAAGTTAGTTTCATTTATAAGATATTCTTTAAAATATGAAGATTAGGTTCGGAAATGAGCCAAATCAGATTATATCGGACTTTATTTAAATGAAAAAATCTCTTCAAATTTCACAAAAACGAATCTAAAAACTCTAAATTTTACAAATACCTTTTATTTCAAATATGCTGTCTTAGTTTGAAAATTGGTTAAAATTTTGTAAGAAAACCACGCCTACCCACCATTCGAAGTGACTATGCCAAATAGGTAAATAGGTTCGAAGATCATCTAAGAATCTTAAAACATAGACTGCGTGAAAAATTTGCAGAAATCTAATGTAAACCAACCCTACCCGTCCTTAGTGAAGTGACGTCATAAAAAATAAAAAAAAAATTATATACATAAAAATTTCACAAAACTTCATATAAACTCTACAATTTTGCATATAAGCTCTAATTTCAAATACAAACTCCAAATTTGAAATTGAGACAAATCGGATGAAAACCACACCTACCAACCATACAAACTGACGTCATAAAAATGTTAAAATCTTTACAATTTGCACAAAAATTATTCTAAAAGCTTGAAATTTTGTACATAAAGTTTGAATTTATTTAAAATCAGATTGGAAATCACTCCTGCTTCTCATAGAAAGTGACGTCAGCAAAATCTTCATAAACTCCACATATATTATTTAAAATGTAATGAAAATTAAGCTCTTCATGATTGATACCAAACCAAAGCACTTTCAAACTATTCGACATAACACTTGTCCCGTTCCACTTCAGACACCTCCAGAGCATAGTTTTTTAACGCATCAACGTCTTTTTTTAAGTCTTAAATCGTTGTCCACACAGTTGTCTTTGCAACAGGAACAAAAAGAAGTCATTGGGTGCCAAGTAGGGATTATACGGCGGATGACCCATTCATTTGATGTTTCGAGTTCTCAAAAACGTCTTTTTTTAAGGTGATGTATGGGAGCTCGTATTGTCTAAAGAATAATAAATAAGAATTGAATTCTGTGTACCACCGATATACAGAGGTGTTTGATGGTGCTTAATCGCCAAAAATTGAATTGAGTTCATCGATGCACTCCTTTTGTGATGTGATTTACGTCAAAAGTTGCGAAAAAAATAATGGCACGAATATGTTCACGTGTTTATTCCATTATTTTTGCTGAAATACAACTTTAAAAGCACTGCAAGCAACACAATAAGCACAATACACTAAAACATTGTAAGTACGCTTATGTCAAACTAAAAAATTTACAACTTTGCAAAGGTTTGACTAGAATGATATTAGCGTTGCCTGGTTCCGAAAGATAAGTGGCAGCTTACCTCGCAAGGCATTTTATATGTATTTAGCAAATATGTTCGAGTACCTTTTAATTTAAAACGATAAATGCGATAATTATCTGAAATGAAAACTAATTCAAACAAGCAGTTTTTGAATTAGATATAATTATCCCCGAAAAATTGGGGGTTATTAAAATTTCTACTTTATGCAGTGAACGAATCGGTCTTATTAAAGGCACACTAAAGTTTTTTTATCGAAAAAAAGTTGTATTAAAAGCTTGAATTTTAAGTAACTGTGTGCCTACTACACACATAGAAATTTTTCGTTCACCGCAACTGAAAAATTCGCCAACTAAACTTCGTTTGCGAGTTGTATTTGCCACAAACGAATATTCAGTTGTCAACTTAAAAATATATCTTATATATATATACCGCAAGCTATTTCGGTTATTATTATTTGTTAGATTAACAGATCGATTCAGTGCGTTATCGGTAACAGCAATATTGTTACCGAAACTCGTTACCGGTCTAAGAAATTGGTATTCTGTGCACTCGATAACGCTTTCAACAGTCGTAAACTCACCTTATTGAAATGAAGCTCTCTCTTTTGTGTGGTGAATATGAATATGAATTGAATTAATTAGAATTAATTATGTTAACTTTTTATATAATAGGGGTATTCACACCGAGCTCGTTAGTTTGTTTGTTGTTACTTGTTACTTTTTTACTTGCATTTTGTTTTTGTAAAAGTATCGAACTATCGAACTACCAAGTAACAACGAAACAACTTAGCAACCCTTATAATTTTTTCGTTATTTGGCTAAATACGAGCAGCTTCCATATTTTTAACTCCATGGAATTTTAGCGCCTTAAAAAGAATAATCTGAACACAAATTAAATTGAAGATTTTGTATTCTGCATAGCGTTTGCAATCAAATGCTGAATTATTTCAGATTTTGCCCCTGTTTGTGGCATTTTCCACTTTTTATTTATGTATACATTTTCAGCAATTGTAATTTATGAAAACCAAAATCAGCTGCTGTTCCACAACAAACTATCAGGCTAACGAGATTAAACGAAAGGGTGTGCTCACACTTCACAAAGTTAACGAAGAAACAACTAATTAAATAACAAACTAACGAGTTCGGTGTGAATACCCCTAATATTTGTTTTTATTGTCAGGATATATGCATGCACTACGCCGGCGCAGCTCCGGTGTTATCTATATTTAATTAATATATAAAATTTATGCAAATTTATATTACACAGTGAATTGCTATAAATTTTTATTCATTGAAAAGTGCTGAAGAAGCAGCAACAGTGAATTTGACATCGTTTTTTATTTTTATGTGCTCCGATTTTGATTTGAGGACTTTAAAATTAAATTAATTACTCAAAATACGAGCACTTTTTTTAATGCAATCTAAAAAATGTCTTCTGTTTTGCTTGTTACCACCAAAGGGATGGTAACAATATTCACCCGTAACGCTTGGTCGCAGAATACCAACAAAGTGTTCAAGTTACTAAAAGGTGAATTTCTACGGTAACAAAATTAATGTTCCCGCGACAGAATTCATATGTAATTGTCTTTCCCCCTATGTCCGTCTGTCTTCTTATGAATTGTTCTCATCGCACCTCTGTTGCTATCCGTCCGCGTATTCGAATTTGTCCAAAAAGTAACTCTAAACTATAAGCGCTGTGTGTATACAATGAAGGGAAAAACAAAGGAAGTTTCAAACGAAATTAATTACCTCAACTTAATGACGCGTTTCTCGCATTATGACAACTGTTGAAACGTTTGCAAATAACGATCCCAAGCACGACAAACTAAGTTCCTTTGCGGCAAACTGGCAATCAGGGGCGGTTCCAGGAATATATTTCGGGGGGGGTTTCAAAAATATTTATGTACGTTATATATATAAAGGGTAGTTATATTTTAAAGGCCGATGTTGATTTTGAATAAAACACAAATTATTAAGGAAATTATTGTCGTTTATTTTTATTATGATAATTTTGGTATGGTTCAATTATGCATGGAACAAAATATCGGCTAAATGGCCGCCGCGACCTCGGCGGCACACCTCCATCCGATGGCCCAAATTTTCGATGACGCCGAGGCATAAGTGAGGTTCTATGCCGTTAATGTGCCGAATTGGCGGGGTGTAATAAGGCCAACGGCAATAAGGCCGAATTGGCTTTATTTCCTTTTCAAAGAGAAATAAGGCCGAAATTGTGAATTTGGTTTTATTTCCATTTGAAAAGGAAATAAAGCCTAAAAAAAATTTAGCAAAATGGTAATAAGGCCGGAAAATAATTTTTGCAAACTAAGGATTATTTTTTATAATTATTTTTAATAAAAAGTACGCACCCTGTAGTCTGTTATTTGAAAAGTTACTGGACTCAGCGCAGGTACTCAATTTGCAAGAGAACAGTTGCCATTGTCAACCTCAATGTGCTTGTTTTCGTATCCACGCGAAAAATTTATTAGTAGTAGTTCAATAGTGAAGGTGAAGAAGTTTTAATATTATAAGGAATGAGCGCCGCAGGCAAAAAATTTTTATTAAAAATCGCGGCGATTTATTATAAACCTGCGGCGCTCATTCTTTATAATATTAAAGCTTCATTAAAAATTTTAGTAAAAATCGCGCATATTTTATAAATTTTCATTCATAACTTTTACGTTTATATTTTACATTTTTTTCTCGACCACTAACAAAAAGATGTATGTTCTTTAGCATTTAAACGATCATATTTTTCGCTTTAAACGGATATATATTTCTATTATTAGAATAAGATATCCTAGTCTTCTCAATAAAAAATATGTAAATTTTTCAGACTTTCACGATTTTTATCTCCTAAACCATTTGAGACCTACCTATTTTTTTTTGCAGCATTAGATTTAGAAGCTCCATACACATTTAAAAAACAAAAAAAAAAAAAAAGAAGCGTGTACCTAGAGTGCAATTATTCCAAAATAAGTATGTACATTTTTCAAACTTTCACGATTTTTATTTCCCAAACCATTTGAGACCGACCTTTTTTTGCAGCATGTGCATTAGGAGCTCCAAATGCACATTTAGAAAAAAAAGAAAAAAGGAGCATGGGCCCTAAAGTACAATTATTCCAATACTTTATATCTTTAATTTTTCATTAAATAAAACTAAAAAACTTATTTGATGGCGTTTTAATATTGGTTCCTTTTAAAGGGAAATAAGGCCAAATTGACTTAATTTCTCTTTCAAATGGAAATAAGGCCGAATTCGGCCTTATTGCACCCCGCCGCCGAATTATCTCATCCTTTAGCTTTTGAATTGTTGCTGGCTTATCGACGTACACCTTTTCTTTCAAATAACCCCAAAGAAAGAAGTCCAACGGTGTTAAATCACATGATTGGTGGCCAAATGACATCGCCACCACGTGAGATAACACCGATAACATTGAATTTGTCGCGCAAAAGAGCCATTGTTTCGTTAGCTGTGTGGCAAGTGGCACCGTTCTGTTGAAACTACATATCGTCCACATCCATATCTTCCAATTCGGGCCATAAAAAGTTCGTTATCATCTCACGCTACCGAACACCATTCACAGTAACTGCCTGACCAGCCTCATTTTGGAAAAAAATACGGCCCGATGATGCCACCAGCCCATAAACCGCACCAAACAGTCACTCTTTGTGGGTGCATTGGTTTTTCGACAATCACTCTTGGATTATCATTCGCCCAAATGCGGTAATTCCGCTTATTGACGAATCCACTGAGGTGAAAATGTGCCTCATCACTGAAGATGATTTTCTTCGAAAATTGATCATCCACTGTTGCCATTTCTTGCCACCATTCTGACCGTGTAAATGCAAGTCTTTATGCATAATGTTCATCAACGACGAACGTGAGAGGTGAAATTGTTGGGCACGACGACAAGTTGAGGTGGACGGCTCTTCAGCCACACTATCGCGAACAGCAGCAATATTTTCTGCAGCACGAGCGTGCACTGGTGTTTTCACATCTCCTACAGACCTGGTTTGTTCAAATTTTTGCACGATTTTTCCGATTGTACGCACATTTGGACGATTAAATTGACCGAAAAAATCACGAAGTGCTCGATATGCATTTTGATTTGAAAGCTCATTTTCATAATAAGCCTGAATAACTTTAACGCTTCTAATTGAGTTAGTCTGAAATTGAGAAATGTCAAATGAAATGCAGAAAAAAAAGTTGACATTTAGGTGTGGTTTATATTCAACATCGGCCCTTAAAATTTAACCACCCTTTATATACATTAGAGCGGGATAATTTTTTTTCAAAAAATCGTAGGCGGGGGAAGAAACCGTTAGTCTAAAATCTATTTCGAGCCTCTGGTTTTTCAAAAGAAGGTTATAATTTGTGTTTTGCTGCAATATGTGTAAAAATTATTCCACTTATTGGAAAAAACTTTGCTACATAGCCATCCACATTTCACTCCATATTCATTCCATATTCACTCCATATGATTGTGTGGTGCTCAGGATTATTTTTTTGTGTTAAATACCACAAGCTGACGCTGGGGTGAAGATAATTATAATAATAAAAGTGATTTCTCTGTTTATTTGACTCCAATACAAATATTAAAGGCCAACATAAAACCAACATCAAAATAAATAAAAACTACAAAAACCGGAATTTTTCTCCATTACTGTATAAAAAGGAATTTTACGTCAAACTACAAAAACCGGAATTTTTCTCCATTACTGTATAAAAAGGAATTTTAAGTCTACACTTCCGATACTATCGAAACTGTGGGTTTTTAAATTAAGACTGTGCGGTGTTTGGATATATTTTATTCAAAAAATGCGGTGTTTTTGTGATTTCAGGTTAAGATTGTATGTGTGACTGTTTACAGCTACAGGCGCAATATCGCAAAAACAAACAAAAACTGGAACAGAATTCAGTATTTTAGCAATACGTGTAGAAACAGCTACAAACGTTTACAGCATAGAGGTGTAAAAATTATCTTAAAAAATTTAAAGTAAATTATAAAAAACCAATTTTTTTTCTTTTTGGTACTCTTAGCCCACATAATAAACATCAGTACATCACATTTAAATACAGGTTCTTTTAGAATTTCGGGGGGTTTGAACCCCCAAAACCCCCCCTGGATCCGCGCCTGCTGGCAATAAACGTTTTTTTTTCTTTGCGTGTATAAAATACTTTAGTAGGCCTTTTAGAGTTAATATCGCTCGTTTTCTGCAATAACGTTACAACTCAAAAAACTAGATTTTTCAGGAGAAGCATTTTAAGTTTTGAACAGACAAAGGAAATTAAATCACCATTTTCAAAATATGGACAAAACATCAAATATACAAGTTTTACTGTAATGTACATGGTTTAATCCATACAAAGTGACAAAAAAAACTAGAGATTATCGATATAGGTATAATACGATCTAATCGGAAATATATTGAGGTGAATGAATCACAAATTCTACTCTCATGCAAAAATTAAAGAAGATTTCGTTACCAAAATTGTACACAGCATAGATCATGGTAACACGAATGTTGCTGTTTAATTAACTCCATTTTTATGTTTTTTGGATTGTAACGTTAGTGAAGAAAACGAGCGATATCGCATGAAACCAATCGTATAATTTTTTGAAGCAAATATTAAAATAAGTTAATAATAAACATGACTTAGCCTTTAACCCTAGAAGGATAACCCTATTTGCTATACATATTGCAAATATGTATGTATATAATATAAGTCGAATCGACGTACGTTATCTTTCTAGGGTTAATATACAGATAGTGTGGTAGTGTTTGACATCAAAATAAAGTTAGTTTGAGTATAGTTAAAGATAATAAGATTATTAAATTATTCATTTGTAAATTAAGCTTAAATAAAGCACCCTTTTTTTAATTTTTTCCACAAATTAACTACTACAGCACAATTCAACAAAAATTAGCAGCAGTTTTTCAGCAATATTGACAGCTCAAAAAATGAAGAGTGTTCTCACAAAATTGACAGCAGCCAATATTTTAACATAAATAAAACCGAATGAAAAAGAGATAATTCATTTATAATTCGACAAAACAAATTCAAATCAATTAACTACTTTTAATTTGTATTCTCTTCATGTTAAACTAGGCAGCAAATTAGTCAAATAATTCAAATATTATCTATTTAATATGAAAAAAATAAAAGTATAAATATATATATATTTTGAATAATTTTGTTTTTATATGTTGAACAAAAATTTTAATAATAATTATGAATAATTTTAACAAATCAGCCATTTTTGGTATTTATCAAATGAATATAAATAGGTCGACGCGTTATGAAGACAGCACAGTTGGAATTCATCAAAATTCAGAATCAAATAGGATTAATTTCAATTCTGTTCTCAACATGAAATCAATAACTGTCACATTTGCTGTGATGATCGTCAGTCTGGCAACTTTTGTTGTGGTAAGTTGGTGTTGGTGAAATCTGAATGTTGAGCAAAAACAGTTTTTATCCACTACTTTTATAGTGTGATGACTTCTCGGACTCCGAGATAGTCTGCCTCAAGAAAAAAACCGTAACCGAAGCCGAACTAAATGCTTTCTTCAATGGCGGCATGAAGCCAGAGGCTGCCAAGGACAATATTAAGTGTTTCATTAAGTGTGTTATGGAGGACGAAGGTTATTTGAAGAATGGCGTTATATTAGAGGATGCTACCGTTAAGGGATTCCAAGAAGACCCAGCGATGAAAAACTTTCCAAATTTGGCAAAAATTATAACCGACTGCAAGAGCGAGAAAGGAGTCAACGATTGCGATACGCCCTTTAAAATTATGATGTGCTGGGCTAAGAACAAGGTCTTTTTACACGATTAGAATGACAATTTATGTCTTTTGACAATATATATCGAAATATTTTTTAAAGTCTTAAGCATATAAAAGCAATAGAGCTTGGTTTCAGAACAGTGAATTTTGTCTTTTTATTGTTCTTTGTAAAATTTATTGCTTTAATTATCGCTCGATTTGTTTTCAATAACGTGAATTTGGATTTGGAGGCGAAAAATTTAAAGTGTAAACCAACAGTGTAATAACCTTACATCTTGAAAATTATCCGACTATTTTTTCTCTTCTTATTATTGACAACTTATGAAAGAGAACAGATTTTAATTTAGATTTTATCTTTCAGCAGCTCAAAGGTAAGATCAAGATTTTAAAATTAAGTTGTATGGGCATTACCTATAGTTCGGCATTACCTATAGGTTAACACTTTCGTTCGACTATAATTTGCATCTTTCATGATAACTGTCAAGATTTTACAAACACCTAACTACATACATTCAATTTCTTCTAACAATAATTAAAAATATCGTTAATTTCGTTTTTTTAATAAATGTAGAATTCATTTCTACATAATATATGACACTTCCCTATAATATATGACACTAGTGCTGAGCTAGAGTTTTCTCTAGTGCCCAGGTAAAAGACACTAGTTCCACATCAATCTACTTTCTTTACATTCAAAAGCCGAGTTTTAAGTAAGCATATTATAGGATGAGATCAATTTCTAAATTTTACATTACAATTCCCTAGCCTCTTCACTAGTGCTGCAGGAGCAAATAATTAACTAGTCAGAAAGTTTAAAAAAACAGGAAGAAATACGTGAGCACTAGACCGCATCAAGTTGTTGATAGACCGCCGACGAAAGAAGAGGTTGCTGATAGACCGCCTGCGAAGGAAGCAACTACAAAAAAGAGTAGCTGAAGAACCTCGAACGTCGAAAGGAAGCCCCTACCAAGAGAGCTGCTATTCGACCGCTGACAAAGGAAGAGATACAAATAGAAGAAGACAAAGGAAGAACCAGGAAGAAAATCGTGAATCAACCCGAGGAAGAAGGTAAGGTGTGGACGACGAAAAATGTAAGGATGGTCAGGACATAGTTAGGGCGTAGTTATTATAAGTTATTAGTGCTCTTGGACATTAGTTCCGTCATTTAATCAGGCATAGTGGTAGACTTAGGGATCACAAGAACCAAAATCAATAGAAGCTGTATTGGTGCACTGGCCCGTCAGGATCCGTCACTTAAGGTAGGAGAAATATTCTTAAGCCGTGTTTAGAACTTCTCATAGTATTGGTGCTCTGGGACGTCAGTTCCCTCATCTAAGTAGGAGTTGTATTGGTGCTCTGGGACGTCAGTTCCGTCATATAGGTTGGAGCTGCCTCAGTGCTCTGGGTCATCAGATCCTTCACTGAAGTAAGAGTACGGAGACCAACAACTACGCAGACGAACGCGAGACACACCTGCTGCCATTTGAACCCAGTGTCGAGTTCCCGTACGACCATCGGACAAGACCGTACGTAATACCACCATCCAGGAAATAAAACCCCAGTAATCAAGAAACTACTACTGCACGTTCATCTTTTTATTTATAAATTTTGTATCGGACCTAGGATTCTCGCCGAGCTTACTTCAGCTATAGGCCCGGAAAGTCGGAAGCTTCGTTACATAAAAGACAATTTCGATAAAAAAATTCTTTTTCTACCGAACGTAGGGGTCGCACTTCTAAGTTTTTCTTCATATCTTATCTTATTCATTTACAGTCCGAAATTAAATAATGATATATCAGTATTTTTGTTTCGAGAAGTCCAACCATCAGATTCCATTTTCTACTATCCTAATGTACCATTCTAAGGTCATAAAAATAAAAAGCTTGCAAAAAAATTAAAATTATTCCGATTAAAATTATTAAACTATTCTGAAGAAAGTATATCCATTATCCCAGTAGAACTACTAAAATAAAAATTAATTAATATTTTTGGACGTTGAGTTTCTATTTTTAATTTTTTTTCGTCATATCTTCGACATTTGCAGTCCGATCTTAAAGAAAGATGTATCGATATTAGTCTTGAGGAGACCTATATAAAACAAAAAAAAAAACATAAATTGGTACATTACTTTAGATTAAAACTACTCTTTTAAAGTAAAATGCTCATAGAAGTTGTGAAGAAGCCAGATAAGTTATGACCAGCTATGGGCAGAGAGCGCTCAGGGAGCGTTGAAAGCAAGAATTGAGAGCAAAGTCTTCTGTAGCAGCACAAAACGCAACAAGAAATCAAAGGCTAAAGACAAACACAGAAACAACACAGAAGCTTTAAATGTAGTGGTGCCCATACCCGGTTATGACCAGCTATGGTCAGAGAGCGCTCTGGAAGCGGTGAGAACAAGAATTGAGAGGAAAGGCTTATGTAGCAACACAAAACACAACAACAGATCAAAGACAAAAAACAAACACAGAAACAACACAGAAGCTTATAAAGTAATGGTGCCCATACCCGGTTTTGGCACCACTGCACTCTCTACTCGCGAAAAATTCTCATTTCGCTTATTGATATTAGAGAAAGGAAATGTGCGCTCACGGTCCTGAGTTGATTTTTTTAATTCTATAGGTCTTTTTCTCGAGTTCGAGCCATTTCTTTTAATTTCGGGAGCTCGTGCTCACGTAACAGATCTGCACAATATTTTAAAACTCTCTGCTCCTCACAAGCTTAGTACGCACCACCCAATAATAATTTCTTTAACCGCTCAAGCTAAAGAGCAGAAGCCAGAACCCGAGCTCGAGTGACTTGCATGTCATAAGCAATAAATATTTAGGAAATTTTTCCCGTAGCAGTAGCAGAGATTTTGAAAAATTGGCTGACTGCGGTTCGCGAGTTGGAGTTGCAAAGATGAAGAATGACTCAAGGTCTTGAAAGGTAGCTGCAGCAAAAGAAAATAAATTTGAGCTTATGGGCTTAAAACCAGAAACAGTAAAAAAGAAGCCACTCGCGAGCGAGCATTTTCGTTCTCTGATTGATTGAAGCGAAAAACAATGGTTTGGTTATTCATTGGAATGGAAAGATGATTTCTGAACTTATGCCGAAATTAGCCAAAGTGGAACGTCTCTGGGTTATCGTAGTTAAGTCCAGGTCTGGATTACAAAAGGTGTCCCTGAAATTCTTGGTGTCCCGAATAGTCCAAAGGATCTCCTTCCTGTAAGGAAAGGAATACTGGAAGGAGAATCGATGGCAAAAGGTGTATTTGAAAGAATAAAGGAAAGAGATCTGGTGGATAAAGTAAAAAGTATGTTTTTGCTTGATACGAATGCATCGAACAATTGAAGGAACATTGGCGCATGCAAATATTTGCAAGACATGATCGCGCAATCTATTGACTTTGGAGTGTCGATATCATGTATATGAAAATATGCTTCGCTGTGCATTTAAGGTCGAGTTTAACCATCGAAATCTCCAGAAATGGCAATCTTTAGTCGATTCCGTGAAGCTTGAAACGCAGGTAGAATAGATGTTACTAACATAACTTCGTGTCCGGAATGCGAGTCAAATACATTCGTGCAGGTATGAGCGATGATGTCGTCAATCGTCTTATCGATTTTTACCTTCATGAGTTGACTATAGTCGTGCTGACTATAAGAAGTGGTTGCAATTGAGCATAATTTTTTCGGAGGTAACGTAGAAAACTTCAACTTTTCAGAGCACTACCAGTAAAGCCCAATGGATGGCGATTGGTCATTTACGCCTTGAAAATGATTTTATTCCGAAAAATATTTGTTTTAACGCCTCAAGAAGAAACGTAAGCAGAGCGAAACATAAGCATTTTCGTCATAACATTGTGCATCGAGACGTGGTTAAAATACACAGACGTAGCTTCTGCACTAAACTAACCCCTTCACTTGATCAAAAATACGATTGCATTCTCAGATATAAACAAAACAATTTTTGCAAATGTGCCAAAGGGATTCAGTAAATATCTCTGGCACTTGAAAGAAGAGACAGTTTCTTTCGCTTTCTTTTATCCAATCGTTTTGAGCGAGGAAAAGATACAAATAGTTGAAAATTTATCTCGACAACCATTTGGATAGAAATACACAAGGATGCTTTGCCAAATTTTCAACGGAAATCATTGTGGGATTTTGTTAACGAAAAGACACTACAATTTTTTTATAGTTTTTGTATTTCGCGTGAATTCTTCGACAAACGTCCATCTGAATAGGCTTTATTTTAAACCTATTTGGAAGGATGGAAGCTTGTGCAAAGTTGGAAGGTAATGAATGACAATGCTGAACGCGGAGTGAAATTCATGACCGTTTACGCCCAAATACTTACAACGAACGACGATCAACGTCAATTTTTCTTCCAATGCTCCGAACAATATACAGGATGGGCCAAATGCAAGTTTTTTTTTTAAATGCAATAAAATGAACAAAATTTAAGTTTTTCCTTGTATTATGGCTTTATTAGTACGAGCAAACAATCCTATTAATTATAGAACACAACGTCGTTTAAGTGGCTGCCTCGGCTGGCTTCGCGGTAGCGCATTCCAATTCATTCCAATTTTCCAATTCATTCCAATTTTTTCCTTGTTGATGGTTTCTGGCTGTAGCTCACGGATGGCTTGGATGATATTGACCTTAAGTACTTGAATCGTTTCCGGATTGTTGGCATAACATCGGTCCTGCATGGCTCCCCACAAAAAAAAAAGATACAGTAGTTTCGACTATGTCGTAACACAAGACGTAGAATTATTCAATTCGCTTTTGATGACATCTTTTTTAAAAAATATTTAGCAAAATATTTATTCCATACACCTGAGCAGATGACCTTTAAAAGAGTGCCGGAGAGGGTTGATATATATGACCGACCCCCATTACTTTTGCAAAAGGAACATTTTTACTTTTGACACCTATTCCCTCCGACCACTCCTTAGGGGGGCTCCCATACAAATTTTATGGTTTTTGTATATTTATTCCATACACCTGAGCATATGAGCTTTAAGAGTGTGCCGGGGAGGGTTAATATGTATTACCGACCTCCATTACTTTTGTAAAAGGAACATTTTTGCCTATGACTCCTTTTCCATCCGACTACTCCTTAGGGGGGCTCCCATACACATTTTATTGTGTTTGTGCCGGAAAGGGTTAATATGTATCACCGACCCCCATTACTTTTGCAAAAGGAACATTTTTGCGTTTGACACCTATTTCCTCCGACCACTTCTTAGGGGGGCTCCCATACAAATTTTATGGTTTTTATATATTTATTCCTTACACCTGAGCATATGACCTTTAAGAGAGTGCCGGAGAGGGTTAATATGTATGACCGACCCCATTACTTTTGCAAAAGGAACATTTATGTCTTCGACACCTATTCCCTCCGACCACTCCTTAGGGGGGCTCCCATACAAATTTTATGGTTTTGTCGATAAGACCGGAAACTGTCGATAAATAGGTAGCAAGTTTAAGCAAACAAAAAAATCAAAAGTTGGCTTTATATTTCATGTAATTGTGTAAAATTTATATAAGTTTGAGAGTTCTAACATGAATTTTTGTCGCATTGAGGATCAAGCAGACCAACAAGTGCTAGCATCAACATTGTACGATCAGTACTTTAGGCCCACCAAAGGCTCAAAAAATGATATAAATACCCACACCTGATCACTATCAAACACCCTACTTATCTCCGAGAATGACGTATTCTACGTCAAAAAATCAAAAGTGTCAAATCGCAACTCCGAGGTGTAAGATTGACATCGCCAAGATGGATGATGATAACACGATTTGGGAATTTGGTGAGCAAAATATGGATTGTGGCATGGGTTGTGTGGCATAACGTCTTCAATTTCAGTTAAAAAAAACTCGACTAACATGCCTCTGTAACGCCCATCGTTGACTGTAACGTCCTTTCAAGCCTCATTTTCAAAGAAAAATAGTCCAATGATGCCACTACATTCTACAATCCGCACCAAACTGCCACTCTCTCTTGATACATCGACTTCTCGTCAATAACGTGCGGGTTTTCCGAGCCCCAGATGCGACAATTTAGTTTGTTAACGTAGCCGTCGAGATGAAAATGCGCCTCGACAGAAAACTTATTTTCAAATAACGCACTTTTTGGGCTACAGCACTCACTTTGGAAATAAGTTTTCAATATTTCTCGACGTTGTTCAGGCGTAAGAGCCCGAGCAGAATCAAAGCGATTGGCAATCGGCGATCCTCTCTTCTCGCCAATCGCTCAGAACACGTCCAGAATGAAAGCGATTAGCGATTGGCGAACTATTCAGACTGAATTGTCAGAATGTTTTGAATTGTCAGAATGAAGAAAACAGAAACCCAGGAAACAAATTTTAAAAGATAATAAAACTTAAGAAAATAGCACTGAACGTACCCCATCATTAGGAAAAATACGGCAACAGTTATCATGTTTTACACCACTCAAAGAGAGGATCGCCAGGTCGCCAGAGAAAAAATAGAATAGATTCTAATCTGGCGAATGTTCGTCACGATCGAAGACCAGCGATTTGATTTCGGATGTGTTCATACGTTTTCATACATTCTATTGCTTGAAAATGTCGCCAATCGCTAATCGCTTTGATTCTGTTTGGGCTCTAAAGCGACGCATTTCTTTCCGCGAAGGTATGATACAGACTTTATGCCAAGATTTCGAGCGGGAAACAGCTGTCAGTGTCAAAATAACTTATGATTTTAAAAAAAGCCACTAGATGGCCCACCCTGTATATATGAAATGTACAAACAGGTTGAAATTTGGATAAATTGAATAAAAAATACGCGTAGATGGGAAAACCATTACAAACTGACTTCATGATAAACATCCTTAATAGTTTTTTTATATTATAATGGGTGTTTTTTTTTAGGGGTTTGTTTTTCGAATAGAGATAAAACTGGCATTTTGTGGTCAAATCTGGTAACTCTAATGTCATTTATGTTCAGTTTGGTTTGCCATTTCATCATAAACAGGTTGACAAAAGAACAACGCTTGCAAATCGTGCAAATTTATTTCGAAAATAATGGTTCAGTTCGCGAAGTTTACCGCAAGCTCCGTCCATTTTATGGTCGACATAATCGTCCATCAGAGCAATTAATTCGGTTAACCATGGGTCGTTTTCGCACTACGTTTACTCTATGTGATAATACGCATCCGCAGAGACGTCAAACAGTGCGCACCGAAGAAACAATTGCCGCTGTAGAGCAAAATGTTGAAGAGGACCCGAATGAATCGATTCGCCACCGTGTACAGCAATTAGAGCTTTGTCCATCAACTTTATGGAAGATTTTGCGCAAAGATCTTGGCTTGCGACCTTACAAGATCCAGCTTGTGCAAGAATTAAAGCCGCGAGACCATGCAATGCGTCGTGAATTTGGTGTATGGGCCGAAAATGAGATTGATCTCGATGCTGATTTTCATCGCAAAATTTTGTTCAGTGATGAGGCTCATTTTTGGTTGAATGGCTACGTCAACAAGCAAAATTGCCGCATTTGGAGTGAAGAGAATCCACATGAGATCCTTGAGACGCCATTACATCCACAAAAACTGACTGTTTGGTGTGCTCTATGGGCTGGTGGAGTCATTGGGCCATACTTCTTCCGAAATAATGCTGGAGAGTCAGTTACCGTTAATGGAGACCGGTATAGAGCCATGATAACCGACTATTTTGTTCCCGAATTGGATGGCATGAATGTGGATGAGTTGTGGTTCCAACAAGACGGCGCTACATGCCACACAGCGCACGTCACAATCGATTTATTGAAGGAAACATTCGATGAGCGCATAATTTCGCGGAATGGGCCTGTCAATTGGCCACCAAGATCGTGTGATTTGACACCATTGGACTATTTTCTTTGGGGATATGTGAAGTCGCTCGTCTACGCCAACAAACCAGAAACGTTAGGTGACTTGGAGGCCAACATTCGTGGCGTTATTGCCGACATACGGCCCCATATGCTCGAAAAAGTGGTTGAAAATTGGACCTGTAGAATTGGATTTATTCGAGCCAGCCCGAAATCATATTTAAACATTAATGGCATAAAATTATCCTTCCAATAAAGCCAAATTGATGGACATTAAAAGGATTTTCTTGTGTTTTATTTTAATTCGAAGTTCTATACCTCTAAAAAAACACCCTGTATTCTCAAGGTCTGACATAAAGACATAAATAACAAAGACAAAGACATAAATAACAAACGTGACCTTTCATTAGAATCTTACACCTCGGTCACTTGAGGATCAATTTATCATGTTGATCCATTTTATTGCGATCTTAAAATTGGAGGAAAGTGCCCATATTCTTATTTTCTATTTAAAAAAACTATCTTTATTTTTATGAAAACCACTTCCCAGGAAAATCTAGACTGAGGCATGCAACTCTAGATATTTCTCGTTCTTTAAATTTATGTAAATTTCTATAAAGCTTTTAAGGAAATATCCAGTAAAACGGAATGCGCTGCAGGACAAACTTGGGCATCTTCTTTAAATCGATCTTCGAGACAAGAAGCAGAAAATAAAAAAAAATTATAATCAGCTTCCCCAACCGGGGGGTCTGCTATGCTGGCTACTCCTCTTTTAACTACTACTTAATAGTATTTATTTCAGGGTGTGTTGATGGCAACATAAGGGCAAACATTATAGCTTAGCAAAAAAACAGAAAAAAAAAATTCTATAATTTTTTATTACTTTTTTATGTCACCAACTTCAACACAAACAAACACACAGCTACTTACGCAAACACATAAACTAAAGTATACAGACAGCAGAATGCATGCTTACTACAACAACACTGGCGGGCAGGTTGATTTAATTTGTTCTCAGTTTTGTTTTTATTTCTGTTGTTGCCTTCGACTTTGGTTAATAATCAATTTTGCCCCAAGTAAATTTTATATTTATTTCACTTTTAATATAAAGCAGAAAAAGCGAAAAAACAAAACAAAATAAAATTGTCAGCCCAAGAATAACAACAAATTTCTATTTATTTTAAATGTTCAGACATACTTTTTACGATCTGTCAAGCTACGGGAAGGGAAACAAAGTAGCCATAAAAAAGGGCATAACATGAATATTTTTTCTTTTTTTTTTAACGAGTTTTTATGTTTCTTTGGTTTTACTTTTTTTTTTTTTTATTTAGGGGCTGCCTTCAAAGTATTTTGCGTCGAGTCAATTTTCTTCGAGCTGTCAACGGGAACTATTTTATTACCTTGCATAGCGAAGAGGTTCTTTTGAGTATAGCTGCTGGTTGTTGTTGCAAATATTAGATAGCATAGCTGCTAATAGCTGCTCAGGGCAGATACTCTTCAAACAGGCAAAATTTATAGAGCTAACTAAATGATGTTTTAAGTCATGTTGATATATTTTTATGGGTTAGTTTTTGTTTTATTTTTGACTTTTTACTTTGACATTCTATCTAAGAAAAAACAAAACTGCTCTAGTTAAAAGTGACAGTTTTTTATCGCTTTCGCCTGCATTTTATGTCAATCAGTTGTGCTACCCCCGGGTTGTCTCTTCATTTTTGTCTACCTGTCGTTTAGTTTACGGTTTATTTTGACAGCCCAGAAATTTATAGTTTTACATAACTTTCAAGTTTAACACAGCGTCCCAAAATCTCCTCACATGTCCTCAAATTGCTTTTTCCACAACATCATCATCGTCATATCATGTTTCATGCTTTATTATTATAATTTTTTTTTCTAATTTTTTTTTTATTTTTTTTTTAATTTTTTTTTTTTTTTTGTTTTGTTCTGCTAAACCGAAATTTCGAAATCTTGTTTCTTTTCAAAATTGTCTCATTACACTGGGTAACAACCAAAAAAAAGTCATGGGTTTCTCAGCTGATTTAGACTAATTTTGGTGTTCTGAGTCCGAATATCACATTGATTTTGCTGTATCAGGTCAACTTTTTGAGATACAGCCATAGGCCTAAATGACCATTTTTCCCTGAAATGTAAGCCCTGAAATAAATTCCTAATTTAATAATACGCTAACTTAGTAACCCTAATTCATCTTTTGCTATTAAATGATAACGTCATTATCCGGCAACTCTGTCATTGTATATATAGTAGTATGTAAGTCTAATTAAGTATGTAATCAATAAAAGAGTTCAGTTGCTTATCATCTTCAATCGTCAACACTTGTGTTTCTCTTCGTTCGATCTCTATCCACACATAAGTATACACACACACAAGAAACAAATTTAACAAACAGTGAACAACAACACCAACAGCTTGTCGAAGACTTCATCCGAGCTGTTGGCCTCCAGACTGAAACAGAAAAATCTACTTGGCGAGGACGCGCGTATCACTTTCTTTCGTAGAAGGCATGAGGACTACATGGGCTACTTCTGCCAGGAGGAAGACCTAGTGTACTGCCGAGATGTCGCCGGTCTTCTTGTTAAACTCGGGGCTCCTACATACGATCCGAGAGATTGGCGACTCTTTATTGACAGCTGCAAGCGCTCTTTGAAGTGTGTGCTCCTCCACAACGGGAACGAGTTCGCCTCAATCCCTCTTGCTCACTCCACAACTCTCGTAGAGAAATATGAAGCAGTGAAGTACGTGCTCGACAAAATCCAATATGAGCAGCACCAATGGTTAATCTGCGTCGACCTCAAGATGGTGAACTTTCTACTTGGTCAGCAGTCCGGGTTCACGAAATACCCATGCTTTATATGTAAGTGGGACAGTCGAGACAGAGCCCAGCACTATGTAAAGAAAGTGTGGCCGCCACGAGAGCAGTTAGTACCTGGTGCGGGAAACATCATAAACGAACCTCTTGTTGACCGGGAGAAGATATTGATCCCACCGCTACACTTGAAGCTTGGGTTAATGAAACAGTTCACGCGTGCTCTGGACAAGGATGGGAGGTGCTTCAACTACCTGTGCCGAGCCTTTCCGCGACTGACCATTGAGAAGCTGAAGGCCGGCATTTTCGATGGGCCACAGATACGGCAGCTCATAAAGGACACAGAGTTCGAAAAGTCCATGAACACGTTACAGTGCGCCGCGTGGAAATCGTTTGTGCAGGTGGTGAAGAACTTCCTGGGGAACACGAAGGCAGCAAACCACGCCAGACTCATCAGCAGCATGATAGAGGCCTTTCAAAAGCTCGGGTGTTTGATGAGTATAAAGATGCACTTCCTGTTCTCACACATGGAGAAGTTTCCTGAAAACCTTGGGGCGATGAGCGACGAGCAGGGAGAAAGGTTCCATCAGGACATGCGCGAAATGGAGGATAGGTACCAGGGGAGGTGGGACGCAGTCATGATGGCGGACTACTGCTGGATGCTGAAGAGAGACAACCCAGCAGCTGCTCACAAACGGGAATCGAAGAAACGCCGATTTATGCCGTGAACTCTGAACTTTTGTGTCACGTAACGCTCATTGTTATACTAATATTATGATAAATATGCTTATTTAATTTGATGGAGTAAATAAAAACTTAATAAATTTGCATACGTTGACTTTTATTTCTTGAGAAAAACGGAAAAAATCTTCCGGGGTTTCTCAGCAGATGATCCAAAGAAATGTTTTTTTACGAAAAATCGATTTTTAAAAATTTCTGTAGCAAAATCCTGACCTGATAGAACAAAACCAAGGTCATTTTCGGACTCAGGGCATCTAAATTAGTCTAATTCAGCTGGAAAACCCTAGACTTTTTAAAAAAAAAATTGTTTTGTTGCTCAGTGTTATCAATGCTTGAAATCTAGGCTTTAATTTTAAAATGTTTTTATTACCATTCTATATAATGTTATTAAGGCTTTTTTATAGCAAATCAGACAAATTATTTATGACATATTTTAAATTTTCCTTTAAATTTAACGATCATTTTGGAATTGATTTTGATTTTTATTTTGTTTGAACCAAAAATTATGGCTAATATATATATATATATATGTATGTTCGAAATAATTATTATTTTAACGATCTTAGCAACGTGCGTTTTATGCAAATTATTCCTGAGGTTCTTTAGAATTCATCATTAGTTGGAGGTAGGTGAAGTGTTTCCCCTTTCACACACTCAACACATACACACACACACCATCCTTCTTATGACGCCATACAAAACTGTTTTATTTTCAATTTTATTGCTGAAAACTCTTTGGTTTTTGTTGTTAATTTCCATGGTTTCCTTTTTACGAGCCATTAAAATAGGTCGTTAGAGATTAAAATCATTTCAATCTGTTGCTTGATTGGCATTCCACATCACATTGATCGACTTCGATTAGGTTAACTTGATAACAAATATTAATATAGTTTTTAACGATAGTTTTTTTTTTCTTTAAAGGGCTTTGTCCTCTACCATGTCGTATTTTGAAGTATGTACAAGATAAAGTTGGATAATTTAAAAAAATCAGTGAGTAGTTGTTCAATGCTTCTGAAAGGAATTTGTTATTAAGTCATAAAGTATGTATTTGTTAATTTCGATCTCCATACATTGAAGAACTGATGTTTTTAAATTCTACTAAAAAAAGTAGAAACAAATAACTTAAATAAAAAATTAAGCAGAAATGGTACCGGCAACAATTTTAAAATTTCAATAAAGTAACTTAGTTGTCTCCATAAACCACGCGGTCGATTTTAATTTTTTTGTACCCACCCCTCTCGACCCCCTCAACCACCGTAATACATTTCAAAACTACCGCCTATAGAGTCATGGGTTTAATTAAAAAAATTAATTTTTGGAAAATTTTTTTTTAGTATTCAACATATTTTCCTTTTAGCTCGAACGCAATCGTAAATTTTTTTGTTAATTTTATCATGTGCCCGAAGTCATCATCTTCGTTTTATCCTTTGATCCTTAAATTTACCGTTACGCTAGTAGTCACAGAGTTAAAATTCCATGCAACGTTTTTTCATGGTTGTCACATTTTTACTGTATTAGGTGGTTGCCACCCTAAAACCATGACGACAAGCATTTTTTTTGTAATTAAGTTGTGAGGCGTAATAACACATCTTTGCTATTGTAAAACAAAATTTACCGCAGCTCGTCTCGTGATTGAGTAATAATAATTCCATGCGACGATATTACATTTCTGTTACAAATGCTGCTATATTCACGATCTCGTGACGCTGAAATTTTATTAAATAAATATAAAAGCGAAGTATAAATCCTTCAATTCCTTTTCAAACATTTATCGCTGCTTATATACTCACTGAGTACAAATTCAATGCAACGCTGCTGCATGAATGTTGCATTTTCGATCTTTTAACGGCTCTCTCTGTGTTCCCATGACGTCAAAAATTTTTTGTATAATTTTGTTGTGAGGGCCTAGAGCAAGCCTTTGTTGGTGTATCATATTTTTAATCCATTAATTAATACTCGGCGAGTAATAATTCCATGTAACAAATTTTCAGTTGCGTTGCTTAAGCAGCTCCCATCGCGTCCCGATGACGTTTTGAATTTTTGTTTTCTTTTTGTAATGAAGTCAATGAATCAACCTTTACGGTTGTATCATTCTTTTAGTCATAGCTGTTATACCCAGCGAGTAACAATTCAATGCAACTCCGATGAATTTTGAAAAAATAAATTTTTCAACTTTTTTGGAAACCTGCGCGGTAATACGTAACTTCGTCACGTCAGAACGTTTATTGCCAGTTTGTCGCAAACGAACTTTGTTTGTCGTACTTGGGATCGTTATTTGCAAACGTTTCAACAGTTGTCATAATAATAGTTCAGTTGCGAGAAATGCGTCATTTAGTTGCACGTAATTAATTTCGTTTGTAATATACGCGAATGATTTTTAAATTGCAGCAATTAAAACATTTGTTTTTCCCAACTGAAACTTCCTTTGTTTTTCCCTTCGTTGCATACAAACAATGCTTATAATTCAGAGTTACTTTATGGACAAACTGTTCTATATAAGCAAATTGGTAGTTTACTTAATACGCGGACGGAGATAGCAACAGAGGTACGATGAGTACAATCCATAAGAAGACGGACGGACATAGGGGGAAAGACAATTAATATAATAAATAATAATGACCGAAATAGCTTGCGATATATATTTATATATATAAGATAAATTTTTAAGTTGATAACTGAATATTCGTTTGTGGTAAATACAACTCGCAAACGAAGTTTATTTTGATAATTTTTCAGTTGCGGTGAACGAAAAATTTCTATGCGTGTAGTATTTTCCTGTTATTGTTTTTCTTTTTTCAAGACTCTTGGTAGTTAATATACCGTGAGAATTCCAAAAAGCACTGCCCAAAATCTTTCCGGCTGATTGTTGGGTCTTTGGCCGCTTCGGAGCACTTCCACTTAGCCCTACACATTATTTTGCTTGTTGTACAGATTGAAGTGTTGAATCCACGTTTCATCACAGGTCCACTAATTAATTGACGCCTTAAACGTTCCGATCACATTTAAACATGACAAGACATTGCTCAAAAACATGATCTCGTTGTCTTTTTGGTCAATGGTTAACACACCGACACCCACCTTGCATCTAGCTTCTTCATACTCAATTATCATGCAAAATGGAAGCCACCGATATAGTTGATATTTTTGTCGACTCAACTATCTCACGTACTTTCACTTTCCGTTTGTCTGGACATATCATGGATATCTTATCATGGATTCTTTTGATCATTTCTGCAGTTGTTACCTCTTCCGAGCAACCTAAATTTCCTTCATTAGAAGTGCTTGCTTGAATTCAGTAAACCAACAAATTATGATTTCGATGAAGATAATTCACCGTAACATTTGTCAATCCATTCCTTTATTTGCACAGTGTTTTTTCTCATTAAAAACCTGTATAAAAACTCTCTATTCATCTTTTTCCATTGATACAGTAAGAACAAAAAATATTGTCTTCAAATTAACGTGGCCCAGCACCTAACTCTTTCCACACTTCCCACCCTTAACCACAACTGCTTGTTGTGATCAGGGAAAAATGTCCGACTTTTGTTGAAATTGTTGTTGCACTCTTCAAATATTTTTTGTGGGCATCGCTGCTTCAAATGACTGTCAAACATAAAGTATTGCGTGAAACTGGCTCAAATTTTGACATTCATTATTTGAAAAAAGCCGGATTTTAAAAACAATATCGATGTGAGCCTAGCAATACCACATTGAGAAAAAAAACCCATATATTTTCTCCATAAAAAAAATCTCTATTTTTTGATAATATCGATTTTCTCTTTTTCAGATAAAATTTCCTACACAATTAGAATAAATTTTCACATATTCGAAGAAATATTTCTTCATTTGTCGGAAATGAAAATATTTCAAGCTTCTAATAGTGATAAGTATTTTTCTCCACTAAAAAATTTTCATTTATAGATAAAAAATTCTCATTTATAGATAAAAATTTCTAGAAAATGAAAAGTTTTCTCTAATATAGATAAACAATTCACTACGCGAAATATTTTCTTCAATAAAAACAAATAATTTCTTAAAAATAAAAGTCTTTTTCTCTAAGAACGATATATATTTCTTATATTTCTCTTTTTCATGGAAGTTTTGACCATTTTTAGGGAATTTTTGAATTCTCAATTAGAGAAAAGCATTTTCTGGAGCAAATTCTATCTATACCATTTTTCTCTTAATATATACCTTTTTTTTCGTATTCCGAGAGACTTTTTTCTGAGTGCAGCTATTGTTCAGGCTTTTTGAACAGCATAATACAGTGAAGTAAATCTGGCCCAAGTTACAAGACAAAAGCATTATCGATTATTATCATTAACGATAGAATGAATGATTCGTTAATGAATTGTGACTTTCACCCGATCACATATTCGAAAACGAATCGGTCGAAAGAAATAAATTGTCCGAGATCGCGGACACTTCGAATTCGAAACGAATCTATTTGGCTTACTAGGTAGGGACATTCATTCAACTGTTCATTCATTTATGTTATACTAGTAAGTTATTAATTATTATTATCTTTTATTTAGAACGCTTCCTAAAAATGTTAACATTTTATTTTTGCCATGTTTTAAAATGCATATATGAATATAAAAACATTCTGTGGCGTCCGTGGCGTAGTTGGTTAAAGTGCGTGGCCGCTATGTCAAAGAACTTTGGAAACCCAGGTTCGAACCCCAGCAGCGACAGAAAATTATTTGAATTAAAATAATTTTTCTGTACGGCCGCCACCTCTCTGCAGACAATGGCAAACCTCAGAGAGTAATCAAAATGCCATGTAAAGCATCTTGAGAACGAGAACATTCCGTTCATCGCCGTTCGGAGTCGGCGTTAAGCATGTAGGTCCGGTTCTCGGTCAATTGTGTACATCATAAGAAGCTAGGTCAAAGTCCTTTCAAGGGCTGAAATGGCCAGTTATTTATTTTTTTTTTTTTTTTTTCATATGAATAAAGCTTATTTCACTTTTTGTCACTAACATTTTAAAAGTATTGGTATATAACAAGTAAAGCGGTTAACCCGCTATATCAATAAATAAATAATATCATCATTTCTCGACCAAAAACCTCTGCTTTTGAAGGTTGCTTTCTTTTTTATTATTCGTTTTCATAATTTTGATTAACCACTTTCTCAGAAATCATCTCAATTGAAATGAAACTCTACAAAGAAACATCAATATTGATATTAAAACAAAAAAAAAAACAAATAAACGAGCATTAAATAGTTTGAAATTCAGTAGCATTTAAAGTTAATTAAAAAACATTTAAAGCTGTTTAAAAACAATCAACATACATATTATTTATAAATTTATATTATATGTCATTCATTATTGACACTGCTCATTATTTGTTGATAATTATAAAAATATATAAATATGTTTATATTCACCATGATGAAAAAAAAAATGATTCAATTAAACTTTTTTAATTAAATGGTAAAAAATGGTAAAAAGCACATAAAAAGCATTAAAATATTAAACATCAATAAATTCAACAATTAAGTTATTTGCATTGATAATGTGATAAAAGGACTCTACGAAATGCTGGCAAGCAATTTGTTTACATGTTTTTGTTTTTTCATGATCTTATAATAAATAAGAGCTATTTTAAGGTATCTTATACTCAAAACCTTAACTTAAATTTTGTTAAAGGAATCTTATTTAGAAGTTACATACTTTCGAAATATGCCCATCATACGAATAAGTGAAACAAATTCTGACATTTTATCGTGTTGATGAGTGGTATACCGAAAAAAATTTAAGTTTACATTCTATATTCATATCCTTATAAGTTGCTAAGAAATTATCAATTTTTTACTTTATGCAACTTTATGCAAATTTCTACATAAATACACTTAAAATAATATTTTCAAGCGGAGCGTCTTATCCTTCCACCTGCTAAAACTCTTTGGGAACTTAGTTAGTTGAAAGTCTAATTGCGTCAACAATGCTCTTGACACCGCATGTCCTCTCAAAATACAAAAGGGAAAGCAAAAGTAGTATAGTGGATAACTGGACTCTAATTTAAGAGAAATTGAGTGAAGAGCCAGCCCTGGAAAAAGAGCTGAAAGCTCTTAAACAAAACAAAAGCTGATGGATTGACCAATGTGTGGACTAATTATAAAATGCCTCTAACAGCCCTATTCTTGCATCTAAACAAAACTCACCACATTAACAAAATAGTTAATATTAACAAATTGTTATGGTTTCGTATTCTGGTGATGATTTAACAGCTACACTCTTAACTATTTTGTTAATGAGAGAACACATCTTAACAACGACAGATAGTTCAGTGTTGAGCTGTGCAAATAAATTGCTGTGCAAATAAAATAAGATATAAAAAATGGAAGTGGGTGTGCGTTTTAACTTTGGTTGGATATTGAAAAAATTATTAATGAAACTTAAAACAATTTAAAATATTCTCTAATTTAATTATTTCTCAACATTTTTCATTTAACTTGCAGCAAAATAAACATCAGCAATAAAAATAAACAAGAAATAAGCAATAAATAAAAACAGCTGACGCTTTATATTTAAAACATTTACATTTTCACCATTTATGGTGAATTTAAAAAGCTTTTTAAAACTTTCAAATTGTTAATGATTTGCCAAAATACGAAAATTTACTTTACATAACAAGAACATTAACATGAGCTTCTTTACCATTCCTTGTTAAGTTAACAAGCAGAATAGAGCTGTAAGAAGCTTAAACGAAATGCTTAGCAAAATTCTAGAAGTTAGTGGAATTTATTCTCCTAGGAGACACAAGGGTTAGTCCTCCTTACTCGAGCTATATAATAGACGGAAATATGGATAGTAGACAAAATATGAAGAATCTGACAGTGAAAAAATTGAAATTTTGTTGAGACTCACAACCCAGGATATTCAAAATAGTTTCGAACCAATACATATCGACGGTTCCTACGAAGACTATCTCTCCGTTTAACGCGATCAAGAAAATCCTTTTTTTTAAACTGCGGTGACAAAAACCTGTCTTTCAAAATGCGTCGAAAAAAATCCATATCAAAAAAGTGCGGCGAAGAAAATCCGTTTTTTTAAAATTCGGTGAAGAAAATCTCTTTTTATAAAATGCGGCGAAGAAAATCTCTTTTCAGAATGTGACGTTAGCAACGCTGTATTTTTGAAGGAGCGGGAACAACTTTTCTGAAAAAAATTATGTTTTCAAATAATTATTTCTATGTATAATTTCATCTTTATAATTCCTTACAGTACTGTATAAAATGATTTTTATCAACAAATAATGTAACATAATGATATATTTCATATGATTGTTTCGAAATTTTACATAAAAACTTTTTAAAAAAAATCAATGAGAATTTTCGAAATTTATAATTTTCTCCTAGAAATCACTACAATTATTTTCACTAACAAATAATATAACAAGTATATGTTTGAAGTGAACTCTACCACGAATTAAATACTAACACGAAAAAAGTAAGCATAAAATAACAAGATTTTTTCGCCGCATTTTGATAAAAGTGATTTTTTTCGCCGCACTTAATAAAAGTGATTTTTTCGCCGCATTTTGATAAAAGTGATTTTTATCGCCGCACTTGATAAAAGTGATTTTTTCCGTCGCATTTTGAAAAAAGAGATTTTCTTCGCCGCAATTTTCTGTCGGAAGATTTTTTTCGTAAGCACCGTCGATATATAACCAATACAACAACAATACAACGTCTATCCTACAAATAGACACACAAATAACACAAACATCTGATGCTTATATAAATTCTAGCCGTTACGGAGTAGACAAAAATCAAAATTTTTGCCTCGAAAATTCTTCAGTGAATACTTCACTGCTTTTGGAAAATTCATTTTTTTTATCGACTACAGAAAAAAATTGTAAATACATTTTTAAAAATTAATCAAATAATAATTAATAATTTAATAATAATTAATAAATAATTAAATTAATTAAAAAGAAAAAAAAAATAATTTTTGGTTGTTTTTTACAAAAAAAAATAAATAAATAACTGGCCATTTCAGCCCTTGAAAGGACTTTGACCTAGCTTCTTATGATCAATTGTGTTGTGCGTGTTATTAAGTTTGTACACAATTAACCGAGAGCCGGACCTTCATGTTTAACGCCGACTCCGAACGGCGATGAACAGAATGTTCTCGTTCTCAAGAAGCTTTACATGGCATTTTGATTACTCTCTGAGGTTTGCCATTGTCTGCAGAGAGGTGGCGGCCTTACAGAAAAATTATTTTAATTCAAATAATTTTCTGTCGCTGCTGGGGTTCGAACCTGGGTTTCCAAAGTTCTTTGACATAGCGGCCACGCACTTTAACCAACTACGCCACGGACGCCACAAAAAAATTTTTTTTAAAGGGGCATAGGTTACATAGTAAAAAAATTTTTTTTCTGGTATATTTTCTCATAGAAGGAAAAATACAGCTTTTTAAAATATTGCACATATATTTATTAACATTTAAAGAATATAAAAAAATTTTTTTTCAGAATTTTTGAAGCGGTTTTTGACGTTATTTGATTTTTTTTTTTAAAAATGCCAAAAAATTGACTGTGTGCAGGATATCACCAGTCTGGAACATCTGAGGAAAAAATAAAAAAAGCAACTTAATCTTTGTTTAAGTGGCTATCGCCTGAACTAGGATAATTTTTTGTAACATTTACCAATTTTTTAACCAATTTTGTAACATCGAAAATCGACTTTTTTCAAATGGACGCCATTTTGTTTATTTTTTTTTCGGAAAAAATAATTAAGTATTAATTTTTGGGAAATAAGAAAACAAATCAAAACAGACTGATGCTTTTCTCGCTTATACCAGAATTTATTTTAAAATCAATTCGTTTTTCACTTCTAAATCTAAAACCATTTTCTATAGTAGAAATTATTATATAGGTAGTAATCGATTCTGGCTGGAATAAAAACGAATCAGTACACTTTTGGTTGATAGATTCTAATTTATGATTTGAATTGGATGTTTTATGTTTTGCTTTAAATTTATATATTTTTTGGAATACGTTTTAAAATGTAAGCAAAAGAATCCATTCCATTTACAATTTTTTTAGAATCAATTCTCATTTTCCCTGTGTGATATTAACATTCCCTGAATGTTCAAAGATAGATAGAACTACCTATGTACAACTCCCAAAAAATAATCACACAATCGCAGATTAAATGGGCAAATGAAAGCTTCGACGCATTCACGTCATCACTATCAGACGGCAGAGACCCCATTGAAATTCGAAAAGCCTTATAAGATTATAAATCAATGGCTTTTGATGAGCTATGGGCGCGGAGCAAGCTTCGGAGCTAATTGAGAGTAATTGACAGCAACTGAGAGCGATGGTTTATGTACATTCTTGGGCACGGAGAAAGCTTCGGAGCCAGCTGATAGCAATTGAGAGCAATTAAGAGTAAAGACTTATGTAGCAACACAAAACGCAACAACAAACCAAAGACGGTTAGAAGCCTCCCTAACCGCTATGACGATCAACGAAAGCTGCCTAGAACTAAGGGCAGAAAGCTCTTTCGACAGCCAGTAATTTTCATACCTAAGGCGAGTGAAAGCTCACAAGTAAACTCAAAAGATTTTCGACCAATTTGTCCTTAAGGGAAGGGTTCCCTCATTTTGGACTAAAAAATCGAATTTTTTTGCAAAAAATGAAAGCCACATATGTGTAGAATATGTGTGTAAATGGATTTTTCGATCCGACGAATATTTTTCGAATGGCAACGTCTTGAAGACACCTATCTCACGCGCGCTACGTCCAAACTAAACTTTTAAAAAAACTTCAAACGCGCTTATCTCGAAACCACGTTTTCCGATCTAACTAAAACTCTCAGGCCTGATCTATTGATCCGATTCTCTTTATCTAAGAACTGTTTGGAAGTGCATGCTTTTTTGTACGCCCTGAGCTAACATCATGTATAAAAATTATTTATTTATATTTTTTTAACGTTGTTGAAATGGAAAAAAACAAGCAAAATTTGAACTTTTAGTTCTAATGTTCATTATTCAATGAATTTTACATGGATAATAACAATTTTAGTTCCAGTCATAGAAAATATCATTATCTTTAAGTAATAACAACAATTTTTGATTTCAGTCCACCACAAGAAGCGGCAGAATTTTAGTTAGGACACCATGTTTCGCGCGCAGGGGCCCACGGAAATGTGCATTTTGTAGCCGCCATTTTGAATTTTTTCAACTTTTTCACTTTTTAAAATTCTCTGATAATAAGCTAATATAATCATCAAAACCAAAAGTTCGTACGCCTTTTCATTGTCCTACAACAAAAATACAAACTTTGCCTTATTTTTGTCCATAATGAGGGAACCCTTCCCTTTATCTCTTCTTGTAACAATCGAGAGATTTAAAGATATTTACTTCAGGCAAAAGATCGAAGAAAATCCACTATCACCGGCACAACAGACATGGGCCAAGGGCAAGTCCGTTGAAACTGCCCATTACGCCCTAGTTTGTAGCAATGTAAAAATCTTTTAATTGAAAGGAATCTACAATGATAGCTTTCATAGATATCACTAGAATGGGCTTTTAACAACATCAAAACAGTAGCAATCAAGTATGCTTGTTGGCAGGATTATAAATCCAAATCAGCATCTATGTGGGCAATTTGTTAAGTCAGTTACCTTTTTGAAAAAAGGGTATTTTTTTCGCCAAAAAAAAGTTTTATTTCTCAAAATAGTTTTCTTTTAGATCGATACATTTAATCCAAGGTTTTTCCAACTTTATTATTCCTTCGAAATGAATAGTTTGAATGGTTTTATCAAGGTCCTCAAAATGGACGTTTGCAAAACCTCTCCATTCGACCCAAATCTTTTACCGCAGAGCCATTTTTTAAGGTTTGGAAATAGAATAAAAAACGCAGGGTGCTTAATCTGTAGAACATGGGGGATGGTGTAGCCCAATTATGGATTTTTGCCATGGCGACTACAAACTTGTGCGCCGGTACGTTGTCATGGTAGATAAGCACTTTTTTATTAGCAAAAATCGATCGAACAGCTATGAATTATATTCCCCGGTGATCGTTATACCCTTTTCAAGGTAATCGATGTGAATGACTTGGCATGCATCCCAAAAACAATGTCGCCATTAATTGTTGGCCGACAGACCCACTTTCACCCGGAAAAGTCCACTGCTTTAACTGTTTCTTGATCTCTGGTGTGTTGTCAATCAAGTGAAACGAGAATAGAATGTTCTAAACGGTGATGTTCTAACATGTGAACATGAACCAGAGTAAAGTGCTCTGTCTTTAATTCAATTCAAGTAAATCGAAGCTATTAACAAAAAAATTACTTTTTTCTTAATTATACCGAAGACCTATTAAACAGTCTAGTAAAGTAAAGAATTATTAGCCATGATGGCTAATAATGAACCACTTTGTCCTAAGAGACTGTCACTGCAATCTACCCTAAACTATTTTACACAACTTTATCAAATATCTGTCCTAAATATTTACCGTCTATCAAAATATTTTAAAGAAAAATGTGCATACATATTTAATAACATGTCAACAAGGATTGCAAAGAAATCAATACTTTTTCGTTAAGTAAAAAAATTATATAAAGATCAAAATCTGAACTTCATAAAGGATAACAAATATAATAAGGAAAAAATTTTAAAGATTATTCCAGGGTGGATTGTGTAAAGAATACAAGTTCAACATTATGCTTAAAATTTTAATTACTTTCCTGTTTGCAGGATAACAAACCTACAAAAAAAAAAAAAAATAAAAAAAAACAACAAGAAATACCAACGAAAAATACAGACGTTAGCAAAATGAACTTTTTTGTTAACGCAGGGCTCTGAGAAATTTAAGAAAGGATACACTTAATAACACAAAATAATGCATACGCACACACACACACATACGCTTATAGCCCCAAAATTTCGCATACATACGCACAGCTTGCTAATAAAAGTGTAGGAAGTAATAATTACACCTCGTTCGGTCGCTCCTTTTATTACATACCTAGCAGTTTTTTTTTTGTGGCTCAAGGGCAAGATCATCGACAGCAAATCAAAAAAAAAAAAAAAACAAAACAAAAAAAAAGATAAATCCTTTCTTTTAAGCCAAAAGATTTTGCCAGTAATAAATAAAAGACTTTAAACAACAGCTTGCCAAAAAAAAGAGTATCAACAACAACAACAATAGCAACAACAACAACAACAACAATAGCAACAACAACAACAACAACAACAACAACAACAACAACAACAACAAAAACAACAACAACAACAACAAAACCAACAATAACAACAACATCAAGCATAACATATCTCGCACCCTAAGTAGCTGCGTTGGTAGTGGCAACAAGGAGCAAGTAGCAAGGAGCAGACGAAAAAGCAGAAAAATGCAGGACATTGACGTCGCAAAACAAAACTTAAGTAAATTAAAAGGCAGCACAAGGAAGCAGAGCAAAGCAAAGCATAGTTGCAGCAAAAACAAAAACAAAAAAAAACCCTAAAATAAGTGAAGCAAAAAGTAGCTAGAGTTGTACCTAGAAAAAAAAACTACATATTGTGCTTAACACATTTTTAAGGATTCCAACGAGTTGTCAAGTTAGAGTCGTTCAAAGCCATGAAAAAAAAGTAGCAGCAGCCAGCTACGTTTTTGCTGTGCACTTTTTTCTGTTTGTTGTTGCTACTACTACCAAAACTACTAAAACTGATGGCAGTCTTCTGCTGGTCTTCGTAGTTGCTCTTTTTTTGTGCTCGTTGTTGTTGTTGTTGTTGTTGTTGTTGCTATTCCGCAATCAACTGTGCGGTCAAAAAGATTATCGATCGATTTTCAATTGAATTGTCTTCAATCTTGTTTCTGCGCTGCCAACTTCAACTCCGACTGGGTACTTTTTCGTACATTTTTCTTTTGGTAGCAATGCTTATGTGTGTCTAGGTGTTTTTTTATTTGTTTTTTTGTGAAGATGTCGATGTGTGGCGCAAGTTCCACAAATCTCCGAACTCTGTGTCTATTTATTATTAAATAGGTACAAACATATTGCTTTTCTTATTTGGCTAAAAAATTTCGATAGCTCCTTTTTAACAAAATTAAAAAAAAAAATGTTTTTTAAATCTCTCCTATCAAAAAATGAAAAATAAATAAACTGGCCATTTATGCCCTTGAAAGGACTTTAACCGAACTTCTTATCATCAAATTGTATTGTGCGTGTTATTAAATGTTTTGTTCACAACTGATGGAGAACTGTACCTACTAGTTTTATGCCGTCTCCGAATAGCTAATGTGCATGTTCTCAAGAAGCTTTGCATGGCATTATTTACTCTCTGAGGTTTGCCATTGTCTGCAGAGAGGTAGCGGGCGAACAGAAAAATTAATTCAATTGAAAAAACTTTCTGCGTCAGATGGTATTGAACCAGTGTTCTCTGGCGTATGGGTCTAGCACGCTACCACTGCGCCGCGTTCGCCACAAATCTTTCCTATCACCGCTTAATTATTTCTAAATATTTTCAAAAAAAAGCGTGTAGCTGCATTTAAATAAAATTATAAAATTGAGGACGCTCCTTTGTTTGTCACGATCTGCAACTAATATGCTGCCTTTTCTACACATATTTGATTTACCTTTTTTCTTTCTCTATATTATAGATAGTTTTTTTTGTTTTTTTTTTTTTTTTGTTTTTTTTTTTGTGTGTGATTATTTTTGTTGTTCTTTCTGCTGCCTGCATCATCCTCATTTGTTTGCTTTAACATTTAAGTGTTTTGCCTGCTATTGTTGACTGCACATCAGGGCGTGGGTTGATATAACTTGTCTAAATGTAGCCTTAAAGGCTGCGGTTTTCTCTATATTTTCAAGTCATCTATTTTCGTATGTCCTTTTTTTTGTCTATTTTTTTGTCCTTTTTTCTATTTGTATTTTTGTTTTGTTCTTTTTTTTTATTCTTTGTGGCCTTCAATAATATGCACATCTTAGAATTAAGAGGATTCGCTAGGATTTTTACAGATTAGTTATAATTTCTTTATTTTTTTTTTCAAAACAACTTCGAAAAAACTATTGAATATGTTCTTAAAAGAGTTTGACGAGAGTTGCTATTTATATTTCTGGCCTTATAATGAAACTAAAAATAAATAAATGGTTTTCCATTAAGGACTTCACAACTTTTTTTTTTTACATAAAACGCAAACCATTTGAGATATTTCAAAAACTTTATTATCGACTTGAAGTACAATCAAAACATTTCGTACATATGGCCACCGCGGGCACGTATGCAGCAATCGATTCGTTGGAACCAATTTTCGATGACTCTGCCACACATTTCGTCCGAAACGCCCGCTATTTCGCGTTCAATATTGGCTCTGAGCTCTTCCAACGTAGTCGGCTTGTTGGCATAGACCAATGACTTGACGTAGCCTGAAAGAAAAGAGTATAGAGGCGTTAAATCGCACCAACGAGGCGGCCAATCGACTGGCCCATTTCTTGAGATAACACACGCATCAAACTTACTTTTCAATAAATCGATTGTAACGTGTACTTTGTGGCTTGTGGCGCTGTCCTATTGGAACCACGTGTCATCCAAGTCTATACCTTCCAACTTGGGCCAAAAATAATCGGTAATCATGGCGCTTTAACGATGACCATTCACAGTAACGTTACGATCGTTATCGTCGACGAAAAAATATGGTCCAATGACGCCGGCATGCAAACCGCACCAAACAGTTATTTTTTGTGGATAAAGTGGTGATTGATGAAGCACATGTGGATTTTCATCTGACCAATAACGCAAATTTTGCTTATTGACAAACCCATTGAGCCAAAAATGAGATTCGTCACTGAAGATGATATTGCGATGAAATTCATTATCTTGACGTATCTTTTCCAGAGCCCAATCGGAGAACGAACATTGCTTCAAATGGTCCATCGGCTTGAATTCTTGAGTCAGCTTGATCTTGTATGGGTGTAAACCAAGATCCTTACGCAAAATTCGCCATAAAGTGGTCTAAATTCTTGAGAACCCCGTAGAATTGACTGTTTTGTATCGTTTGCTACGGACGCCTGAACGGCAGCGATATTTTCAAAACTTCGACCAACCCGTTGTCTCACTGGCACGGCAACATCACACAACGAATATGTAGACTCAAATTTTTACACTAAATTTGTTATTGTGTGTCTACTAGGGCGAGAATTACGACCGAAAATTGCAGCTAACGCTCTTAAAGTTGCGATCACCGAGTCCGAATTTCGGTAGTAAATTTTTATAGTTTGTAGACGTTGTTCGTTCCATGACTTGAACCATGATGAAAATGTTGAGTTTACTGCATAAATTGACAGTGACAGTCCGATGATTAGTGAAAGGGTGCGTTCAGAAATTTAATTCAAAGTTGTCAAGTCCCTATTGGAAAACCCTGTATATAAGAAGTTTGATTTATATTGATTTTTTATGAAAAATAAGATTACAATTAAATACACTCAGAGAAAAAATATTAAATTTATCCAAAAGCATGTGAGAAATATGTGAGAAATATCACGATCTGTGTCAATAAAATGCCATTTCCTTGCATATTTTACTATCTTTTTTACTTCTTTCGTTCTCTAATTTATACTATTTTTTGCAGTTGGTGCAATATTATGGCATCAAATGTCAAAAATAGTATAAATTAGAGAAAGAAAAACTAAGATAGAAAATAAGAAGCAAAATATGCAGATAAATGGCAACCGGTGCAAGATATTCGTGAGAAAATATTGAGTTGTCACTTTACCCTACATAGTTTCATCATGCGATCAGCCATCGCACTCACAAATCATATTGGCCAAACATCCAGGCTATATTACCCTTGCAACAAAAACTAAACGAGAACTATAAGAAACCTGCAACTGCAAGAAATAAACTGCAGGAACTGAGTGCGCTGCTGTTGCTGCTTGTCGGCTATTTCAGCTGTATGGAATATGTGTTTAGGTGTGTGGTATAAGTAAAATTTAAATACGGGAAAAAACGAGTTGTAAGGAAAATATTTGATTTATCCACGTAAATATTTAAATAAAATTTATACTCAGGCGTGGATAATGTTAAAATTCCTTTTTTTCTCTTAGTGTAGTTAAGGGATAGATAAATGTAAACTTATCAATAAATTTTAAATATTTTAAAAAACTTTCGCAAAAACTTGCTCAATTTTTATAGCCAGCTAACTACTCACGCTGCTGCTGCTGCGCAATTACCGCCTCTCTCAACTGAAGGAAAAAACCAAACCACCCCATATACATACATAAAAGCTTTCTTTTCATCAGCTACCCATACCTGAAGAGTAGGTTTGACACACTTTGTTAAATTAAATTTTCGACCCTTTTTTTATCTATGTATGTAAGCTAATGCAAACATAAGCTAAAGAACAAAGCCAAACAGAAGTGGAAGCAGCGAAAAGGAAAAACAAAACAAAATAAAACAACAGGTAAACACTAGTTAAATAGTGGATAAAAAAAAAATCAACATTTCTAATTTCTTATGAGTTGGCAAATAAAGTATCTGTGTATCTTAAAACTGTATCTTGCGCTCTTCAGCAGCCAGCTGCTACTGCTGCTACTGGTGGTGTTGACTGGCGGTGTTGACTGTTCTAGTTTCAGCCAAAATTCTTGTTATTGTCGAAGTTTACCTTTACATCAATCCAAGATAAACATGCCATACATGCATTCATAGTGGATGGAAGTTACAAAATATTTCCTAAAACATGCTACAGTTGTAGCTCAAAGATACTTTGTTGTTGCTGCAGTTTACAGCAACAAACACACAAAAAAAAAAACATTAAAGAGCTCAAATGAAGGGGGTTACTTGGAAGATATAAAAAACTACACAACAACAACACTATCATGAAGTGCCAGTGCCGAAGAAAAATAATAAACCAAAGTAACAGAAGATTTTTATTTGCTACTGTAACAGCAATTGTAGTAGCAGCAGCAGCAGCAGCCGACGTGCCTCTCTAGCAGATATGCATCTAAACCAAGCTATTTAATGTGCGTATCTTTTTCAATGTTTCCACTGAAACAACAATGACAGCAACAACAACAACAACAACAACAACAACAACAACAACAACAACAACAACAACCACCTCAACCACTGCTACTCTTTTTAATTGTTTTCAGATACGCATCTGATTGCGCTTAGCTATGGTGCACACAAAGTTTCGGTTGCTCTTTAAGTATCTATGTAGCTTCACTTAGTCTTACCCGTTGTTACTTTTTTTATTCTTGCCTTCATTTTAAGCCCCTTTTGCAATAGATGTGTCGTCTTTGACGTTACCACATGCGTTTCCCTGTTAATAGCTTCAAATTTGCCGACTAGCTACTGTTTTTCACCGACCAAATGAAACAATCAACCTTCAATGACTGCCACGTTAACAGTTTCGATGTTGAGCATTTTATTGGTAAGCGTACCTTGCCTCAACTTCCTTCCCAACCTTCCTACATCTGCCAACACTTGAGTGTCTTTTAATTGTTTTCGTCGTTTACACACTTTCCGGTTTTAATTTACAACCTCAATATTTTGCTTTTTTTTTTTTTTTTGTATTCAATGTCTTCAATATTTCACATATTGCAACATGCAATAAAAGACAATTGTGTTGGCGCAGCACTCGCCCTTTTTATTTTGTGGGTGTGCAGTTCTTTTTCAGTTCGCTTCTTCCGCCTCCTGCCTCTTGGCGCTATTAATCTTCATTGCATTGTTTTCTGCAGGTTTTCTGTTTCATTTTGTAATTAAATTTCGTGCAATCTTGTAAGTGTTTCGTTTGACGCATGCGAGTGGTTGTTTTGGTCAAGTTGGTCAGGTAAGTAGTATCGGTTTAGATGAGTTGCGGGTGATTTTGAGGTTCTTCTTTAAGCCTATAGACAAAGTTCTAACTTAGCTTAAGTGGATAACCTAAGGTTTAATAAGATTATACTAAGTTGTTCGATTGAATTGCACTCTAAGTTGACACAATTTTGAAGCGTTTTTAACATCATCCTGCAACCAATACTTCTTGGAAGAGACCATAAAAATTACTTACATTGTCTTATAGATTATAAAAAGTTCTCTTTGTGACTTATGTCGCTTAACGTTGACAATGTTTGGGCTTAAAAAGCTACCCACGATGAACTCGACAAATTAATATGGATCAACTGAACGAAGTTCATTTGCATACTATTTAAATAAAACGGTTGAAATCAAAAAGGGTCATGACCCCATATTTCCAAATAAAAAGCCTTTAGAATCCACCCAAAATCTAACAGCGTTCTTTTATTTTATTAAGAACTGGTACAGAAAGTTTTGCAAAATTAAAAGCTCTTCTTATAAAGAAATGGAGAATTTGATTTAATTCATATTTTTAGCAATGCTTAAATATACCGTTAAATTACATTTACACAAAAAGCATTGTTAATTTATTGGCTGCTTTATATATGCAAGTACTTTCCTTACAAGACCCTCCATTCAATTTTGTACAACCGTTTCTGTCACTTCTGAGGACGCCTTACGCCTCATGGTTTTTATTTCAGGAATAGTTTTCGTTGCTTTTCCAATTTCTTGTAGCTTTCCTTTCATTAAAGCCGAACAGCTTTCGATTGGTCACAGTTCTGGCACATTTGGTGGATTCAGATCCTTTGTCACATAATGAACATTGTGATCATTGTACCACTTCTGAGTGACTTTGGCGTAATGTGCTGGGGCTAAATCTGGCCAAAACAATGTTGAACCAACAAAAGGCAAAAGTAGTTTTTGAAGGCATTCTTTTACATAAATATCTGTGTTTATTATACCCACTGTAAAATATGGAGTTGACTTTTTGCCACATTTGCAAATAGCTTGCCAAATTAATATTTATTTTTTTTTCAAATTTCTCTATTTGAATTATTTTTTCAGAATCCTCAATATCTTCTCCAGCTGCCATAGAGTAAAATGGGTGACCAGCCAAAGTCCTTAAATTCATTTTTACGTACGTTTCATCGTCCATAACAACACAGAAATTTTTGTTTGCAAGTTTTTCTCGTACAGTTTTCGTGCCAGAGAAATGCTTTTTGCTTCTGGGGCATTCCATGTGACTACTGGGACATTTGACTCCAGAATTTGACCAACTATGAGTTATAACGATTTTATCATCATATTTTAAAATAAAGGTAAATAACTATTGTATTCTATTCTCTTAAAAAAGAAGCCAAACAGTTTCAATGTTTTGTGTAGCTATTATTTGAATGAATGTGGCTACTGGGACACATTTTCCTCCATTTAGGCGGCCTCGGTAGTCGAGTAGGTAGCGTGCTCGACTGCTACCTCAGAGGTCCCGGGTTCGATTCGCGGCCAGGCCATGGTCCTACGCTTTAAACCTTTCTGAATCTTCTATCCTCATTTCTAATCAACTGAAACTGAAAATTCATCAATATTTACGACCTTAAGTTGTAGTTGATGGTAGAGAAGTTTGTGGATGAGTTTACCTTATAACTTGAATTGACTGAGGTAAAGGCATAACACTTACCTCTAATTCAAATTCACATGTTTCTTTGGTTTTCCACCACACTTAGGATATCCTACACATGTTTCACTTTATTGCCCTTTCCTTCCCACTAATCTATCACTCCATTTCGAACCAAGGCAGAATTGACTGAATAGGTATTCCACCTGGAATACTTGGTTCAAGCTAAAAAAAAAAAAAAAAAAAAAAAAAAATGCGAATTACCTGAACATGAGTCCTAGCTTTTTTGGCTACATCTCTGATTGACATTGATCGATTGGTTTTTACCACAGCGACCTCTTTCATTTCAAGGTTTAAGTCGACAGACCCTTTCGGGCGCCCACTCGCGGCTTATCTTGTACGGAGAGATGTTCCTTAAATCCAAAACGACTCTTCGTGCTGTATGGTAAGATGCTCCAGATTGTTTTGCTATCTTTTTATAAGTAACTCTGGGATTTTGAGTCCAAATGTCCAAAACTTTTTTGCGAAGCTCCTCGTTCGAGTTCATTTTCTCACAACTTACTTGACGGATAGTTACAACTAATAGCTGTTTAGAAATGACAGAGATTATTTAATACAAAACTTACAAATGCAAGCCCATTCCATTTCTAAAAAAAATTATAAAAAAGTGTTGAAAATTTGCAAAACTTTCTGTTCTTTCTTAAGGGCCTCCGGGAGTATTTCAAAAAAAGAATTTATATTTTTTTGAAATTGTTTTTTGAAGCCGTATTTTATTTTACATCAGTTTTTTTTACGTTATTAAAGTATAACTATTCAAGATTTATCCCTGACATTTTGGTCCAAAAATATTCGTCAATAAGGTAGAAAAGTGCAATGTCGCGAAAGACCTTAAATTTGCGGTGAGCAAGATTGCTCAAAAACTACTCATCCAAATTTTCGACACTTACTTAAGGACTCGTTAAGGGACGTTTAATCGTTCGATTTTTTTTTTAGTATTCGTATTTTTTGATTTATAACCTAAAACGACCAAAATTCTGTGCACAAGAAGTTAAAATTTTCTTTTTATGCCCGCCATTTTGTCAAAAATAATATTTTTGAAAAATCAACGATTAAACGCCCAAGAACTCTTTATTAGATCGGAAATTTTTAATTTTTATTTTTTCAGATGGACCAGTCTCCAGACATTTTGCTCAACGCAAAATTTAAGGGGATATATACATAGGTTAAAAATTTTTAAAAAAAAAGTTTTTTTCGTGAATTTTTTTATTTTCATAGAAGGAAAAAAGATATAATTTTCAAATTTTGCACACATATTTATTAATATTTAAAGAATACACAAAAATTCAGAATTTTTGAAGCGGTTTTTGAGGTTTTTTGATTTTTTTTTAAAAAATACCAAAAATTGACTATGTGCAGGATATAAAAACAATAAAATAAAAAAAAAGAAATTAATCCTTGTTTAAGTGGCTACCGCCTGAACTAGGATAATTTTTACCCGCCAAAAAAAAAAACAAAATGGCAGCCATTTGGAAAAAAATCGATTTTCGAGGTAACAAAATCTGTCGCCATTTTGTTTTTTATTCGGCGGATAAAAATTATCCTAGTTCAGGCGGTGGCCACTTAAATAAGGATTAGTTTAGTTTTTTTTATTTTTTTCTCAGATTTTACAGACTGGTGATATCCTGCACACCGTTAATTTTTTGGCATTTTTTTTTTAAAAATCAAATAATGTCAAAAACCGCTTCAAAAATTCTAGAACATAATTTTTGTATTCTTTAAATGTTAATAAATATATGTGCAAAATTTGAAAACGATATATTTTTTCCTTCTGTGAAAAAAATTCCCAAAAAAATTTTTTCTTTAAAAATTTGTAACCTATATGTCCCCTTAAGCTCTTTCTCTGCATTGTAATTTACTGCGTTCTTGCCGAATATTTTTGGACCAAAATATCAGGGATAAATCTTGAATAGTTAAATTTTAATAATGTAAGAAAATTTGGTCTAATTTAAAACACTTGTCTGGATGCATTGAAAATGTTGCAGGAAACCTATGAGCATAAAACCTATTGAGTGGTACAAATTGTTTAAAGAGGGTCGTACTTCAGTTGACAACTTGCCTCATCATTCTTGTTCAGCTACGAAATGCTATGAAAATGTCAAAAAAGTATTGAAAATTGTGCTCGAAAATCGTCGTGTGTCCGTGAGAGATATAGCTGCCGAGCTTGACATATCTACCGAATAGGAGCACCCCATTTTATTCATTTTATATAATGTTTTAGGCATACGACGGGTTGCAGCGCGACTTCTGCCGAAATTGCTGAATTTTCCTAAAGAGTTTCGCAAAACTGTCACCCAGGAGATGCTTTTAATTGACGATACAGACATTCAGCGTATCATTACTAATGACGAGACTTGGTTGTACGAGTATGACGTCGAAACAGCTCAACAATCTGCAGAGTCCGAAATCGGCCTACCAGAAATGCTTTCAAGAAAGGATAAAAGTTTGGCATATACATACGTGCCTCCGATGGTGAAAATGAATATTGAAGAATAATTAACCATTGTTATTTTATTTGCACAGCCCAGTTCAATTTTGAACAGAAGGTACTTCCTTTAGAAACAATGTTGAAAATCTTTTAACACAAAATTTTTCTATACTTTTTTTCATATTTGAATAGTTGAAATATAAACGGTGCCGCTCTGATCTAGTGTTGCATTAAATTACAAGTCTGAGTTGTGATGGGGTTGGACATCCAACTATTTCTCTCGATTATGAATTCTAGTCTTTTTCACCTCCAAATTCAATATCATACTCAATTTCACGGCCTTGGTAGTCGAGAGGATAGCGCGTTTGACTGACAACCCAGGGGTTCCGGGCTTGAATCACAACCATTTCATGGACCCATGTTTTTACATTTCTTCAATTCTTTCATTATTTCTTATGAACTGAACTTGAAAAATTCACCAATATTTATGACTTAGTAGTTATAGTTGATGGTAGAAAAGTTTGTGGATGGGATGACCTAATAACTTGAATTGACTGAGGTAAAGACATAACACCCTCCTCAGATTCAAATGCACATGTTACTACAGCTTTCCACCACGCTTAGAACATTATAAATATATTGCACTTCACTTTCACCCGATCCTTCCCACAAATATATCACCCCATTTCCGAAACACGGCAGACTTAACGGGATAGGTGTAACACGTGAAATTCTTGAACAAAATTATAACTTCATTAATTCTTAAATATTTTGTTAAAATTATCGTTTATATATGGTCAATGTTTCGTTTGTTTCCCAATTTCGTTCATATTTGTTTCAGTTTTAGTATCCTTTGTAACCAAATTCCGATCATATTTGATGTAGTAACTACTTCTGAGAATATTTAATGAAATTTCTTCATTAAGACTTTAAGGCAGTATTCTAGTCTAAGAGACCGAACTCCGGCGTTTTTGAGGATTCATTAAAAAAGCTTAAAAATTGATATTTTTAGTATCCCATTTTTTATGGGTCATTTATTCATGTTTCAAGAGTACATATAAAAAAAATATATAAAAATTTTAGCAAGTTATGCGTCGTCGTGATATCTACCCTCCTGTCACCTGAAAAATAAAATTATGGAAAATTTTTGATCAGTATACATAAATGCCAGTATCGTATGAAACAGAAAAAGTGAAAAAAAATTTCGCAAAATGGTGGCTACTCAAAAATGTAGGTCGATTTTTCCCAATAAATGTTTAACTTTCCCGAATTTTTTACATATATTAAAAATGAAAAATTCCTTGTTTTTATTGGTTCATACGATAGAGGAATATATAAAGAATATTCATGCGAAATTTCAAGTATTTCGGTTGACTAAAACTTGAGATATTATGTCACCCGCATTGAAAAAAGTAGTTTTGAGAAAAACGCCTTTTAAGTTTGACGTTCCGCCCAAGCCGGTCTGGGTGCTACTAAAATTACTATAACTATACAAATAATTCGAATTTTGAAAAATTCTTTTAAGGAGATATTCTTGGATATCTAAATAATCGAACAATGTAAAAAATTTATTGATGTTTTCAAATTTCCGGACTAGAATACCCCCTTAACTTCATAAAGTGCCAGAACACCGTTTCTTCAGAATTGGAGTTCTATTGTAGTTTTGTAAAACTCCGTGCTTCAATCCGATCGATATGTCCCCGTGATTAGTTCTGGTTTTATTTTATATTTACCTTACCTTTTTTCAAGTTAGTGACAATAGTGAATTTGTATGGAAGATACGATCTGAAGTATTTACGACTCCATGTGATATGGTCACTAGCTATGGAATAGTGCAGGACTTTTCGATTTCGATACGCTGGGACCTTTTATTTTTTGAGGTTTGATAAAAAAATGCATCAGCCAAAAAATTAGAGGGATGGAAAGGGAGTAAATGGCGTCGCATCAAGGTCAAAGTTGAAAAATTTACGAGATTTTCAGACAAATCAGCCTGCAGATGCTCAGGAGTTGCCGATAGAGCAGTGGTTTGTATGACTAACCCTTATTAGTCTTTTATACCCAACATTTGTTTCTCCACCCTTTTGAGGGGTTTCCATACAAAAGTGTCGTTTTTATGAAATTTACTCCCAAGCCTTCCACTGCTACCAGAATGCCCCTAGAGGATTCATGTTTATGCCCAACCCCCATTTATTTGTTCTTAGCAAAATTTCTTCAAAAGAAACTAAATCTATCTCCACCCCTTAAGGGGTCCCCAAAAATTGACTTTCTTGACGGAATTTCAAGGTTTCCAGTGTGTCCTAAGAGAATTTATTTGTATCACCGACCCCCATTTGTTTATTCTCACCAACATTTCTTTTGAATATACTAACCCCCTATCTCCATCCCTAACTTAATCCCTTATACAAAATTGACTTTCTTACAGAATTTTGGTCTGTCTAACCCTCAAACTTGCTTGGACCGCCTTGCTACTAAATGGTTGGATGTTATTACCAATCCACATTAATTTTTCACACCTGTATTTTTTTATTCAACTTACCTCCTTTCTGCTCCCTCTTGGAGGTTTCCTAAGCAAATAAACGTAAAACCAACCTAAATAAACGTAAAACCGTGTCAGACCACCAGGAGCCATCAGTCATGCTCGATGGATGGCAAAGGCCATATATTGCCAAAAAATATTTTTGACCTTGATGCGACGCCATTTACCCCCTTTCCATTCCTCTAATATTTTGGCTGATGCATTTTTTTATCAAACCTCAAAAAATAATAGGTCCAAGCGTATCGAAATACCAATATTAAGAATATCCATGTGTCACTATTCCATAGCTAATGGTCACCCCATGGATATAAAGTTCAACCCCTCCCAAACATATTCCGGTGCTAATAACTGGTAGCAACTTTCTCTCTTTTCAATTTTGAAACTATTTCGTTCATTAGTTTTTAGATATTCCTTTATAATTATAGTATGTAAGGATGGTGCCAACATTCATTATATCTTTTGGTAATAACCATGTGGCGTCCGTGGCGTACTTGGTTAAAGTGCGTGGCCGCTATGTCAACGAACCTGGAGACCCGGGTTCAAACCCCAGCAGCCACAGAAAATTATTTGAATAAAATTGATTTTTCTGTACGGACGCCACCTCTCTGCAGACAATGGCAAACCTCAGAGAGGTTTCAATCAAAATGCCATGTAAAGCTTCTTGAGAACAAGAAAATTCTGTTCATAGCCGTTCGGAGTCGGCGTTAAGCATGTAGGTCCGGTTCTCGGTTAATTGTGTACAAACTTAATAACACGCACAACACAATTGATCATAAGAAGCTAGGTCAAAGTCCTTTCAAGGGCTGAAATGGCCAGTTATTTATTTATTTGTTTATAATAACCATGTGTGCAATAACCTAGTTTGTATTTTATTTGAATTTACTTTTAGTGTCACCATCAAAATTCCGAAACTAATCATCCTTGAGCCACCATTTTTGATAATAAAAACTTTTGGTTAGAACTCATACCATATCCAAGTGGTAGTTAACCCTGCTCGGATGCAATTTATTTTGTAAATACGAAGGTTGCCTTTTATGTTTTGCGCCTAATGATGAAAAAACAGTGGTTTATCAGGGAAAATGCTTTTATTATTTTTCAAAGTATTCTCCATGGTGGTCAATACACCTATGCATTCGTTTAAACCAATTTTTGAAACAATTTTGCCACTCTGCAGTTGGTACCTCCGAAATCAGGTTTCTGAAGGTCTTAATGGCCTATTCTGGCGTAGAAAAACGCTCGCCACTCATTTCGTTCTTAATGTAAGGGAACAAAAAGAAGTCATTGGGTGTCAAGTTGGACTGTAGGGAGGATGACCCATCAATTCCACATTTTGAGTGCTCAAAAACTCTCTTGTTTAAGTGGATGTATGGGAACTCATATCGTCGGGATGAAGGATATTTTGCTTCGGTGGCTGGTTTTCCTCAATTCTCCGAAAACTTCCATCGAACAAATGTTTGTGTATCATTCATCATTAACATTTTAATATAGAAAATGTCGAATTTTCGAATGCAACTGTCAAAATTTATCTGGGAATAGTTAGTGTTCCCTAGGCGCAAGGCCAAATACCCTCGTATTTTTTCTCCAACTATAAAACTACTACAAATTCTGTTACTACCCAGCAGAAAACTGGACCAAATTTGAAATAGTTCTGAACTAGTTCCAAAAAGGACGAGTACTGGTTCCACTATAATACCCTTCAAGATTGAATGAACTGACGTTTTTTGCGGGTTGATGTCATAGGAAAAGACAATTGCCCTCATAAACACTTCTTTACCCCCTACTAGTTGCATTAGGAACATTTTTAAACTGGTTGCTTTCGCAGTAGCCTGAAAGTGGTTCTTTTTTAACCAGTTTTAAAGTGAACATTTTAAAAGTGTAAAAATTAAGGTTACTGGAGCAAAGGTCCTAAAGACCTGATTTGTATGATCGTGACCATCCACAATCCAGAAGAAATTTTGTTTATTTATATAGCTTATTTTAAAAATAGCCACTTTAAAAGTAGCCAGAACGGGTTTATTTTTTCAGCAATAGTTTTAAAAACAAAATCAAAGTTAATTGTTCTACACTGAACGCCTTTTTTTACTCCTTCAGAGCTACTGCGCTAGAAATGAAGCAGTTCACTTTTTCAACTGACTCCAAAATAACTGCTGGGTATTCAAAACCTTTTTATTTCTACACATCTTTGTTAATATAGCCACCTTCGGCTGTCAGGGCTACTGTCTATATGCAGGGACTCGCCGCTCTTTTCACCTATACAATTCTTACTACTTTTCCTGTGAGTTATACAAAAGTTGATGATGCACCCTGTTAGCATATGCTTTGGCATCCGTGCACACCTTCCGCTTTGCATTAACGTATTTTTATTGTTTAAGATTTTTTTTTTTTAATTTATGAGCTGCAGTCTTAGTCTTTGTTATGAGTGCTAATAAATTGTCACACTTTGTTGTGATTTACAATTTTAATAAAAAAAAAAACAACAAATAAATTCAAAAACATCTAAACAAAGCGATAGTTAGCGGAGAAAAAAGCCAACCAAGCCAGCTACAATAACAACAACAACAACAACAACAACAACAACAGCAACAACAGCACCTAAGTAGGTGGATTTGTGCTTTATTATGCTCCGCCAGCAAACTTGCTTTTATTATTCGCATTTCTTTTGCTGCTTCATCTTCATCTTCTACATACTTCTGCTTCTTCTACTACTTATGCTGCTTCTTCTGGCGCATGCATCTTTAATGTTTTTAGATACAAATTTTCTTTTATATATTTTTGTATTCATTTATCTGACGAATTTGCGTAGGTTTTTTTTTATTTTGTTGGCTGCGCTTCAAAACGTGACGAAAAGCAGCTGATGGAAATATAAAAAACAAAAAAAAAAAAACGAAACAAAAACACAACAAAGGAACTTTATTTTAAAAAAGTATCTCATAAATGCATAAAAAATTACGTGTGTACATAACTCAGAGAAGAAGCAGTTTCAGATACAAATGCTTTTATTTCATTAAAATGCTGTTGGTTGTTGTTTTTTGTTGCTTTGCTTAAAACATAAAAAGAATTTGTTTTTTTTTTTAAATGCCAGTAACAAAGAGCTTGAAAAAATTTAACTGTTTTTTGTCAAACTTTTTATGCTGTTTCTTCTTCCACTTCTACTTTGCTGCATGAAAATTCAATTATTTCATTTATTTTGTGGCTTGGTTCTAAGTTTATGGCAGCACTTTTTTAAGCAGCCAAAAGAAATAAAACGCTTGCTGATAAGCAATTCGGGTCACATTTGGGTTAAGTTCGCTGCTTGTATCTGTGAAATTTGACATAATTTTCAAAGCATTAAAATTTGTTGCACAATAAAAAATGTTGCTGGTTTTAATGTTTTTTTTTTTTCAGTATTTTCTATATTCTATCTTGATAAAAATGGCATAAAATAGATTAAAAATTCTTGAAAAAAAAAATGACAATCCATCTGATTCAACGCATGCTGAGTTCAAAGCTATTTCAAGCAATCAGTTTATTCTTAAATCCGTGGCAAACACTTTTTTTTTTGAAAATTTTAATTAAATTTATTGCGATTTGATTTGCTTTCCGCCTCCACTTTAAATCATGTTTTGATATTTTACTTTGCTAATCTTTTTTTTTATGTATAAGAATTGAAATGCGTTACCTACTTAAGATCTTCGGTCGTTTTGATTGAAAACCGTTCTTCGTTGCTGGGGTTGTTTAACTGTTATTTCTCTTAAATATTTTTGTGTTTGTTTAGCTTAGTTAAAATTAAGCAATAACAAAAACAAAAAAAAAAATGCTACAAATAAAATTGAATGAGAGTTAATTTTTTTTCTTCATATTCTCTATGTATATTACGAGTATGAGTACTTTTTTAAAAAATGCTTAGGTAGCATTTCGAATAATTTCATCTCGAGCCTAAAAATCAAAATTTTTCAAAAAACAGAAAAATCTGCGTATTGGCAAAATAATTTATGAAAGAAAAAATTTCATATGAGGGATACTACTTAAGTTTTGTGGCAGAAAAGTACAACCAAAACTACGGCTGAACCAGGTTTTCGCGTGACAATGCATCTTCATCCTTGTCCTTTATTTCATCCGTTTCTCTTCTCATGTACTTAAAATTGTCCTAAGGATTAGGACGTTATTCCTGAATTCGACCTAATAAATACGAATTCTGTACTTGAGTTTCTATGGTACTCTATGGTCTAGCCTTAGACCCACGGTTTAATCTTCCTGCATTAACTTTCTCATTTCTTATCAACTGAAATTGAAAATGCATCAGTATTTACTAGTGTCCGATCGAATATTCGGCTTCGGCTTCGTTATTCGGCATGTTCGGCCGATTGTTTAACTTTCGGCTACGGTTTCGGCCTAAATAGCCGAATATTTTGGCCGAATATTTTTGCTTTGTAATAACTAAAAATATTTGTATAATTCTTTTGGAAAATTTCAGTATAATTCGATGAAATTCCGTTAGAAATTCCATACTTGAAACACGTGTTGGTTTTGTTTTCTCTTTCTTCTGTTCTTCCATAAGTTGGTTTTCGCTCATTGAAAACTTTATTCAAATGATAAATGCAGTGAGTCTGACCAATTTAATTATATCACAAGGTAAGCTTGTTTTAAGATGGCTGCTTAACCCATTAAGTCCGGGAAGAGCACAATTTTAATATGATGTTTGAGACTTATTTTCTGCTATTAAAAATTGGAATAAAAAATTCCAAACGTACCTATTCTACTATTTTTGGGGTCGCTCTTTCGATTGGTGCAGTTGGATTTGCAGAATAATGACTTTTGGAACCAATATGGCGCATTTTATTTAAAAAAATAACGAAATTTTTTGCGTTTTTCTTTTTTGTGATTCTTTTTCGCATAAATAAAGTTACTGAATCGGTGCCAAACTAAAACCAAAAGTGCACAAAATATCTAAAGTATAACTATGAATATTTTTTTTTGGTTTGAATCGACCTAACCTCTTCAATATATCAATACGTAAAAAATTAACGTTATTTGGTAAATAATGAGTATTATTAATAAAATTTACATCTCTAATAATATAATTGTCCCAAAAATATATAAAGAAGGGGTTTTTGAGATCGCTGATCACGAATTTGAGGTAAGATTTTCAAAATTTAAGATGGCGGAGTCAATATGGCCGACCGAATTTCATAAAATCTTCAAAATTACAAGAAAATGTGTATAAGGGAGTTTTTGAGGCCGTTGATCACGAATTCGAAGTTAGATTTTCAAAATTTAAGATCGTGGATCTGTAGCTGATTAAATTTCATAATATGTCTGAAACCAATGCGATAATGTTTATTATACGGGGTGTTTACGATAAAAAATTGGTTGTTTCCGTCCGTTAGCCGTTTTATAAACGCTTCCTAACTGGAACCTTGTAAAACCTTTTTATTTTTATAATTCAAACGAAGTTATCTAGCATTTGTAAATTAAGTCTAATATTTTTTATTGAAATATTCGTAATTTTAGATACTTAAAAAATCCGAAATCCTAAGAAAAAATAAATAAAAAAAAAAAAAAAAAATTAAAAAATAACAAATAAAAAATAAATAAAAAAACAAAATAAAATAAAATAATAAAAAAAAATTAAATAAAAAAAAAAAAAAATACTCTTGGCGTCCACCTCCACCTGGTTTGAGTTGGGAAACATTTATACAACGACTAACGGACGGAAACAATCAAACATCGTAAGCACCCCGTATAATAAACATTATCGCATTAGTTTCAGTCATTTCATGAAATTTAATCGGCTACAGATCGACCATCTTGAATTTTGAAAATCTAACTTCGAATTCGTGATCAACGGCCTCAAAAACTCCCTTATACACATTTTCTTGTAATTTTGAAGATTTTATGAAATTCGGTCGGCCATATTGAATCCGCCATCTTAAATTTTGAAAATCTTACCTCAAATTCGTGATCAGCGATCTCAAATTTCTTTATATATTTTTGGGACAATTATATTATTAGAGATGTAAATTTTATTAATAATACTCATAATTTACCAAATAACGTTAATTTTTTACGTATTGATATATTGAAGAGGTTAGGTCGATTCAAACCAAAAAAAAAATATTCATAGTTATACTTTAGATATTTTGTGCACTTTTGGTTTTAGTTTGGCACCGATTCAGAAACTTTATTTATGCGGAAAAGATTCACAAAAAAGAAAAACGCAAAAAATTTCGTTATTTTTTTAATTAAAATGCGCCATATTGGTTCCAAAAGTCATTATTCTGCAAATCCGACTGCACCAATCGAAAGAGCGACCCCAAAAGTAATAGAATAGGTACGTTTGGAATTTTTTATTCCAATTTTTAATAGCAGAAAATAAGTCTCAAACATGATATTAAAATTGTGCTCTTCCCGGACTTAATGGGTTAAATGAGCAATTTTGCAACTACAAAGCTATAGAAGCTACAAACGAAAAAGCAACAACAAGAATTAGAAGAACTAAAAATTAACAGCTGATTTTGACAACTAGCTCACCCTGCTCTCCAATATGACTCTACCTTGTAATCATGTATGATGGTCAGACCGACATGGCTTGATAAGATCGTACATGTTGAACGAACTGGCAGAAAACTCAAACATTTTTTATTTTTACCCGTCCGTCTCATTTGCTTTCGATTGATCATACACGGGTATGGGCACCACTACATTTAAAGTTTCTGTGTTTGTTTTTGTCTTTGATTTTTTGTTGCGTTTTGTGGTACAAAGTGCAACATAAGCCTTTTCTCTCAATTTTTGCTCTCAACGCTCCCAGAGCGCTCTCTGCCCATAGTCGATCATGCATGATATAAAAAAAACCGAGTTACGCTAGAAATTTTCTGCGAGATTTCAGTCAGTATTGAATTTCTGTAGCTTTTCTCGACTAGATCGAAAATCGATTTATGTAAGTATCTTCTATGTCATCCTGACGTTACTGAATCAATTACAAAAATATTATAATTCAGCAAAATGGCATGAAAGAAATTTAATCAATTTTATATAGCCAGTAATAAATTTTATAATTTTTTATACTTGAAAAAAGTTTTATTAATATTCGGCTTCTGCTTCGGTATTCGGTCGAATACTTTCACTTGGCCGAACATTCGGCTTCGGCCAAAATTTCACATTCGGTCGGACACTAGTATTTACGATTTAAAAAGTTGCAGTCAGGGACGAAACAAGCGGGAGGGATAGGAGGGGATATAATGACGAGCTACCCCCCTCCCCCTCCCCCCCGTTTTTTAGAGTCGGCCTAATTGTTATTTTTTAGTAAAATTTGTTTAAAATATTGGTTTTTATTGCAATAATTATGAACGCATCAAAGTCAGTCGTACCTTTTATTGCCATTTTCGTAACAAAAACCAACTTTAGTCGGCTATTTCATTTTAAGTCATACTGAAAACTATTTTCAGTCGGCCAATTCTCTTTTATTCGCACTTTAGAAGAACTTCTGTCGGCCAACTCAGTTTGAGTCGTATCGTAAGCAAAGTCCAGTCGGACAACTCACTTTCAGTGAGTCCGTTAAACGAACTTCAGTCGGCCAAGTCACTTTTAGTCGTATCAGCGTTGAATTGTTGTAAACCAAACATGCCCACGTAGTTGCCCGTATGGTCCGCATGGCCCTTCATACAAATTTTTTCTATCTTAATTTTGTCTTTGCGATGAGCCAAAATCAAAAAACACCTACAAAAAACAACAACACAAACCGCACTCGTTCAGTACTCAGCACATTTTCCAGCGAATTTTACAAAAACAAATGCATGCAAAGCCAAAATAAAAAACGCACACTCGATGATGTCGATGCTGAAACTGATTGTCCCGTTACTTGTGTGTCGAGTAATTTTTCATTCAAGCATTGTTATTGTAACAGAAATTAAGTCTTGTCGCAGTGCACTGGCAAATAAACATTGAATATATTTAAAGAAAAAAAAATAAACCCCATTTTCTTACAATGTTCTTCATGACTTGTGATTTAATTGCATTGTAATTGTTTTTTTGATTTGTTTGATTTTTTGCCAAACGCAACGATGAGCAAGTTTTTGTGTTTTTTTTTTTTTTTGTTTTTTAAGTATTGTCCCGCGGCTAAAATTTCTTGGGCCCGATTGTAAACTGTAAACGAATACAGTATTCCCTTGTGACAAAATGCAGAAATACATCAGAAAGGTAGTATAAATTTTGATAAAAAAGTACGGAAAGAGTAGATAATGCATAGTAATGTAAAGGCGAGCAGCGGACCAAATGTCAAAAACGGACCATTTTGAGAACAATTGGTCAACCATGCCTTCGCCAAAAATAAAAACCGAAAATTATATTTTTGTTTGCGCAAAAAATATTAATAAAATGGCTATTTTTATTTAAGATTTAAGAGATAAAATCAGATTAAAAACTTGAAAATCACAAAATAATGATTAATGCATAAGTTTTTTGGTATTGCTTAATGATAACAGACCTTGATACAAATTCCCTTGATACAAATACCTTGTCAAAAAGTTGAAAAAAATAAGTGGAATAAAACAAGCCTAAACGAGCAAAGTTGTACCTAGTTGCCACACATTTTGCTCTTTTTTCAAACTTAATTAATATATTTTTGTAGCACTTTCCGAAATTGAAATTTTTATCCAAGAAATATCCAACATTTTTAATAAAAAATTTAAATGACGATCGAAATCGAGCAACATATTTAACGAAATTTTCTTTAAACAGCTGAAGAACTCTGATGTAAAAGCTTGCATTTCATAGACTTAACATTTTAATTCAAATACAATTATTAAAAATCAATAAATAATAAATTTAAAGGATTTAGTCAAACTATTAAAAAAAGGTTCGTTTTAGCTCTTAAACTGGAGCTGGTGGCAAAAAGGGCACCATTTTTAAAGCTGCGTTCGAAATTCATATTTTTGGATAACTTTTCATTCTGGTGCTCTTTTCTTTTCACTGCTCCTCTGTGTTATTTACCGATTTTGTTATCTTTTCGTCTAATTTAAAGTAATGAATTCTACACCGATTAGTGTTAGTGTTATTGATTGTACTATTTTTACCTATCCCAGTGGGCAATTATACTAGGCTTTAACAAAAGAAGGCATGCTAAGACTACTACTATTGGCATCTTTATACTTCCTTATATCGATGTACCAATGAGCACTTCTAGAAGCCCTTCCTATGGATGAGGCTCAAAAATTTTTTATTTCTGTGCAACGCAAAACATAAAAGAAGTAAAACATAACAAAAGCCCAAGGAGAGCACAGCGCTCTCCTATAAAAAACATAAACAAAATGTACATAAATACATACATAATATAAATCATTTATACAATGTATATATCTCTCTCATTCTCTCTACTATAAAACATATCCTTCTTCTCTATCGTGTGACGAAATGAAGTAAAGTGACCTAAGGAAGTTTCACTTCAAAATAGAAATTGCAAAACAAAAAACAGTTAACTGCATATTTTTTGCACGGCAGTTAACTGTTTTCTGTTTTGCACGGCCATCCAGCAAATTATAGAGGCTGTCCTTTTTTAAAGCTTACAAGCTTGTGCTAGAACACTCTTATTAGCACTCATTAAAAAATAGGTACAATTACGTCTACTAAAGCAGCACCCTTTTCAGCCCTAACAAATGAAGTAGAATAATAAGGCTTGAATTGAGAGTGCTTTTATAAGCCCTCATAAAGAAGGTCTTTTAACATGCATTCTCAAAAAAGAGCTTCTGGCAGGCCTCTTTAGAGTCGCGAGAGAGGAAGGCCTAGAAAATTTTCTCGTTTCATATAAAAAAGTTAATGGGCTTGGATATGAGTGCGGAAGGTCTTCAAAATCCATATGAAGGCCTGCAAGTAGCGCTTCGAAGCCCTGCTTTTGCCCACTGGGATATTACTACTCTGTCATAAGACTATGCTACATAAACATATACATAAATACTGCTAGTATTTTGTTAAAGAAGCGAGTTAAAGAAATTGTAAAGCTCTGTTTATATTTTCGCCTCCCTCTTTCCCTCTTTTTTTAAATTAGAATGAGTTAAATTAAAATTAGTTCAGGATATATTTAAAATTTATATAAAGTATTTGTTTAATAAAGAGTCAGTTTAAAATCTTAGTCTAAGAATCTTTTTTTTGAGTAAAATTTTAAGATTTCATCAATGTATGGTCAGTAACGCCAAAAAGGAGATCTTCCTGTCCCGGGTATCCAGCACCCAAGCGAGTGAAGATATCCCCAAAAACGCAATTGGGTTTGGCTCTCCGAGCTGAAACAAACATTTTCCAAATTTTCTATAAACATGAAATGTCCTCTCCGTAATGTGTCCGAAACACAAATACCCTTAATTCCTGGACGCTCAAACATAGATAGCAGCTCAGAGCTACCGTAAAACCGAAAAACCGAAATCCTTCTTCTTTATATAAAATGCAATTTGTGCACCTGAGCATCACCCATTGCAAACTGTAAGTTTGTTTTATTCATTTGAGTACGAATTTGAATATTTGTAAACCTGTGGCGTCCATTTTGCCTCCTGTAAACAGTACATATCTAAAAGTGTACTTACCGTATATGAAAAATGCTCAAGAAAAAGAACAATTTAAGGACTTACCAGGGAAAGATCAACTTGCTTCACCTTATTCCGAGCCAGGTAGTCGGCAAAACTTTTTCATTAACTCGTGCACGAACAAACAGAGCTCAAACACGATTTGTCCCATCCGTAATTTGTCCTCTCCGTAATGCAAATGTCCTCAGTTTTCACTTCTTTCTTATTTAGCGTGCTAATGGGGCGATGAAAATTGACCCGTGGTGCAAAAGAAGCAAATCAAACTGAAGAAATTGAGGAAAACCGAAAGGAGAGGAAAAGTAACGACATACCATTTGTTGTTATAACCTCAACCATCACATATACTTATCACATTGTATACAACTTAAACGAAGCAGTCGGTGACTACTACCTCTGCGCTTCTGACGCTCAGACCCCAAAACAATGAACCGGCGCGAATATTGAAATCGCTCCTTTTGAGCAGAGGTATATTTTCACCTCCTTTTGAGCAGAGGTATCATGAACAACTTATCACAATGAACTTCTTAAAATAACCAAAATAAATGTGTCCTCTCCGTAATGCCTGAAAATCATGTTAGTCGAAAGGGAACCTCGAAAAATTAAATTCCAGTGGACCCTTAGAGGAAACAGTTCTTTTTAAGGCTTTGAACAGATAAAAAACTTGAAATCGTAATTTTCCGCGAATATTTCTAAGCACAATATCCCCTTTTTGGCGTTATTGACCATATACACTTAAGTTTTTGCGATTAAACGTGTCATTCCCATTTTTGGCTAAAATCTTTGTAAAACACCAACTTACCTAACTGTCAAGTTTAATCCTGCCAGTGTTAATAGAGCCCTTCTTATAGCCATTTTAAGTCCTTTTCCCTCATGACTTTTTTTATCCCACTCCCCGAGCCATAGGAAGGTTTCACTTTAAAAATTACGCTTTTTTAATGTCTTGTAAAAAAAATTAATTTTTAAAGTCTAGTTCGCAACTTTCGTTGTTATTGTTGCTGTTTGAAAAACTCATATTTTTCTTGTTAACCACGTTAACAACTTTCGCTTTCGATTAAAGCGGCTTCGGCCTACAAGTTTTCTTTCTGCCAACTTTTCATCAACCTTTCAAACGACCTCTAATGCATGCATCCATTCAGTAAATCACAGAAAAAAAAAAGTGAAAATGAGTTATATAATTTTTGCAAAACCACATTTGAGTGAAATGTGCGGTCTTTTCAAATTTATAATGGATTTGCAATGCGTGTAGCTAGCTAGATGCTTTTTATCTCGTAACTATGTAGCAGTTGTTTCTTGCAAATGTATCTTGTGCATAAAGACCCCATGAGTTTATTTCATTTTGATGTATAACACAACAGCATACAAAACAATAATAACTACAAAAACAACAGCAACAACAACAACAACAACAACAACAACAACAACAACAACAATAATGCTTACAACACTTAATGATTTAATATAATATATATTTTGTTGTTTTTTTTTCACTTCTCCACGCTAGCATGTTTTGTCCATAATAATAATAATATGTGTGTCATTTGATAGACAGTCAGAGCGCAGCGCAGCGGATAGACAAATCCACTCACAGCATTTTGTTGTAGTTTTTTGTATCTTTTATTTATTTTTTTTTTTTTTAATACCGTTGCTTGAAACGAGATAGAGTGCAATTTTATGAGGGAAAAAAACCGGCAGATAAAAAGCAAAAAAAAAGAAATTAAATGATTTATCACTTGGCTGAATTGAGTTACGTTTTGGTTGAGCTCTGATGTATCTGACAGGCTGGGCGGCAGGCAATGCCCTCCGAGTATGCATGTAAATCTCCTTGTTTGTGTCTTTGCTCAAAATTATAACGTTTTCCTATAAATGCTATAATTTATATAAAATTTATTTATTTTTTCTCTTGTATTCAAATGAATGCTCAAAGTGTGATTTTTTTGTTGTGGCATTTTTTAAAGGCTATAAAAAATTGTGGTTTTTCCTTAATTTTAAAGCTTTAAATGCATTATTCATTTGCTACTTTAAAAAAAAAAAAAAAAAAACATTAATATGCAATAATGCTTTCACACCTACCCGATTTTCGTTTATTTTTAAAATGCTGGAATGGAAAAGCTGTGAAATTCAGCATATCTCCTTTGATATGTTTAAATGAACTCAGGCATACATACTAGCGTTATCTCATTATATTCCCTTTAGTAAATTTTTCACTGAATTCTATTGAAATGTGTAAAAATTTATCGGTTGAAAAAAATATTAATTCCACTTTAGTTATTGAATAAAAATTTCTATTGAAAATTCTGTAATTTTTTCGAATATTTTCGACAATTGCGATCAAAAAGCGCATAACGGATTTCGAATATCAGACTCAAAAATAAAGGAGCTATATATAAAAGGAGTTTTCAAAGTTTACATATGACTTAAATATTAAGGGAATTTCTATAAAAATATTAAAAAAAGAGCTTCAACACAATCAATAAAATAAGAGACTTATAACTAACATACTAATCTTTTTTTCTTAAAGGCAGTATTCTAGTCTAGAAATTTAAAAAAAAATCGAAAATTTGTTTTCATATTTCGATAGCTTAAATATTCAAGAATATCTCCTTTAAAGGATTTTTAAAATTCGAATTATTTTTAAAGTTATATTCATTTTAGTGACGTAACACCCAGACCGGCTTTGGTGGAACGTAAACTTTAAACGCGTTTACTCGAAACTACTTTTTTCGATGCGGTTGACATAATATCCCAAGTTCTAGCCGACCTATTTACTTGAAATTAGGCATAAATATTCTTTATAATTATATTCGTCTATTGTATGAACCAATTCGGGAAGGTTAAAAAATTAGTGGGAAAATCGACCTCAATTTTTGAGTAGCCACCATTTTGCAAAAAAAATTTGTTTTTCACTTTTTCTGGTTCATACGATACTGGCAGTTATACTGATAAAAAATTAGCCATAATTTTATTTTTCAGGTGACCAGGAGGGTAGATATCATGACGACCGGGACACGGCATTCCCCCCCCCCCCCCTCTACTTCAACTACGCATGTCTTGCTGAAATTTTAATTTTTTTTATGTACTCTTGATATATGAATAATAAGCCATAAAAAATGGATTGTAGAAATATCAATTGCTTTTTTTTATGAATCCTCGAAAAACGCTCAAAATTCGGGCTTCTCGACTAGAATCCCCCTTAAAATAACCTAATTTTATACTAGTAAACTAGTTTAATTTCAATATTTTGTTGTGGCACCATGGTTTTTTAGAATTTCGGTGTATCGACGGTCCATGGAATCCACCAGTTTGGCACAATTTTAGGGATTACTCATCCTGTTTTTTTGTTCCACAATTCTTCTTTCGTTTTTTTAATAGCATTCCTCGAAATGTTTAAGTGCTTGCCGTTTCTATTATATTGTCCATCACTGTATGTATATTTTTTGGAATTTTTATTTCAAATGATCAAACTAAACAAATTTTAAAGTTAAAATTAATTTGTTTAAATAAAAAAAGTAAGAAAATATTGGAATTTTATTCAACAAAGAATTCATTGTTCAGAAAAAAACAAAAACATGGTCCACTCAAATATTTCCATATTTTGCCTAAAAAGAAGTCCTTAATAAGGGTGTCCCAACAAGAACGCAATTTTTAAATTTTATATAATTTTATTGAATTGTTTCTCTGGCTGTATGACCGTATGACCACATGCCCTCCACATTTATTTCTTCAATTCTAGGCAAGAAAAAACTGGTTATCATTTCACGATACCGAACACCATTGACTGTTTGCGCTTGACCTGCCTCATTTTCATAAAAAAAAGGTCCAATGATTCCTCCAGCCCAAAAACCACACCACACAGTTACACGTTGAGGATGCATTTGCTTCTCGTGAATCTCTCGAGGATTTTCCTCACCCCAAATGCGAAAATTCTGCCTATTGACGAAGCCATCAAGATGGAAATGGGCCTCGTCACTGAAGATGATTTTAGCGGCAAAATCAGCATTTTCATGTTGTCTCTTCAATACCCAATTAACGAACTCCCTTCGCTGTCCATGGTCAGCTGGCTTCAGTTCCTGAGTCAATTGAACTTTGTATGCATGAAGATGCAAATCTTTCGTCAAAATTCGCTGCATAGTGGATTTGGAGACACCAATTTGTTGAGCTCGGTGTCGAATTGAGGTGGATGGAGTTTGAGCGACATCATCACGTACAGCTGCGACATTTTCGGTCGATCGACCTGGTCGAAGGCGCGTTGTTGTCTTTACATCACTAACAGACCCAGTTTCGGCAAATTTATCCATTAATCTCTTTACAGTTGACTCTTTTGGAGCATTATTGTGACCCCAAATTGATCGCAATTTGCGAACTGTAGCCGCAAAACTTTCACCATTTTGGAAAAACAATTTCACAATGAGAATGCGTTGTTCATTCGTGTAGCGCTCCATTTTTACTAACCTCGTACCTTCTACTAGCAAACAGTAACAATTGTTCAAATGTCCAACAATGACACTTCCAGTGTTGCCACATTTAAAAATTGCGTTCTTGTTGGGACACCCTTAGAAGTCCTTACTAATATCACTTGTATATGCATTGACTTAATGGAATACCACCGAACTTTTGGTAATTGCGATCCACAATTTACTATTATGTTGCCAATTAAATTAAGATAATCTTGGAGATTCATTATTGTAGGAACAAACTTGATATCAATTCTTCCAAAATAGCTAATTCCGACCCATATCATCACACATCCACCCCTAGGTTGGCAACGACCCAGGCCACGCTCTTCCTTTTTTCAAATCGTGGTAATAAGAAGACTAACCATCCAGTCCAACAAGATTAAATTTACTCTCTTGTCATCGTTTTTTCAATTAAACAAGTTGTTTAGAAAAATTCAACCGTACAAACTACAATTCAAAATTCAACCTGATGTTTCGCTCTAATTGGCGGCTTTCTTTGCATTTTTTGGCATACTTGTGACATATATATTATATATGATATATAATATATATCACTTGGCATTGTTGGTGATATTTTCTTAATTCTTTTACACATTTCGGATATGTGTTTCTTAACTTTGATTTTAAGCACAACATGGCGCACTCATCTCGGCATGTAACCGCTCTTGGACATCCACTGCTAAAATCTTTAATATAATTTTCTGGGCTTATATTAAATTTAAAATCACTTTCTGACTCCTCTTTAGTTTTTTAACGATTTCATTGATTTTAATGTTTTCATTATGAACATTTTAAGCAACTTACTCTGCCATTTACTCTGCCATTTTCCACATCCTTTTTTTTCAATCTATTATTTTATCGTACCATTTTTTGTCAAATAACTGAATTTCCCTCGGAATGTTTGACCAGTACACACTTAAATAACAGAGCGCAATTGCAAGACATAGTTACACTTCCAGACAAATTTTAAATTTAAATTTTGTAAATTATATTTTTTTTTTTTTACAGAAATTTGTATGTGCTTACTTTTTGCCGTGGACTATACATTGTGCAATTTCAGCATTTATAGATTAAAAGTCATAACTTCAGTTCATCCATCATAAGTCCATAGATGTCTTACAAAAAAAAACCTTGACATACAACACAACCCGTTGCGCCCAAATTTCACAGAAATTTATGTATATTTACCTACTGATGACTTCACAACCAGTTACATTCAAGGACAACAGTTACATCCAAACTTTCCGTAGCTTCCATAATCATTGGAAGGGCCTTAAAATAAGACTACATTAAAACTAACTGGAATATCTTCTAATGAAAATATACCCGGAATTCTTCAATAAAACGAAAACGGTTCAATTATTCATCGAAACTAATTTTATTTCCTTCAAAGTAATCTCCATTGCATGCAATACACATATATTTAGATTCCTCTAATTTTGAAAACACTTTACATAAGCTGATTTTGGAATCGCCGTCTGCGAATTCTCCTTTAACGCCTCAATCGTCTCAAAACGCTTCTCAAAACGCGAAGTGGTAACTTGAGTCTTGAGAATAGGAAAAATTCACATGGAGCCATATCTGGCGAATACGAAGCTTGCGGAACGGTATGAACGTTGTTTTAGGTCAAAGAGTCGCGTACAAGATGAGATGTATGAGCCCGTGCGTTGTCGTGGTGAAGAAACTACGAATTGTTTCTGCTCAATTCTGGTCTCTTGCGACATATTTTGGTAGAGGTAAAAAATTTCAGACAAATTCTTTGCTCAACTAAATTCGACAGTGGGAAATTGACAGAAAACAATAATCACTGACTTATTTACAAACGCACAAAGTGCCAATAAATAGCGCTCAAACAGATGTACCAACCCAAAAACAAATTTTTGAGAATATATCAAGAGCGGTTTGTTTAAATGAAAAATTCCGGGTGTTTTGTTTTTTTTTTTTTTGGCTTTGAAGCAAGGATTTCAGGTGTAATGCCTATTCAGTGAAGTCTGCTTTGGTTCGATATATGGTTATAGATTAGTAGGGAAAAAGAGGCAAGCCGCAGTAACATGTGAATTTGAATCTGAGGTAAATGCTATGCCTTTACCTCAGTCTATCCAAGTTATAGGACAATCTCATCTAAAAAGTTCTCTACCGACAACTACAACTTCAAGTCGTAAATACAGGGTGAGCCAAATTGAGCAAAGTTTTTTGGTGCCATTTCTGGTACCCGAGATATAAAATCTTATATTCATTTTTTTGAAAAAGTTAAAAAATTGCATTCAAGTATACATTTCTCAAAAATTGGAAAATGCAAATGCAAAAGTTATGCTAATTATTAATTCGGCTACGTTAAGGAATACGTTTACGGTTTAATCAATACCACCAAAATTTAGACTATTGGGTAACAATCAAAAGTTCTCTGCTATCTCGATTACAACTTTTGCTTCGAATATCCTTCACACAGGACACTGTGGATAAAAATCGTGAGTGGCATCGTGTTTACCAATATATTGTTAGTTTAAGCCTATACCTACTTTTGCTTTAAGACATACGTAGTTTTTTTTTATAAAAGTCAAAGCATTTTAAGGTCGTTATTTTTTACTGTTTTCCTCAAAAAACAACTTTGTCCTTGCGGGGCAGGAAGACATCCTTTTGAAGCGAAGCTTTTTACGCCTCGTTCTGCGATTTGCTAGAGTGAAATCAGAAAAAACGACACTTTTTTCCGACACCTTTTTTCTTAGAATTGATATTGTTTTTTGCTTGCAGCAATTGAACCAGAAAATGTTAAATTAAAAATAATTTCTTGCCCGCTGCAGGAATTGAACCCACAACTCACAGTTCTATCGTTTGTTGGTACTTTCCTCTAACCATTGCGCTAAAATCCTTTCTTTCATAATTTTGTTGATTCAGTGATAAACATTAGCTAAAGCTATGTTTCAGCAGATCACTATAATCTATTAATTTAAGAAAGGATTGTGTGTTGACTATTCTTCAAAGGATTTTGTCTTGGCTAGCCAAACAACAAAAGTAGCAAAAAACAAAACTGTTGCTTCTTCTATTCCACATTGTCGTCAACAGCGTTCAGTACTTTGGGTTATTGTTTGGGCATTTTTTTTTATTTTTTTTTTTATTTTTGCATAGCGCGAAGGAAAAATTAACATTGACCAAAAGTGCGTTGACAAGTGCTTTTCTAAGTGACAGAAAAAAAATAATAATGATATATAATAAAACTTATTGGTGTGAAGATAAACGTGTGTTTTTTAGTTTACTTTGTTATTTTCAAGTTTTGAATTTAAAAATTATTCGAATCGAAAAAAAGCCATTAAATTATCAAATCTATGAAATTGTGAAAATGCTTCGCTTCTGTCGTGTGTCCAGTGACGCACCTGTGTTTTTTTTTCCTTAAAATTTTTTTGGGTGATCTTGACAACCCCATGCAACTTTTGAGACCTCTTAGAATGTGAACTTCGATAAAAAATTTTAATTCGATACGCCCTAATGTACAGTATGCTGTGGCATTTACATCTGAATATATCATTGGGCCTTACTTCCTCGAAAATGAAGATGGAAGTGCTGTAAATGGAGAGCGGTATCTGTTATTGAAAGAACATGTTTTACGTCCTACTCTTGAAAACAGACCTGAGATGCGGTTTCAGCAGGATGGAGCCACTGCCAACACTGCCCGAAACACAATGGCACTTTTAAGTAAAATTTTTGGAGAGCGAATAATTTCCAGAAAGTCGAAAATTATTTGGTCAGCACGTTCGCCAGATTCATCAGCACCCGACTATTTTCTTTAGGGTTATTTGAAGGAGCGAGTATATGTGAACAAGCCCGAGACAATCCTTGAACTCAAGGCCAACATTGTTACAAAAATTCGAGCGCTACAGCCACAGATTTGAAAGATGTTATGGAAAAAGCCCAAAAACGAGCCCATCATTGCGAAGCTGAAAACGGGGGTTATTTAAGGGTCTGAAAAAAAAGAAAATATGTTAACAAGAGTTATTTTTATGGGGTGGCTCTCTACCATGGTACCTATTCGACTATCGGGTCCGTCCCGCCGATGTTTAGATGTAAGCTTGTACAGAGAACTTCAGCAGTTTGTTATTGTAACTTTTCTGTTTGCAATTATTGTATAGTTATACATTTAACCATTAATTAAACCAAAATTGTATTGTAAATATGTAACTCATATTTCTCACTTTTCATTTTAGTTTTTTGACTAACATTGACTTGGAATCATTCTTCGATGACAAAAAATAGGATTTACCTCAACACAATTGGGAAAACATACTTACAACTCAACTCCTGCTGAAATTTATGCATCGGCTCCTGCAAGTTTAAAATAGAAATTCAAAGCAATACCAATGAAATAAAAGATTGTGTTTTTTTTTCTTTTTAAAAATTTTTTAAAACAAAAATATATATTATATTCACAAAAAATTTTTATTTTACAAAATAAAAAATAAATAACAGTTTTGGATTTTATTATTATTTTTAGTTAAATTTAAGTTTTTCTGCTGCAGCTGCAGTTTTGCATACATTCAAGCTGCGGCTGGCCTAGTTTATAAATTATTTGCACTTAAACTAGAAATATTGTATTTATTAAGCTTATCAGTTGAGTTTTTTTCATTCGTTTTCGTTCATTAAAATTTTTTTTTTAATTGCAAACATTTTTTTACACATACAAAGCATAATTTTTAATGAAACATAAGGGAAAAATTTCATTTTTATTATTATAAATATACAATAAATAAAGATGATTTGAAATTTAAGTAGTAGGATTTAGGATGGTTATAAAATATTTATTTACTTTTTATGCATTTGTGGTAGTTATAAAAAAATGTTCTTTATTTTATGTATTTATTTTATATATATAAGTCAATGCTATAAGATTGTGTTAATTGTATGGGTTTTATGCGTTATTTTGGGCCAAAATGTGCTAAATGCAGATAGAAAATTTTGATGATGTTTTTTCTACTCATAAGTATAGTTTTGACACAAAATTAGAAGCTATAGAGAAGCAAAAATAATAGAGTAAATTGTGCCACACTTTTTAACTCAAGGTTAACCAAATTATATTTTGATATCAATAAAATAGTTAAACAAATAAAAAGCAAAAACAAACGTATTTTAACTCAAGGTTAACCAAATTATATGTTATTTCCACTAAAAGCAAAATGTTTAAAACAAAAAAAAAAAAAAATCAATTCTGTATAAATAGACCACACGAATGATTATTGTATTTCATCTTCTGTAAACTTTCTTGTGAAGCACATTCATGAAGCACATTTGTGAAGCACATTTGTATAGTACATTTGTTAAAATGAGTTTCATGAGTTCATGAGAAACTGTTAGCCTGCAGACAATTGCTGAAAATAGAGGTTATGCATGGAAGTGAAAATTTAAGACAAATTTAGTCAAAAGTTTGGACTTTTAATTTAACTAATTTCAACTTAGTTTTTAGCTTTTACTTTATTTCAACATGTAATAAATATTAGAAAAATCATTTAAATTACATTATTTAAATTTTGTTTAATGGATATTTTTCTTCTAAATCGACATTTGTTAAATTTTTGTCGATTTGTTCTATCGACAGGTTTTCTGATAAATTAAAAAAAAAAAAACATTTAGAGGTCAATAAAAGATGTTAAAATCAATATTTTTTTAATTTAAAGAAAAAAAAAAACATAAAAAAGCTATTCTCAAAAGAGCAGACTTGACTCAAAATCTCAATTTGAGTTTATTTTTCAGTTTTCAATTTGAGAGCTCAAGCTTGTTGAATAAAAAGCAAGAAGATAAGCTGACTTTCCCAGAATATTTTTTATTGCTTGAAAGCGTTATAAATATCACTAAGTAATACCTTAACCTTGAGGGACTTCTAGGAATTGATTTTTGTTTTTGCTTAAGTATATGTTAAAAAAAAATTTTGCATCCGCACGAATGGTATTTGTTTTTAATTTTTCATCAACTTTCTTGTGAAGCACATTTATGAAGCACATTTGTTGAAGCATAAATGAGTTTCATAAGTTCCTGAGAAATTATAAGCCTTCAGACAATTACTGAAATAGGGAATGGAAGTAAAGTGAAAGAAGTGAAGTGAAAATTTAAGAGAAATTTCAACATTATTTTTTTACTTTTTATCGACACTTTGCAGACTTTAACAAATAATGTTAAACTCAATATTTTGTAGCTAAGGTAGTTTTGCCAGAACATTTTACAAATTATTACAGTCCCCGGCTTGAAATTTGTTAAAAATTTCAAAATTTCTCACAGGCAATATGTAAGAGTTAGCAGTTTTGGTTTTTGTTTTATCTACAATTAAGCAGTTCTTTATCTATAATTAAACCACGATTAGACAATTTTTTTTTTGTTCAAGCATTAATTATAGATTTCTTCCTACAATTAAATTTGCATAATTTATGTCTTCGAATGGGCGAAAGTTTATGAAATGTCATTAAAGAAAATATCAAAAACTATGAAATGAGCTTTTATCTTCTCATCTTTTTGATTTTTAATGACATTTAAGAAAAGTTAAATATTTTTAAATTTATTTCAAACCTTTTTTACGGATATTGTTTCATTCATGGATGATTATATTCTTTCAGAAAATTTTAAAAATTCAGCCAAAACATAGGTAGCAAACTTCAAACATATGTAAGAATAAAACATATAAGAGAGAACTTTCTATGGTGTTACAGGTTCTTAACATAAAATTCAATATTTTACAAATGCAACTTTTTACAAATCAAATTCAACTATTTGCACTTAAGATTTAACTTTTCAATTGAATTATTTTTTTTTCATTTCAGATGCTCGTATATTTCTTGTATCATAAATTTCTTAAAAACTTCATCAAGCTAAACAGAGTAATGATAAGAAGTGTATTTTTTAATATACATATCTACTAAAATATGCCGTTACAACTTTTTGCCAAAAGGCACCTCACAGAAAAATAAGTAAGTTTTTAAAACGAAAACTACCTTGCCATATTATTTATACAAGGTGGCGCAAAGTAAATCACCCTATCGGAAGATGTTATAATTTTTGCAAATGGACAGACAAGCAATAGAGCGCTATACTTCGCAAGAGCGTGGAATAATTCTGTCGATTTCTTTTTACCAATAATCGGTTGGTGGCCGAGAATATCACGGCTGTGGCTGCCGATGTCTCTGTGAACGATGAAGCATCAACCAGACGACGGGCCACGCAATTGGGCATCACCAGACGGACCCTACAGCGAATTTTAGTGAAAGACATACACATCTTCCAGTACAAAGTGTAAATAATGGATCAGTTAATGCCTAATGAACGCCAGTCGCGTGTGCATTCCTGTCAAGCCATCCTCAGTCTCAACAACGAAGAGCACAATTTTGTGTTGAAAATCTTCATGAGCGACGAAGCGCATTTCCATTTAAGCGGTATCGTCAATAAGCAAAATCTTCTTTTCTGGGGCACTGAAAATCCGCATGTGATGCACGAAGAGCCATTACATCCACTCAAAGCCATTTTGTGGTACGGCGTTCACGCGAGAGGAGTGATGGGCCGTATTTTTTGAGGACGCCATCGGCAATACGATCACTGTTACTGGTGAATGCTACAGGGCCATGATAAACGACTTCTTACTGCCGGAATTGGTATATGACTGCTCTTAATTATTTTAATTTGTTTGTGAGAAGTGGGTGGTTTTAATTAATTTTTATTTTTGGCTAAAGTTTTTTATTTCAAGCTTTTGTATGTTCTCATGAAAATAATAACAGAAATAATCATCAAAACTTTTAATAGAATTAGTAATTATTTATATTAATTTTTTTATAAATAAAATTTCTTTCTAAATTGTTTCCTTATATAAAATGTCTATTTTTAAATTTTAAATATTTCTTTTACGGAAACATTTCCCTTAATTAACCTTAATTAGTTTCTTCCTGTGTTCTTTTTTAGTTTTCGAAGAAATGTCTGTTAAGAATTCAATCAATCTAATTAAAATTGTTTAATTTTAAGACGTCGTTTTTAATATAAAGTGAAAATAGTACCGTTAGTTTACTGTACATTGAAAAAAAAAATTGATGTTCTTAGTTATAAAAAATGCTTTGGGGGCTTTATATTTGCGAGGCTTAAGATTTCTTTAAATATCTAGTAGAACTTGGCATGATATATATGAAGGCGACATTCAAAACGGAATAAAGTTTTGAAATGTCTTGTATTTATATTTAAAGCATATCTAGGCTAAGAGTCGGTCTTACAGAACGTGATCAGAATCACTTATTTTTGCTACCGTAACATTAGAAATTCAAATCCGTTATCATTTTCATGTCGATTGCTCTTTTGTTGCACTTTTCGCTGTTTCATAATGATATGATAGCAGTCGAAAGTTTCTAAAGGACTACAAGTGATTATCATGGTTTTTTTCAAATTTTAAGACTAAATTCACTTTTAAACAAAACTCTGCGAGGTAAAATATTATCGAATGAAGAGCTTTACAACATATTGGCATACAAAGGACTATCTGGACTAACCTCTATATACCTCTTATTTCGAAAGAAATTAAAAGAAGTTGATGCGTAGTTTGAGGAATCCCAAAAAACTGGCTGTGTCTGACCGAGAGCAGTGGAAAATTATCAGAAAAAGTTCGAACTCGATCAAGAAATGGTGTCTTCAACTTGCACAATAGTGTATCAAAAACCACAATTTGGCTCACTTTAAACCGCTACAACCATTTAAAATTATCAAAAATTATAAAAGCACCCCGAGCCACAGCACAAGCACGCCCGTTTTCGATTTGTACGAGAGCATCTATCTATATTCCGGTAAGGAAACAGTAAATTGATCTTCAAATTCATCTGTCTGACCCTGTTCGTTGGAAAGGCTATTTTTTACAGGTTAGAAAAAAAACTATGGTAATCTTCATGGCTACGATGGCCTCCAATTCTACTGGAGAGATTTGTGAAAGATGCTTCTTTACTTTTCTAAACTCAAGTTCGGAGGAGGCTATGTAATGGTGTGGGGGGCTTTCATATGAAAAAGTACGCTCGAATTACTATTCACATCGTCGCGAATGAAAAGAGACAGAGGCTACATTCAAGTATTGGAAAATAGTCTCCTTCCTTTCATGCTAAGGCAATCAGTGGGATACCAGTAACTTTCCAATAGAATAATGCTCACATTTCTGTAAGCAATGAATCGCAGTGATATTTGGCTGACTGCTCTATACAAACTATGGACTTCTGTCGAAATATGGAGTATGTGAATTAATTCGTAGCATTTTACAAAAGATAACGTAACTACGTTGCTGCGTGACGCAAGAACGTAACGTAAGGTAATGTTACTGAGCATTCATTTTTAGTATTTATCATTTCGTTGAAGTGAAAGAGAAAATACTACTTTATCAAATATGTCGAGCTTTTTTAACGAATAAACTATTTTTGCGGGGAGTTTTACTCCATTACCTCAATATGAAGAAAATTCCTGCGAAAAGTCATCGTATTTGACGGGAAGTATATGACGACAATGCTTTAGAAGAGCAAACGTGTCGGGAGTAGTTTACTTGTTTTGAAAATAGAGATTTTGACTTGGAAGCCTAAAATCAACCTGAAAGACCAAAAAAGTTTGAGGACGCTAATTTAGAGGCATAGCTCGATGAAGATTCGTATCAAAAGCAAGTAAAACTTCCAATATCATTGGGGGTGGATCGCTCAACCATCGCCAAACATTTAAATAACTTGCGAATGATACAAAAGTAAGGACATTGGGTGCCATATCAACTGAAACTAAAATGTATCGAACTTTTAACTAACGAAGTTTTCGTTAGTTAATATTTTTAAAATCGCAATTACAGTTTTTTTAGGTCTTAAATTTACTAACACCTAGGGGAGCATAGAGCAATGGGAGTCAGTGGATAATGAGAGTCACCCACATATGCACAAAATTGTACACTTGAGCGTCGCGAAAAAAAACTAACCCGCCCATGTCTGTGCCCCCAGACATTGTGTTAAACGACCCGCTCATATTAGCCGCCCGCTTTGCAGAGAAACAAAAGTGTTTGTTTTTGTAACTCGCTGATGTATTTTTTCGTCGAAGTGAAATAAACTGTAAGTGTAGATTTTTTTTTATAAAATTCAATCAAAAGTTTTGCACGTATTTAGTTAGATGTTAAAAATATTGATGTGTATTGTTTTTTTTTATTTAAATTGTTTTTTCTCGTTACTGCAGTTGTGTGAAATGAGTCAGGTGACTTTACAAAAGGTATGGGCCAGGGAAAAAAGACTGAAGCACAGAAGAAGAACCCTGAAAAGGCAAAGTGGCAGATACTTCAAGAATCAAACGATACTTCAGTGTCAGATGTTGGTACTAACCACCTATGCCAGGATAATGTATTAGACGACGGAGAAGATGCTGAGAACATATGAAAAGACAATGAGCTTTGGTACAGATGTACTTCGTGTACATCTTTGGTACATGGGCTCATGCGGACTGCACTGGGTTACGTTCGCGATATCTGTTCAATTGTCTGACTCCGATTAACCACAGGGTGACCGCCATTGCTCCCATGTCGGTGCAATGAGTCAGACCGGTTTTGTTTTTAACTGTTATAACTTCCAAAGTTGATTACTAAAGTCTTTAAAGCTGGTCTTAGTAAAAAGCTAGATAAGTAAACTTACTGTTTAATGGTTGCAATAAATATTTGATTATAAAATCAGATTTTATTTCATTGTTCGCTAAAGTGACTCCCATCAACCTATTCTCTCCTAAGCTCCAACTAACAAAGAAAAGTTAATCTTAATGCTTTAAAAATGAAAATTCAAACGTAAGGGAGCAAAATTTTAAGCGCAATTTGTAGGTTAAACAAATTAAAATATGTGGAAAAATGTTTGATTTGAATGAAATTTGTTACAAAAAATAATTGTTTGAAAATAAAATGTAAAAATGTAATGCAAAATATAAAGAGTGTACCGACAAGAGGCTGATAACTTAGCAGTTTTGAAAGATATTGTATTATATAAGTAATCTCTATGTGTCTATTTTCCAATCCAATTAAAGTTGAAGACAAATGTAGTTTAAAACAAATCTTGCACCTCTTCTTCATACACCCTACATATAGTTTATCTTAAAAGATTTTAATAACTAACTTGAACTTTTTTTATATCATGAAAGTTTTGAAAATTAATGTAGATGGTAGCGCTTTTGCCGATATTTCTTAAGAAATTGTTAAAAGAAATTGTTAAAATTTGCATGAAGGTCTTGCATATACACACCTGCTCAAAATAATAGTTACACTCGACAACTTTTTATTAAAAATCTATTACAAAATTTTTGTAGTAATTTCGCATTGAGTTACATATGCCCCATAATCTGGCAACGCTTCCACCAGCAAATGTAACAAATTTGTTCCCGTTATCTTTCTAGAAGCATATTTTTTTAAAATAACCTGCAAATTTAATTGCTCATAATAATAGTTACACTTACAAGTTGAGTTAAATTCTCGTATAAAAAAATGAAATATTAAATCGTTTTTGAGCTATTAAAAGAACGGTAAGTTTATATTAGTAATCGTTAAAGTGAAGGAAAATAATAAATAAATTTTTATGAAGATGGGTCAAAAATCACACTGCACTGATGAAGAAGTTCGATTGGTTTTAAACTTGGTAAATTGATGAATAGATCTCACAATTTTGTTAAAAACGTATTAAAAAAGAAACCAAAGAAAGAAACTGGAGGCAGACCACAAAAAACCAACTCAAAACTTCGCTACATAGTAAATATCTGCAAGAAGGACCCATTTAAGTCATCAAAAGTTATTGCAGCACAAATTGGAAACGTAGTAAGTGCTCAAACCATTAGTCGACGGTTACAACAACCTAACCTACCAGGGCGAATAGCCAGAAAAGTTCCCCTTGATGCAAAGGATCACGTAAACTGGTCGGGACCTGAAGGTGAGAAAAAGTGGATAAACATTTTGTGGAGCGACGAAATGAAAGTAAATCAGTTTGGAAACGACTCAAAAAGAAATGTGCGACGCCCCAAAGGAAAAGAGTTTCATGTTCGTTTTACGAAAAAAACTATGAAGCACGGAGGCGGAAATATAATGGTATGGGGGTGTTTTTCTTGGTATGGGGTAGGTCCAATATTCCGTACAACAAACAAAATGACAGCAATCGAGTACAAGGACATACTTGAAAGTGTAATGCTATGCCTTATGCTGAGGAAAACATGCCCTTGCTTTGGGTCTTTCAGCAAGATAATGAACCAAAGCATACTTCCAAACTAGTTAAAAAATGTTTTGAAGATCATAAAGTGAACATGATGAGTTGGCCAAGTCAGTCTCCGGATTTAAATCCCATAGAGAACCTTTTGGGAGAACTGAAAAAGAAATTGTCCAAGCAACCATTGTCTAACAAAGACCAATTATGGGAGAGCATTCAAAAAATGTGGTTTGAAATACCTATGTAAGGAGACTTGCCAAGCTTTAATCAACAGTATGCCAAGAAGAATGTTGAAAGTTGTCAAAAACGCAGGTGGTTACACATTAATCCAAAAGTCGAAAATTTAATCAATACAATATTTATCATTCGCAAATTTTGTATATCTTTTAATCTTTTGTGCGTATCTATTTTTTTCAAACGCAAATTTTGTATATCTTTTAATCTTTTGTGCGTACCTACATATTTTTATGAGCAACCTAATGAAGACTTTTTACAAATACGTATATAACTTATTTGACATCTTACATTATATCTTAATAAAACTATATTTTTTTTTGTAACTATAATTCCAATGAAATAATGTGTATTTATTTTGTTTTAAATATGTTGGATAATAAAATTTTTTGTATCGTTCAAGTTTAAATTCTAGTGTGTAACTATTATTTTGAGCAGGTGTGTATTTACAAATGCTCTTATGCTATTACAAATGCTGTGACTGCAATAAGAAAAATATAAAGGGTGATTTTTTAAGTGCCTGATAACTTTTTTTTTAAAAAAAACGCATAAAATTTGCAAAATCTCATCGGTTCTTTATTTGAAACGTTAGATTGGTCCATGACATTTACTTTTTGAAGATAATTTCATTTAAATGTTGACCGCGGCTGCGTCTTAGGTGGTCCATTCGGAAAGTCCAATTTTGGGCAACTTTTATCGACAAATTTTGTTCAGCGATGAGGCTCATTTCTGGTTGAATGGCTACGTAAATAAGCAAAATTGCCGCATTTGGAGTGAATAGCAACCAGAAGCCGTTCAAGAACTGGCCATGCATCCCGTAAAATGTACTGTTTGGTGTGGTTTGTACGCTGGTGGAATCATTGGACCGTATTTTTTCAAAGATGCTGTTGGACGCAACGTTACGGTGAATGGTGATCGCTATCGTTCGATGCTAACAAACTTTTTGTTGCCAAAAATGGAAGAACTGAACTTGGTTGACATGTGGTTTCAACAAGATGGCGCTACATGCCACACATCTCGCGATTCTATGGCCATTTTGAGGGAAAACTTCGGAGAACAATTAATCTCAAGAAATGGACCGGTAAGTTGGCCACCAAGATCATGCGATTTGACGCCTTTAGACTATTTTTTGTGGGGCTACGTCAAGTCTAAAGTCTACAGAAATAAGCCAGCAACTATTCCAGCTTTGGAAGACAACATTTCCGAAGAAATTCGGGCTATTCCGGCCGAAATGCTCGAAAAAGTTGCCCAAAATTGGACTTTCCGAATGGACCACCTAAGACGCAGCCGCGGTCAACATTTAAATGAAATTATCTTCAAAAAGTAAATGTCATGGACCAATCTAACGTTTCAAATAAAGAACCGATGAGATTTTGCAAATTTTATGCGTTTTTTTTAAAAAAAAAGTTATCAGGCACTTAAAAAATCACTCTTTACACTGAAAAAAATAGAAAACTGAACCAATAGAAAAATGTCGAACCAAAATGTTGATTCGTTACAGTGGCCTCTTTACTCACCGGATCTAAACATCATAGAAAATGTCTGGGGATGGTTGATCCGCAAGGTTTATGAATCAGACCGGCAATTTGATGATCGAGAGTCACTCATTGCAGCGATTATTGTGGCATGTTGTGAAATTTCCCTAGATTTTTTAAAAGGTCTTTACGATAGCCTACCAAACAGAATGTTTGAAGTAATTTGGAATAAAGGGGGACCAACCTTATAACTAAATAAAATATTTGATTAAAAAAAAGCTTATATATTACTGAAATATCATTATTTTATTTTTATTTAAGGAGCTGTACCTATTCAAGTGATGAGCAAAATATAGCATATTTTTCTATTTTTTCATACAAACTAATTATAACAAATTAACGGTTTAAATAGCAATTTCTCTTTCACCAAATTTCTTAAAACTTTAATAATCTTTATAACAAAAACGAAATTAAGATTCTAACAGAGCGATAAGCTTCGGTCTATATGAATAGTTCTGAAATTATTCATGTGACGTGCATTGTACGATTTGTAAATAGAAAATATTTTACAGGCCATTTTGTTTTTGGAACTGTTAAAATAAAATAATCAAACGGAAAAACTATAAAAAGAAATATGAACCGAAATATAAGTTGAATTTAAGGAAAAAGGTGAATAAGAGTTAAGTCAGATCCCTACAACATGAACGTTGGCTGGTTTCGATTGTGTTCTTTTCCACTCTTGTTAAGTAAACCTGAGTAAGAACATACACCGTCTATGTGAAATGAATAGATACAACTGCATAACTTTGCTAGCTCATTAGCACCAAATCGTGAATAGTCCTATTATTTCAAATGTGCGTGAAGGTAAGAATTAAAATACTTTTGTATTCCATAAAATATGAAGATTCGCTTAAAAGTACTATAGTATAGTACTCAAAAAATTTGAGTAAAAGCTAAAAAAAGTTCTGAGACAGATTCTGAGACAAAATTCGGCTGAAAGTTGTAGCAACAAGTTACTGTAAGACACATGTAAGACACTGTAAGACACATGACTGACAAAGTTAGACAATTTTCAAGAAACTATGGGAACACTAGGGTGTATCAAAAATCTCGCTATTTTTTTTATTTTTTTTTTTGTCTGAACCAATTTTGGCAACCCCCGAATTCAATTTTTGAGCAACTTTTGTACTAGAGACCCACTTATGGTTGATTCAAAAAGAAATTTTTTTTACCTTTAATTATTTTTTTAACAAGAATGTCTTATCAAGAACTGGCTTAGAGAAAACTTTGACTCATAGGATTTTTTAGCAAAACCATTTAAGTACTTAATTGCGACAAGGCTGATGTTCATGTTTACATGATATCCTGAACGTAAGAAATTACGCTCTCTTCGTAGCAAAAATGAAGAGCATTAAAGATTGAGTTCCATTGAAATGGGCTACTTGAAAAAATTACATTTTAAATCATCATCAAATTTTTCACTTCTGCATGTGATAACCTAAAAATTTTTAGCACATCTATTGACATTACTATTGACATAAAAATAACGCATACAAACATACGACATAGCAAAATTTGAGTGTGTTTTTATGGTACACTTCATCGTATTCAGTAGATATTTTAAAACACACACACACACACCCACATACGCACACACATACATTGATTTAAAGTATTTGTTTTTGTTTTAGCGTACTTTATGCTCTTAAGTATATATAAAGTATACATATACATTAAAAATATACATATATACCTAAATATATATATACACATATCTATATATATGTAAGTATATGATGTATACATATGTAGTTTGTGAATGATTTAGTAAAAAAATAACACATGTGTTAGTTATGCATGCACAAAATGGTGATATATGGGGACACAGAAGGAAGGACGGAAGGAAGGGAGGGTCGTAGGAAGGGAGGGTCGTAGGAAGGGAGGGAGGTAGGGTATGTTGGTAAGTAGGCAGAGTTGAGAAAAAGCGCTGTTGTTTATGCATGTATGTGTTTTGAAATTTATTTAAATTTTACACTAATACTAGGCAGTTAAGTTTTTGTTGTGTTATTTTTTTTTTTAAATTTAAAATTAAAATTTTGAATTAAAATGAATATATACACAGTTTTTTGTTTTTGCTGTTTTTTTTTCAATTATTTATATAACGCTGTAAGGTATAAATTTTATGCCAATTATGCATACAAGTTATATTCTATGTAGGCTTAGTTTTATACATACATACGTACATATTTGCTTATTTACTTTATGAGGAAAAATATTACATACGTTCAATCTTTGTTTTTTTTGTGTGTTTGTTTTTGTTTTTGTTTATATTTTTGTTTAACTATCGCTATTCACGGGGCTTAGTGTGTGTGTCTCTTTAGTAGCAGCTGAATTTTTTATCGTTTGTTTCTGTTTTTGTTTTTATGTTTAGTAGGCAGCCATCTTTAAGTGTGTGTGTTATTTAAAATTTAGTTATAAATTAATTATGTTTATTTAATAAATTTGTTAGTGGCTAATTTTTTGAGTTTATTTTTAATATTTTGAAATCATCACTTTTGACGGAACCAGTCCAGTCACCAGTCCTACACTCATTAGTTCTACACTAGATACGCCTGCACATGCTGTCCCTGCTGCTGACCGGCTGGTGGAGGCGCTCCCGCTGGCGCCCCTGTAACCAAGTTTGCGTTTGTTGACTGATGCTGCTGCTGCAGCTGCTTCTGATGTTGCTGCGGTCGCCATGTTTGTGACACATGTTGCTGGTTGTGTTGTTGTTGTTGCTGTTGATGTTGCATGGGATGCTGCAGCGTGCGATGCTGCTGACTTGCCTGCACACCTGGCGGTGGTGTTAGCGGTGGCGGCATCATCATCATCATTTGCTCGTTATTGTCCAGCGTAGAATAGTCCGAATCAATGCTGGAGTAAATGTGCTCCGATGGTGGGCGTCCGTTGCCACTATACGCCACATTGCTGGACGTTGCATTATTGCTGGAGGAGGGGTGCGTAGCGCTGGCATGATGATAATATTGCGGTGCCTCTGTGGCACGCACCGCTGCTACGCTAGGATGCAAGTGCGTGCCAGTTGCGGTCACACTGGCATGGTTAGGATGTGGATGATGCTGTAGTGTTCCACTGGCATATTCGGCAGCTCCACGTCGACTGGGTCGTGGGCTAGGTGTGGCCGTCGTAGCTGACGAGTAGTTGGGATCTTCGACGCCATCCGGGCAGTAGGCAGGTGGTGGCGCCTGGCGACTGTAGAGTATGCCAGGACTTGCGGGCTGTTTGAGGCGTTCATGATTGTGATCCAGTGTATAGTTGTTGCCACGATACGGTGGATAGTCTACGGGCAGCGCATAGCGCAGTTTCTCCCAGAAATGGCGATCCGTGCGTCGTATGCGATGCACTGCGGAAGTTTTCAAATATGGCAGCAGTTCAATGTCGCTTTCGGCCTCGAAGAGCACCTCCGGCTCCTCAATAATGACCAGCTTTTGTGGGCGGCCACGTAAGGCATCGTGTACGGCGCGTCGTAGCTCGCAGCGTGACCACTCAGTCTGCAGAAAGTTACGTGACAGCAGCACAATGACTCGCCGCGAGACCCGTGAAGCCTCCAGTAGCTGATAGTGGGTGGCATCGTGGGCCAGATCTCGATGTTGTAAGCATACGCGTAATGGTGGGCGTCCCGTTTCCAGCTCCGACACCAGATGTTGCGCCACAAACTCGGAATCCTTAGCTGAGTGCAGTAGCACGGCATCGTACAGCTTTTCCGACTCCTCACAGCGTGGGCCAAAAACACGCACACCATAGTGAGCAAAAAGCCAAATGCGCAGCGATTCGCGAAACACAAAGATGATTATGACCACAACCAGCAGGAAGACTAGGGCCAGAGCGGCTGCCAGTAGCGGTATATAAGTTTTTGGTATGCCGTTTTGTAGCAGCGTGCCAGCGCCTGCATAGTAATCGGTACAGGCCGCAGTGGCATTGAAGTCTAGATCTCGTTTCATCACTGCCGACTGGCCATGTTCTGCTGCCTCCAGGCAGTAGATGTCTTGGGAGTCCTGTACAATCAATGCATTGTCGGCCACATACGTGGTCAGCTCCTGTAGAAACTTACAGCGGCAGCTCCAGTGATTGCGTCCCAGTGATAGCGCCTTTAGATGTTTAAACTGCGTTAGTCTGAGCTGGCAAATGGGCAGCGTAAGCAGCCGATTGCCATCAATGCGAAGCACGGTGAGTGAGACAAGTGGCGCCAAGGTGGCATTCTCCAAAGTGGTCAACAGATTATTTTGTAGCTGTAACTCACGCAAATTCGACAGATGTTCAAACTCGTAGCCCTGCAAAGCGGCCAGGCGATTGTCGGCTAGTTGCAGCAGCTGTAGCGAAGTGAGGCCAGCGAAGGTGCGATTCTGTATGCTAGCCACTTGGCTGCCGTTGACAAAAAGAGACTTCAAATTTTTGCGGCCTATAAAGGCATGATTCTTGAGCACTGGAAAATTATTTCCATCCAAGTAGACCACACTGGCATCCATGGGCACGCGGTGTGGCAGCTCGCTGCTTTGCTGGCCACCGCAGTCCACCACGTTTGTGGCCCAAATCTGATCATGATAACAGGTGCAGTTATTGGGACACGTCATCTCGCAGTCACAGGCATCAAAGTCGCAACAGTGACAGAGAGCAAAACAGTGCGACTCGTAGCGACACAGAAAATCCTTCGGTTGTAGCGAGGTGAGTGGACGCACGGGTAGACCGCGTGCATGCGGCATAATGCACTCAATATTTGGCAAGTCCATGACACGTGGATGTTGACGTGTAGTTAGATTGTTGATACGTTGCAGCCAGTCCATAGAACAGTCGCATTCGAACGGATTGCCGCCAAGATAGAATTCTGGCAGTGGCTTGGTGGCAGGCACAGGTGCAACGCGTAGCTGTTGCAGCTGCAGCTGTGACATAGCATTGGCATAAAGATCCACGCGCGCCAAGTTTGTCTTGTCCACAAATGAGTTGGGATGAACGGTGTTAATCAGATTGTTATTGATGAACAACAGCTCAATGGTGTTTGGTATGGACATGGGTCCGATTTCGGTGATGCGATTATGACTGGCATCCAGCGTTTTAACGCGTATCTCCTCCTGCAGCTTGTAGTAGTTGCCGAGAGCCTCGATGTAATTGCCATGCACATCCAGCCACTTGAGGTTAGAGGGTATGAAGGCATAGTCGAACCAAACAAGATGATTTTCTGACAAATTCAGCCAAAGCAGCGAAACGAGCGTAGCAAAGACACCATTGATGTCCGTCAAGAAGTTGCGATCTAGGCGTATGGCTTCCAGTTCATAGTTCTTGTCAAAGGCACCACGTTCAATGGACTGTATGCGATTCTTAGCCAAATTTAGAACGCTTAGACGTGGTAAATCAGCAAACATGCCCACTGTTATGTTGCCGATCTGATTGTCGATCAAGCGTAGTCCCGTCAATTGGTGCAAATTCGCAAAACTCTGGTTGTCAAAAGTGCGTATCTGATTCTCGCCCAAATCTAAAGTGCGTAGCATAGCTAGATCTTGAATGGCGCGTGGCACTGCATTCAGCTGATTCGAGCTTAAGTCAAGCTCTTTGAGATCGGAGCAGTTCTTAAAGACATTCGGCTCGGTTACACTTATGAGATTATTATTCAATGTCAGTTTGGAGAGCACATAGAGTCCGTTGAAGAGCTTGTCGTCCAGCGTATGCAGCCTATTTTCCGCCAGGTTTAGCGTGTGCAGATTATAGAGTGGCAAAAAGGCGTTGTCTTCAATGTGGCCAATGGAATTATTGCGTAGATTGAGTATTTGCAGAAAATACAACTCCTTGAAGGTGCGATAGTCGATGCGTGTCAATGCGTTATGTGCCAGATTCAGCACGATCAGGCGTATCAGGCCGGCAAATGTGGTGTTGTCTACATGATTTGATGTTAGCTGATTACCGCTAAGATCCACGACGAGTAGCTGTTCCAGTCGATGAAATAACCCACGCGGCAACTCGTATAGCTCATTGTGCTGCAGATGAATCTCGCGTAGCTCGCGCGAACCGGCAAACAAGCCAGCTGGCAGCGTTTCCAAATGATTGTTGCTAAGATTGACAATACGCAGCGAGCTTAGACCTGCCAAGGCCTCACCAGACAACTCGCTAATGTTGTTGTGTTGCAAATTCAGATGTTGTAAACGTCTAAGGCGCGAGATGCCCCAGCTTTCGGTTATGGCACGCAGCTCATTGTGACTGGCGTCCAGCACCTGCAACTCGCTGCCACCATTGCAATTCATATCGGCAAAGCCAAGATTTTCGGCAGCGCGTATACGATTGCGCGTCAGATTTAGCAGCTGGAGATTGCCCACTGGGCAAAGAAAGCCGCTAGGGAGAGCGCGTAGATTATTATCGCTTAGATCGAGCGAGGTTAGCTGCTTAAGGCCCAGCAGCGAGTCGGGAAACAGTTCAAGCGTTTTGCCAGGACCCCACTCAGAGTTTCGCGTTCTCACCGCTAGTGTCTTGAGTGCACTCAGTCCCTCAAAGGCATTGTTGGGCAGCTGCAGCAGCTTACACGATTCCAGACGTAGCACATCGAGTGTTTGGAGGCGTGCAAACGCGGCCTGTGGTAGCTGCGATTCAAACAAGTACAAATCGCTGCATTTAATGGCTAGCTGGCTGGTACCATCGGCGCCCTGCAGATCAAGTCCAGAGCGTTCGATGGTTCGCAGTTGGCAGATCACCGAAATGCTGCCGTTATACTGCCAGGAACATTGATTGATCAGCGTAGATGTGGAGGATGGAGCGGCAGCAGCAGCAATGGGCTCGGGCAGAGCTTGGCCGACTAAGGCGGCTGTGGCTGATGTGGAGATGCTGCTGCTGGCTGCCAGACTACCCAAACGATGCTGAGCGGCAGCCTGCACTGTCAACAAAGCGAACAGGCAGGCAAGCAGCTTGGTGTGAGCTTTTTGGGGCATTTGTTGGCTATTTCGGCTCAGTTCATGCAGCAAATAGGGGAAAATTTTAGTAAATTTTTTCATGCAGCTGTGTTCTTTGATGTTCGGGTGATTTCTTTTTGTTTAAAATTTCGAGTCATGCATTTTTGAGCAGCAGCTGATTTTAAGCGGCTGATGATTCTTGAGACGGTTTTGCACAGGGTTAATTTTTAATTTATATTTTACACAGGATGACTTAAACACAAAAGAGGGGCAGCGTTTTTTGACCAATTTTTTATTCTCAACACATTTTAAAATATTTTCTTAAAAGTTTCACGCTCAATATTTGGGCCAATGTGCACTTTAGACACAGCCTTAGCTGTTAGTTTATTTTGCTTTGTTACTGTAGTGAAGCTTGTTGTTTGTGTTTGCTAGTTATGCGTTTTCGAGTTATCACAACTGTTAGCTGAAAATTTTTAATATCAGTATATAACATATCCAATTTTTTTTTTTTTTTTTTTGTTATATTTTTGTTTTCATTTTTATGTTAAATTCACACAATTTTTGAATAATTTTTTACTGTTCACTTTTATGTAGCTTTAAAATTTTGCTCTAATATAATTTGTAACACTTTAACTTTTCCAAAAATTTTCGAAATTCCATTTTCTTCACTTATTTTCAACGAAAACTTTGCTTCGTTTATACAAAAACACACACTCACTCATACGATTTACGTTCTGAACGCTCTGTATACAGTGTGTTTATTATTCTTTTTTTTCGGATTTCTGTTGTGTTCGGTTTTCGTGCAGCACTTTGCTTCTCTGAAACTTATTCACTACTTTAAAGGGAAAAAATAAACCCGTTTTTATATTTCAGACGACCGTAGCTTACACGTCCGTTGCGTACGGCGCTCGAACTCGAACTGATTTCAAAGTGCACTACGCGCTGTCGTTTGTACTCGTAATCGACATTCTCAAAAGTCGTCGAGCTATCGAAGTGGTACTTTTTGTTGTGTGTTTTTCCAACTCGGTCCCCATAGTTGTTCGGGGGCACACAGTTTGATGCGTTTAGCACTTCGTGCTACTAACTAGTTCGAGTGAGTTTATGGCAGCGTTTAGAGAGCGAGTGAGCGCACTAGAGAAAAAATATGAGCACCTACGCAGGAATGCTTAAATTGCTGGGAAATTCAATTTATGTGCCATTGTAATGTTTTCCTTCGTTAGGGTGGCTATGAGAAGCTGGCAGAGTTTGCGAGAGTGTGAGAGTTTAAGGGTTTGTGGGTTCTTTCAACTACTTTGACTATTCATGCTCAATGATTTTAATTTCTAAATTCTTAGAAACCAAACCAAAATGAATAAATTTCATATATTTTGTATAAAATTCAAATTCCCCAAAATCTATTTTTAACTCAAAACTAAAATGGTGGAAAATTACTAAAAATTCTTTAACTTTTCTGAGTACTTTTACTTTGATTACTGAGCAAAGTTTTTCTAATTAATGCTCTAGATTTCAGTTCAACGTGGAAATTAAACTCATTGGCGCTGTTGTCACTGGCGTGAATTCTTGGAATTAAAATTTACCAATGCTACTGCTTTCGAGCATGAGTTTTTCCGAAATTTTTTGTCAAAATGTCCTTTTCAGTCCGCGAGTGTAAGGTTTATCAATACTAAAAGTACAACAGCTCTCCCTAAATATCCTCTCAAGCAAACCAATGTGACTCAAATATTTATGCTCATTTTTAGTACCATAACTGCTCGTTAGTGGTAAAAATGTCATTGCAAGCGTTAGTAAGAATTCCCTCTACTTGTTCATTCATCTCTGAGCTCACGAAAAGCCGTTACTCTCGCACTCTCATTTAATTAATTTGCACTCAAAATTGCACATGAGCAAATACAAACTGCTCTAATTTTTTTCGCTCTCTTGAGTAACTTCAGATATTTCAGAGCACAATCTAAGTAAATGTACTGCATTTCGGTGCCTTTTAGAGCGCACTGATTTGAGTGTTCTTTTGAGCATTACAATGTGTTAAGTGAATTAATGGTAAAGCACTTCCAAGGATAATAGACTAAACAAGTTTAAACAGAATTATTTTGTGCGCTTGAAGGTCTTTATAAAGAATTGGCTCGAATGTATTTGTTTTGGTCTGAAATATTTTTAAATTGCTTAGAATTTAATCCAATAAAGTATGTTTATTCCGAGATAACTATGAAAATTTGATTTTCTGTTTCTTGTAGTTAATTTTATAATTTACTGCCTAGCCCGGCAACCGTTAACCCGGGTTACTGAATATTCAATGCATCTAGTTTTTTCAATAGATGGCGATGTGGCTATATGTATGTATGTGAGATAACTGAGTTTAAAGTAAGAGCAAAAGCTTTAAATTTCCTAAATTTTATTTTTATCTAAAATGACGCAAAATGTAATAATTAATATAGAATAAAATTATAATTATAATTCTAAATCTGTTCAATATATTCATCAAATTAATTTTATTTCCTTCAAAGCAATATCTATTGCAAACAATACTCATAGCCAACGCTTCCTCCAATCTTTAAAACACTTCTCATAGGGTACTTTTGGTATCGCCTTGAGCTCGTTTTGTGAATTTTTCTTTTTTGCCTCAATAGTATCAAAACGCTTTCTGCGAAGTGGTAACATATCGAGCAATCTCTTAAATAGTTAGGATGAGTTCACTTCTTGTTCACAATTTGAAGCAGTTATAGAGCTTTTCTTGTTTATCCAGCACAAGAACTTATGTTATCCCTTTTGTGAATGCAAGTTCTAAGCAAGTGAGGTTACAGAGGCTTACTCAGAGATAAATATCAATTGAAAGATCATGAAAAGGTGAGTTCAGACCCTGAAATGTAACTATAAATGAAGTTGTTTTTTATATTTCTGATATGATTTCTGGAAGAAATTTCTGCTAATTATACGTCTTCTAAGGTAGAATGTTAATAGATCGCTTGATACTTCAATGATGAACAATGATACTCCATTAGTACTCCTTTAAGAGGTCAAAACGAGTGCTCGGGTCCATGATACACCATGAAGAAATAGAGTACAAAATGCAAGAGCTTCGGAGCAGTAGGGTGCACTCAACACATTTTAATCAACACATTTCTTTGACTGAAATTGTTTTAAACTAAGGATAGCATAGAAAATAGGGACGTCCATTTGATATAAATAAGTGACCTGATGATAAAAACAAAACTTAATATCTTTACTGAAATTTCTATTTCAGACAACACACCAACTTTTCCTTCGTACCACTAACGGAGTTTAGAATGAGGTTGAAAATGTTTTCTAAATTTTTCTGAGGGTTTAACCTTCTTTCTTTTAAAAGAATATCAAGTTACAAGATAGGATCCGAACTACAAAGCGATACCAGCAATAGCGATGCCAAATTGATATTATTGAGCCAGTATTTGAAAGGAAATAGATTCTAAAGCAAATCTATTTTTTACAACACCAAAGATACCCAATATAAATTGGATGGATATCTTGTACCCTAAAACACACGGGAAACTTTGGAAGATTATATAGGTCTAGAAGGTTTCATTTATGCGTTTACATAGTTTTTTCTGTGATTTATATAAATCTAAGTTTGAAATAGATTCAACATATTAGGATTTTGTGATATTTGAGTTAATCATTGAGATAATGAGGTTATTTATAAAAAAGCCTCTTGAGCTATGTTTGCCATTTTGTAAATAACGGACCAAGTTTTCTACACTTTTCTATTAACTGAATCAATTATTATTTCACTTGTCCATAAAAATTAGCTGTCGTATGGCCATAAACGATTTTTTGTTTTAAATTTTGGTCATTTAAGGATTTGATATGTTGTAGACGAAAAAACCAAATAAGTTATCAAGTAATTTTGAAATAACCAGAACTTTGGAGAGAAACATCAATGATGTTCATACTTTTCGAAGATGAAAAGTAGCACCTTATGATCCAGTTGGTAAAAAAAAAAACATTGTGCAACCTGTACACAACCTCAGAACTAAACCAAAACTTCGGGTATGTCACCTAAAATGTCTGAAAATCATGACATGGTGGGAAAAATATAGTTAAAATTCATAAAAATAACCTTAGACAAAGACCCTAATAATCAGCTATAAAACCTGTAAGATGAAAAATATTTCCAATTTACGGGCCTATATTATTAATGAGATATACATACATACATATGATAGACATTTTCTATAAATTGAAGTAAAATTTTTATAGAGTACTTCTAGGGATATATAAAACCCAATAACTAAATTGGGGTTCTACAATAATTAAACAAAAAATAATTTTTGTTTTGGCTAAATACTCTCATCATTATTATATCAACTTGCTTACAAACATTGAACTTGAATTGAGTGTTAAAATTTTGTACTGTTCGTATTTCTTTAAAAAATGCTCAATTATAGCACTCATGACTTGTAAACTGTCTCTTCGAAAATATCACTCATGTTAAACTAAAACGTGGGTTAATTCAGCTCTCATCAAATTTGGCTCTTGTCAGTTTTTTTTCACATCAAGTATTTAAAAAAAGAACTCATATTGTAACTGAGATACTATATATTTCGGGATATTATCATTCAAGTTCACTTAAAGCGTTAGTTAACACAACTCTTTGCATTTGTCGCTCAATTCACAGTTTCTTCATATTAAGTGTTTAAAAAACTTGCGGATCTCTTCACGAAACCTTAAAATCACTCAATTCTCTTCTGATAGCTTCTTGTTAAATTAAAAAATAACACTCATTTGCTTGCACTCATCAACATACTCTTTCAAAACAAATTTGCCTTCATTCAAAATTTCAATGTCAACATTTATTGAAAACAATTTAAAATGGCTCTCTGCACTCTTTACGGCCCAACAACTTTTCGCTCAACACTCACTTGACAAACGGCCTCAGTTTTCTCACCTTCCCATTATAAATACAACCGACCATATAAACCACCTCGTATGGTATGGCACGGTACGCTCAGCAGCATTCTTTCTTTCATTCACTAATTTTTTGCCTTTATTGATTGACATCCTACAGATTGCTTTGTATTCTTCTGCTTCTTCTTCAATAAACATGCGTTGAATTCTGTAGCTATTTTTCGGCATTTGATTTTATTTTTGGTAAAACTTCATTTAGAATTCTTTCATTCATTCGTTCATTGATACAATACACACAGTGTTCGGTATTTGCTTCATTGTTTTGCTTTTATTTTTATTTTATTTGGCTTTGTTTTCGTATTATTTTTGGAGTTTTTTTTTTCTCCCGTTTTCCCCAAACTCTATACGGTACAAATTCGTAGTGCCTTGCTTTAGATAATTTTATTTTTGTAATCAAAATCAACTTCATGCTATAGAAATAGACTTTGTCTATTTTATATGAAGTCAATGGTTTTTACCGACTATATCGAGTTCGGAGTAGTGTTTGTTGTTTTTTTTGAAATTTTTTGTAGAGCGCTTTTTTAATTTTACTGCATTTCTTCCGCAGGACGTGTGGAAATGGGGTCTTTTATGAAAGAAATTCTTGGCGTTGTACTTAAGCTGTTAAAAGCAAACATTTCAATTGTAAAAAAAAATGCTTAATTTCGTTCTGATTGTTAGTAGAGTATGAGAATTATTTCAGAAATGCAGTGTGTTAGTAGCAAATTAATTTCTTTTGATTTGAAGGTAGATTCTTTTCCGTATTTTTTTATCAATTTTAGAATGATATTTATAATTTTTTAAATATTTCAGGTGAATAGTTTCTAATGAAATTTTGTTTTAATTCAGATTGTAATGCAACCTTTAAAAAACTTTAAAAATATCCTTTTAAAATCTGGTTCATGATTTTGGTTAGCTTTAGTTGATTAATTAAGATATGATAACATTTGCTGTATTTCTGGGAAAGAAACTATACTTCAACTAACTGACTTCTGTAGCGATATACTGTCATAGAAAGTATCCTGATGAATGACTAGTATTCGAAGATATAACCATTAAATTGGTCTTACAAATCTTAAAAAATAATAAAATGAAAATATAAATTTCCAAAAACCCGAAAATTTTCATTTAACTCTTTTACATGACAGCTGCAAGCGGAAGAATATTAAAAAAAACGCCAATGTCAATGGATTGGACTGTTTGTATACGAATACATTGCTACTCAAGTCATAGGTTCTTTACATATCATTAAAATTTTGTTTATACCAAGCACACAGTGTGTAAATAAAACACTTAAAATAGCTTTTTCATTAATAAATCATTAAAGCACTCAAAGAGCCGATTAGATTGAATTGAGTTTTTTTTTTGTTTTTGTTTTTTGATTGTTATGCCAAACAAAAATCTATTACAATTGCATGCACTACGAAAGCACTCAAATGGAGATGAAATCTTTGGAAGGTGCCTCTTTAGTTTTACGCTCTAAATAAGGTAAATTATTGAGTAGATTCAGCTTGAGTACGTTTTTAGTTATTGTTGCATTTAACTTGTTTAACTCGTTTTTCATAACAAACACACATGATTATTTGTTGTTATTGAAAAATTATTTTTGTTGTTGTGTTGGAGTTGTTGTGTTGGAGTTGTTGATGTTGTTGGGCTTGTTGATGTGCTTGTATTGTGCTTGTGGTGTTTATAGATTTCTAAGAACATTTTCTTTTTTTTTTTTAATTGAGTTCTATTTATATCAACACTTGATAAAACTAGTTAAATGTAGCATATATTAGAGAGAAGCAGGACGAAATGGAGGATTAAATATATTTAGATACATACAGAGGGGCCCTAGTAAAAGTATAATTTTAAAAAATTAAATCAAATAAAAAAAAAAAAATCAATTTCTTTGCGTATATTCTAATATATGACTTTATTAGAGAAAACAAATATTCTCGTTATTTATGGAGCAGATTTCATACCTGTTGTATCCCTAGTTGGCTTCGTAACTGCACTTATTGTTGACCTTCTTCAAGACCATATTCAACTTAAGGGTATATAATGTTTTTGGTTTATACGCATAAGATAAGATACCACCCTTTAAAGCAAATGTTTTAAGGAAGATATGCCACCCTCTAAAAAACCTTTAAAAAATCTCAAATAAATAAATCTTCATCGAATAAATCTTCATGAAGGTTTCATTCATTGCTGGTTTTAATATTATCTTTCGAACAGAATGCAAAGAGCAAAATTTCAGCAAACTTCAGTAATTTTGTCAACTTAAATATTGGTATTCCGCAAGGATCTGTTCTAGATTCTATTTCTTTTTGGTTTTATGTTAATTAAATTTAATTGAATTTAAGTCAACTGTTTAAGAGCAAAACTATTGCTTTTGCAGGTGATATGGCTTGTACTTTTTCAAGTAACTCGGCCTTAAGCCTTCCCTGTGAAAGTAGTCATGACTTGGGAAGCGTTCGGCACTGGTTCTTTTCACATAAACATAAACTAATATCTCACCAAATTTTGTTAATAAATCGTGTAATATTACCCTCAAGCTTCTCAATTGTTGCCGGCTTCTTCGCATAGACCAATAATGATTTGACGTAACTCCACAAGAAATATTCTAGGAGCGTCAAATCGCATGACCGCGCTGACCAAACGTCTATTTCAGCAAATTGATTGTTACGGTGGCTGCATGATATAATTATACAAGGCAGGAGTGATAGTTTTTTGATTTGCACGAACTGTCAAAAAAAGTTAAAATTAGGGAATGGTAAAAATAAAAAAGAAAATAGAAAGTGAAATATCCAGGCAAACGACATTTGGTGGACGCAGCTTGTGAGAAAATAGCCAATTGTCACTTCTTCCTTGTAATTATTGTATCATTGTGGCTGTCTGGCTCGTTGGGCCGTAGACTCGCAATGGCCTGGTCTTTTGACCATTACGTTAGATCCGGTCTCATTATATAACAAAAAGAACCAAATATGTCTTCTTAGCATAATCCGCACCAACCTGTGACCGGTTGCAGATGTAATGGCGTTTTTAGTATCTCATGCGGCTGTTCATCACACCAACTTCGGCAATTCTGTTTGTTTACGTACCCATTCAGCCAAAAGTGAGTTTAGATCGTGAATTGGAAACAAATCGCAGAAATTTTGCTTAACCGTATAATTATTTTTAATGGCAAATTCCTATATTTAGAAACGTTGCTCAGTCTTATATCTTATGATGAAATTTCAATGTTTACTTAATAAAATAAAAAATAGCGTTTATCTATATAAATATAATAATCAATGAAATTATTTAATCATTACATATATAAAGGGTAAACAGGGTGGGCCTCTGGTGGTTTCTTTTTAAATCATAGGTTATTTTGACACACAGCTGTTTCCCGCTCGAAATCTTGACGTAAAGTTAGTATCATACCTCCGCGGAAAGAAATAAGTTGCTTTACGCCTGAACAATCTTGGGAAATATTGGAAACTTATTTCCAAAGTGAGTGCTGTGTAGCCCAAACAGTGCGTTATTTGAAAAAAAGATGATTTGGACGAAAAATCATATTTTCTGATGAGGCGCATTTTCATCTCGGCGGCTACGTCAACAAACAAAATTGCCACATCTGGGGCTCGGAAAACTCGCACGATATTGTCGAGAAGCCGATGTATCCACAGAGAGTGATAGTTTGATGTGGATTGTGGAGTAATGTCATCATTGGATCATTTTTCTTTGAAAATGAGGCTGGGAATAATGTTTCGGTCAACGGTGGGCGTTACAGAGCCATGTTAACCGATTTTTTTCTTACTGAAATTGGAGACATGAATTTGGACGACCTCTGGTTCATGCAGGATGGCGCGCCAAGCCATAGAGCCCATGCCACAATCGATCTTTTGCGCACCAAATTCCTAAATCGTGTTATCAGCCGTCTTGGAGATGTCAACTAACCGCCTCGGAGCTGCGATTTGACCCCTTTGGACTTTTTTTTTTTGTGGGGAACCGTGAAGGGCCGATATAATGCCAACAATCCGGAGACGATTTAAGCACTTAAGGCCAATATCATCCAAGTAATCCATGAGGTACAGCCCGAAACCATTAACAAGGTTTTGGAAAATTGGAGTGACAGAATGCGCTACTGCGAAGCCAGCCGAGGCAACCACTTAAACGACGTTGTGTTCCACAATTAATGGAATGTTTTCTCTAACTCAAACATGCCCACGTAGCGGCCCGTATGGCCCACGTGGCCCTTCATACACATTTTTTTTCTATATTTGTTTTGTCTTTGCGATGAGCCAAAATAAAAGAACGCCTGCAAAAAAAAAAACAACACAAACCGCACTCGTTCAGTGTTCAGCATATTTTCCAGCGAACTTTACAAAAACAAATGCATACAAAGCCAAAATAAAAAACCCACACTCAATGATGTCGATGCTGAAGCTGATTGTCCCGTTACTTGTATGTTGAGTAATTTTTCATGGCGTGATTTTATTGTATTGTAAGTGTTCTTTTAATTTTGTTTGAATTTTTGCCAAACGCAACAATGAGCAACATTTTGTGTTTTTGTTTTTTTAAGCATTGGGCCGCGCTTAAAATGTCTTGGGCCCCATTGCTCTAACTAATAAAACCATCATATGTGACCCGGTCTACGAAAAGGGACCTTCGGTGTGAAAATATCATTTTTCACTTTTTTGGCGATTCGGATAGACTAATGTGTGCTCTTTCTAATGGCGCAAAGCAGAAAAAAAACTTGTTTTTACACCGAAGGTCCCTTTTCGTAGACCGGGTCACATATATGGAAAAAGTTTAATTTTTTCATTTTATTGCATTTTGAAAAAAAAACAACTTGTATTTGGGCCACCCCGTATATTGCTTATGTTTTTTTATTAAACTTAGTTCAAAGACAAATTTTAACTTATTACTTAAATTTTTTTTTGCATTTAAATTTCTCCTAAGATGTACAAAAAAAAAACAAGTCGTATTGTGCAACTTTTTAATTATATAAATAAAATAATATGAACAATCAAACGTTAATAAAGAGTGACAAAAAAAGGCTCAAAGTCTTAAACCAACGAAAAAAGTTTTTAAAAATATTTATTAGCAATAAAAAATGGCCCGATCAAGGCATTCACCTCATCGAAAGAGCGCCATCTATTGTTTGTTTTCTTTGTTGATTGTGATAGTAAAATTTTTCACCAATTTTTCAATTAATAAAAAAATGCTTTAGCACATGTAAACAAAACATGAAACCTGTTCTCAAACCAGCTACTTTGATGCCGGATTCTCACAGTACTTTTGTTGTAGTTGTTGTTATTGTTTTTGTTAGATATACTCACACACACAACGATAACCAGCTGTAAACAAGAAATCTATAAAAATATGAGTTTGTTTTTTAATAAACAAAAGAAAACTCACTCATTACACAGATGCTCTTTATTTGTTGCGCTCTTTTCTTGCTCTCGCAAGATTCGAATGTAAACAATAGTCACAGTGCTTAACCCTTTGCTTGCAACAAAAGCAAAAAAGAGGCTTATTTTAAATTGTTTAAATAGAACAAATTTTCTTCCTCATTTTTCGTCATATGACGTTAGAGCTTCATATGACCCCCTTCACTTAACCAATTAGTGGAAACTCTCAGTATATTTTAGAAACCATAAAACTTGCATTTTTTATGATACAATTTTTTTTTGCTCTTTTATTTTATCAACTAATTTAAATGTGCTATTAAAAAATGACCTTAGCCTAAGCTCCGCACACAACAACAGCAACAACAACAGCAACAACAACAAGCTTATGAACACCATGAAAAACCCACAAAAATGTCATAAAAATTTTACTTTTATTAGTTTTTCATTGCGTGCGACAACGCATGCATTGAGTTCATAATAATTTATTTATTATTTGTTTTTCTTTTGTTTTTTCCTTTATTTGTTCATTTCAGGCACATATATTACTTTCAACGTACAGTTGGTCGACAGACAAATGGAGCGGGTGCTGGGGGGTTGGTCTTTGTTTTTATTATATTACACATACTTTAAAATATTGCCCATAAACAATGTTATAACTTATATTTTCTATAAGAATGGTTTTATTAACGTTCTGTCACTGTAATATTCTGTCACTCTTGATTTAAATATTATTTTCACTCCTAGCTTAACTGATAATAGGTTTGCGTAGGTTATCTTGACTGATGAATTCTTTAGTAGTCTTTGTTCCAAGATGGTTTTTTCAAGTGGTTTGTCTTTGTCGCTGATAACTTAATGATGCATTCTTGATTGTTGTACAATGGATTGGAAATGGAAAGGAAAAATATACGCATCATATAATTTCTAGTTCAAAGGTTGACAATGCTCAATGTACTGGCAAATGTGAATGACTCTGCTGTTTGGATTTTACAGTTACATCTTTGGTTATAAAAAGATGCATACATATTTCAACAAAATACTAGCAACCATCTGCAGTTCTGCTCGCGATACTATTTTATTTGCTTTCTTGTTAATTTTATTTTAATTTTCTTGATGATACATAACTGAGATGACTTGTGGTCCAAGTCAATAATTCAGAATAATAGAGATAAATTAATTTGGAAATTTAAAAAAATTTGTTGCTACTATAGGAAAAAACTTCCTGATCGAATATGTCCTAAGCTGGTAAATGTATCTATTTTACTAAATAAAAGACTCTGTTCTCTTTATAAAATAAATTTGTTGTAATTATTGTCGTTAATACTATTTTGTGGTCAGGACCGCAACTGGAAATAATTCAACTTTTTTGTTATGAAGGTTGAAATGACGTAAAAATCTAAGAGAGCGTATTTTTTCATCGGGGTAACATCAGCATAACATCTCATCAAGGTTAATTGATAACATATTCTCTTAATGTACGAGAGTATGAGAGATCACCCGACCTGACGAATAAATGGCGGTTGTTGTTTAAAATGAGTGCCTATTGCAGTGATGCCAACTACACGGAAATTACGGGTTTCTACGGATTTTTAAGCCTTGCACAGATAAACGGACAACAGCGGCAAAATAAGGTAAATCTACGGATTTTTAAGAATATCACACAGAATTTTCGTAGATTTTTCGCGAAATTTCATGTTAAAATTAATTTGAATGGTAAAAAAATATATTCAACACTCGAAAATACGTTTACTTAATTTGTTAAAACTTTGCGCATATCAACACTTGCAACTAATAAAAATGTGCAGCCCTGAAAGTTGCACACAATATAAAGCTCTAAACATGTTCTTCAGAGTGAAAATGTTAAGCAACACAAAGGCAAAAACAATTTCTGATCAACTTGACAACTGCTGCACTAACAATAAGTAATATTTTTTATTTTCAGAATTCGTTCTACCATATTTTTATAATATTACACTTGAAATGCAAACTGAATCCTTAAGAATACACCTATTGTATGAAAGTTTTATCACTTTTTATAAAACAATTTTAGATTTTTACATTAAACCAGATATAATTTAAATAGCAAAGTCGAAGATATTGATATAAGTAACTCATGCAATTACTTAAACTGCAATGAGGTGTACCTTGGCGCAAAATGTGAAGCGGAAATTTTAAACCTAGGTTCACCCAATATTAACGATATTCAGCAAGTTCGAAATTTTTGTTTGAATTTTTATGTGGAGGCTTCATTTCAAATAAAAAAAAGATTTCCATTTCAAAACATGAAATTTTTAAAAAATTTGGGAATGATAGATCCAAAAAATTTTATTAATAATAAAACATTAACACCCTTCCTTCAATATATTCCATCAGTCTTACCAGAAAAATTTTATAACGAGATTGACATCGAATATAGAACTTTACGGAACATGGATCGGCCGTCAAAGAACCTTGAGGTGGCCGCATATTGGCAAGAAGTCAATAAAGTTGTAAAGATGGAAGCATACATTTTCCACTAGTTTCAACACTAATACTGCACATATTTTTGCTACTACATTCTTCAGCAACCGTTGAAAGAATTTTTTCTCAAGTCAATCTGAATAAAACTAAAATTCGCAATCGATTAGAAACAACCACTTTTGATGGAATATTACACGCAAAGAAACTTTACAAAAAATGTAATTGTTATGATATGCAAATAAGTAACTCACAGTTATCCAAAGAGAATCAATTCTGTAGAGTTTCCTAAAAAAATATAACGTTAAAAACTGGTTCCTCGAGATATGGTTCTCTAATTTAAACTTGGTATTATATACAAAAGAAAATTAATTGAAGCTAAGTAATACATTACTGGGAATCAATTAAATAGTGGGCAGTGTATACAGCTTAAACAAAACTTAAAGTGTATATGAAATGTATTTCAATGTACTTGTATAGTTAATGAATAACGATTAAAAAAAAACGAATAGTCTAAATAAAAGATATGTTTTATGTTATTTTTTCAATTATTCTTACATTTAGTTATGTTGTTAAGTTTTTTTTTTACTTTTTATAAGTTTAATGTAAATTTTTAAAAAAAAAATTACGAAATATTTGTAAAAAACTTTAAACGTCTTTAATTGAGTAATTTATTTACTAGTATCGCCTTTGGTAGAAATTCGACCATTTAAGAATTGTTTTTTTTTTTTTTTGTATTTTTATTGAAACCTTTTTTTTCTTTCTTCACTCAAACTTAAACGAACTCATACCACACCATATGCACAAAATAGTAACTCCATTCCGAGTTTCCATATTATGTGACTTTTACTTTCAACGCTAATCGATCAAAAATTTGGCTTATATATGCGGAGCCACACCCCTTTGTCCAATGACCGTCCCAGTACCCTACTTCCCATACTCTACTTGCTAGTAGAAGGATATCACCAAGTGGGAACTCCATGTTGAGTTTCTTTGTTATACGGCATTTACTTCCAAAGCTATTCGATATAAGAACTTTGAATTGTATGGGTGGTGCCACGCCCCCTGGTCGAATGCTCATTAAATTTTTCCAGTCGAAGAACACTACTAAATAGGAAGTTCCTATCGAGATTCATTGATTTGTGACCAATAGTTCGAAAGCTATACCAAAAATTTGGGCAGCTGAAAAGTGCCATGCCCCTATTTAAACACCCATTAAATGTAACCAGTGGAATGGTACGTGTGATTTGAGGTCGAATACTAATTTCCAATGCTGTGTAAGCTATAACTCTAAAGCTATTCGATATCGCAAATTCGGGTTGTATGGGATGTGCGCCCACCATAGATATTCGGTGCACTCCTTCTCCATACTCTTACTGATTTAAAACAAAAACTTTCAAAATCGGTTGAAAAACATAGGAGAAAATGGTTCTTAACTGTTCTGCCTACGCCTATTTGTATATAGATGAGTTGCTAGTTTTAAATTAAAAAAAAAAATTATATAAAATTATACGGATTTACACGGATTTTTTATGTCGCATTTGTGGATTTTTACTCTCTTCGGGTTGGCATCACTGCCCTATTGTAGAAAGTAGTATTCTTATAAAGCTTAAATTTAAAGTTTGACGATGCAAGCTTGTTCAGTATTTGTTTGGCAGTCTTCAGTAGTAAACGCTCTCAGTAAATTTGTAAACATGGAAAAACTAGGTCATCGTTATGCAATACAATTCTTTTATTTGAAAAGCCTCAGTCCAACCAATATCAAAGCTGAGCTATATTCTACTCTGGGTAATCTGCTCCCTCATTTACAGCATAAAACTGAAAATTGAGAAATGAAAATTTGGACATGAGAAAGCTGTCCGCAAAATGAGTGGCGATTATTCGCAATGGAACAAGTATGCTTCAATGGAGTGTCTGAAGAAGTCTTGCAGCAATAAAGCAGAGTTTTTCCCCGCTATGGACGAAGAGCGCTCTGGGAGCGTTTGAGCAAGAATTGAGGACAAAAGCTTATGTAGCAACACAAAACACAACAAAAACTAGAAGACAAATACAGAAACTTTAAATGTAGTGTTGCCCATACCCGTTCATAACCATAAATGACATATGGGTCCATCACTGCACATCTGAGATGAAGGAATAGTAAAAACAATGGAATGAAGGGAAAAAAATCGGCTCCAATAAGTGCAGCCAAAGTCAAGACGTGAGTTTTAGGGATGCGCGTGAGATAATTTTCCTTGATGATCTTTAGAAAGGAAAAACAATCAACGACGAGTATTATGCAAGCTTGTTATAGCGTTTGAGTGATGGAGTCGAGAAAAAATGGCTACATATGGCGGAAGAGAAGTCAAAATCAATGATTTAAAGTTCGAATTGCTTCCTCATGCACTCTTTTAGACAGATTTAGTTCTCACGGATTACTTTCTGTTTCCAATCTTGAAAAAATGGCTCGGTGGTAAAAGATTGGCCAACAATTAAAAAGTAGACTCTGCTGTTGATAGCTATTTTGAAGATCTCGACGGTATTGAATATCGATGAGAGAAGTGTATTGAGCTAAAAGGTAGAATCATTATAAGTAAAAAATACCATGTAGAGAAGTTAAGATATTTTTTTCCAAATTTTTTGTGTTTTCCTTGTTAGGTCGGATACTTCTGGAACTACTCTCGTATTTAAAGAGCTGGTTGGGTGATTCAAACTTTTTTGGGTTCCATAGACTTTCTGGAAAAAACCGATTGTACTTTGACATAAAGTATCCACTCGAAAACTTCATCACTGTTATCATTATTTATCATCATTGCTACATAAATATGTAGGGCTCATAAGCTGTCTCGTGAGCATCCAAAGTCTTAACTGCACTCTTGTCCATACATTTTGATTTGCGGAATGTGATCTCACTTCAAAATATTATCAATATGTTGTAGTTCATGAACATAAGCGAGAAAATATTGCTTTAGCGTGCTGTTGTGTATTATTGTGATCCCACAAACCCTACTTTTACAAGCATTGCATATTTTTTACTTTTTAGAGTATTTTGAAACTGAAGGAAACTGCAAAGCTTATGGGTTACCCAAAATAAACACATTCATACATTTTATTTTGAAACAATTTTTCAACACTTTAGAAAAAAGCTATGGACTGTCCAGTGCAGAGCACGTCATGAACTTCGAATTAAAATTATTTCTCGAAGGAAACAACCAACGGCTCATTAAGGCTCAATATTAGTTATTGGTCGTTGAAAAAGATTTTATGGAACTTTGCTTTGGCAAAGTGAGTTAGTATTGATGTTGTTGTTGATGTTGTTGTTGTTCTTCAATTTGCAATGCGAACAACATGCTGTTTGATGATACCCGCTGCAGCTGCAATTCTGGCTTCTACAACAACAACAACATGTAGTCTATGCAAAATTTCCAATTGAGTTGATGTTCTTATTGCTTGTTATTTACTGATTGCTGACGATGCTTACGATGAGGACAACTAGGAAGATGTTGTCATCAATGAAGTTTGACTGAAGCTTCTTCATATACATACACACATGCATTTAGACATACATACATAAATACCTACATATATGCAAACATACATACAAACATGCATTCATATTTTACATATACATACACATATATGCATTAAAGTGGACCTACTTAACAAGAGTTTTATTTATGTTGACCGCATTGGCTAAAAATTTTCGATTTGATATAAAACTGAAATTTATAAAGTTTCTGTCGATTGATGAACATTTAGAACTCGCTCAAGAGCCCGATAGTTGGAGAAGCGATTTACAAGATTTTTTCTTAGTATTTTATCAAAGAAGTAATAAAACTATCACTTCAATTATATTTTTTAAAGAACCTGGTATGCACTTCATTTTTTATTTAATTGTTCTTTAAAATGAGCTACTAAATTCAAAAATCTAATGAATATTACCAAAGTTGTGTTGTTTAACTTTTCGAAAAAATTTCCATTTTCTTTCCTAATTTTTTATTTCGAATTTGAATTAGAAACTTTACCCTCACCAAGCTCGCTGCAACTTTCTTAAATTTAAATGCCACAGGATTGTTGGCATTTTATGAAGTTTAGGAAGAATAAAATGGCAAAATTTTAAGCAGAAAAACGATTTTTTGTAAAGCCGACTTTTGGGAAAAGTTTTATTTTTTTATAAAATTTTCTTCCCTTTGATTTCTGCATGTTTACAATGACTTAATGAACATAAATTTGTTCATCGTCAACATCAGACTTCATTGCAAATATGCATTAATCACAACTGATAATTTTCAGTTGATTTTTAAATTTGAAAGCTCATTTTAAGGAACAATTAAATAAAAACGAAATGCATACGAGCTTTTTTAAAAAAAATATACTTCCACTGTTGTTTTTATTACTTCTTTGTTTAAATACTAACAAAAAAAAAATCTTGTAAAATGCTTCTCCAACTATTGGGCTCTTGAGCGAGTTCTAAAAGTTCACCAATCGGCACGAAACTTTATACAGTTTAGTTTTATATTGAAAACAAATTTGAGCTTTAAACCAAGTATGTTGACAAACAAGAGAACATGAAGAGAATGAAGGCAACACTCAACAACAACAACGGCTCTGTATAGAGAAAATCACACAGCAGACTAGACAGACTATTTCGTTGGCCGCTACACCAACTCGACAGTACACTCAGAAAAAAACACCTATCTTTTAGTGATATAAAAAAAATCTCTATTTTTTATAGTAACAATTTTCTCTTTTTTAAATAAAATTTCCTTCAATTAGAATAAATTTTCACATATTCGAAGAAATATTTCTTCACTTGTCCATGGTAGAATTATAAGGTAGGGCCGAGTCGACCAGCGCCCTCACGCTTCAACGAAGAGTGGATAGTGAAAAGGTTGGGTAGTTGTCAAAATGACGAAGTTGGTGGAAATGTCAAATGAAAAAATAAATATCATGTTTTCAATTTGTAAATAGTGCGGACACGTGTGTTAAGTTTGTGTTAATTTGAGTGGAAATATTGTACAAACATTGTAAATAAACCTATAAAATGCCGCGGAAGTGTTAAATTTGAAAAAAAAGCTTGTAAAAAGTTTAACCTAAAATCCACTGCGAAACATTAACATAAAAAAACTCGAGATGAACAGCTGATTTTGATAACTAGCCCCCTTTTTCGCTACTTTCCACTTCATTCTTCTCCGAGTCGGCCCTACCTTATAATTCTACCATGCACTTGTCGGAAATGAAAATATTTCAAGTCTCTAATAATGATAAATATATTTCTGGCACTAAAAAATTCTCATTTATAGATAAAAATTTCTAGAAAATAAAAAGTGTTCTCTATTGTAGATAAACAATTCACTATGAGAAATATTTCTTCAATAAAAGTAAATCCTTTTTCAAAAATAAAAGTCTTTTTCTCTAAGAACGATATATGTGACCCGGTCTATGAAAAGGTGCCTTATGACTCAAAAAATTATTTTTCTTTTTTTGTTTGGTTCGGATAGAGTTTGAGACTCTCTTTCACATGGTGAAAAGCAGAAAGTCCTAACTTGCTTAGAAGTGTACTAAAAATGTAGAGAAAGAAGAGCACAAATGAAAGAAAAACTGAATTTTATTGAATTTTTTATTTTTTAATAGCTGATTTCTCGAAATTTTGTTTTTGAGTCATAAGGCACCTTTTCATAGACCGGGTCACATATTTTTCTTATATTTCTCTTTTTCATGGAATCTTTTTACCATTTTTAGGGAATTTTTGGAATCACATTTAGAGAAAAGCATTTTCTGGAGCAAACTCTATACCATGTTTCTCTAAACATGATGCCTTTTTTATCATAATCCGAGAGACTTTTTTCTGAGTGTAGTCTTGCATGACTTTTCACTGTGATCCACTCAAGCTACTTAGGTCCTACTTATACTGCCAATATGCGAACAATGTTACCCGGAAGTTTATTTTGTCAGAGAGAACGCTTTAACATTAGTAATTAAGTTCTCATCACATGGATCATAGTGAAAAGTCATGCAAGACAACTTATGAGTTGGTGTAGCGGCCAAGGAAACAGTCTGTATAGTCTGCTGTGTGATTTGCTCTATACAGAGCAGTTGTTGGTTGTTGCTTTCATTGTCTTCATGTTGTCTTTTTGTCAACATACTTGGCCTAAAGCTCAAATTTGTTTTCAACATAAATAATGAAAGGTCACATGAACATTTAAGTTAAGTTTTACAGTGCCTCAAACGCATAATCGGACAGTATAATGGAGGCAACCAAATTCTGAATTCAACAGAAAAAACACTCGGGTAACTGTGAAGCATGGGAGTGGATCTGTCATGGTATGGGCTTGAATGTCCAGTGCGGGAGTAGGGAACATCCACTTTGTTGAAGGTAAAATGGATCGCTTCCAATATTTAAATATTCTGAAGGAAAATGTGAAGCAGAGCGCCGAAAAGCTTGGGATCTTAAAAAATTTTGCTTTCTACCAGGATAATTATCCTAAGCATACGTCAAATGTTGAAACAATTTGGTGGCTTCGATCACAAGAAGGCTTAAAAATTAGAATAATTTTGGAACATTTATTTTTAAGTACATATAAGACTGTCCGATTATACGTTTGAATTAAAAATGCGACACATGTTTTGTTTTTGTTAATTTTAATTTTAATAATAAAAAGTTTAGTTATTTTTAAGAATGTGTTTTAAAAGAGAATAAAATAAACTAAGCATCTATGTACATTAGGCCGGGTCGGTCTCCATACAAAAACAAAACGTGTTCGACAAACTCGGTCTAAAATGTACCTTGGCTCATTGTGGTACCCTCCTAAAAACGATTTCGCGATGTTTTAACCCTTAGGCTTCCTGGAATTTTTTTAAAAAAGTACCTGTTTTGGTCAAAAACCCACTTTTTGAATACATTTCGATGCGATTTCGACTTCATAACTACGCTATAACTCGTCCGATTGATGTCGTTTAACCAACGTTGGAAAGGTAATCAAATATCCTTAACATATCAGGGCTTACTTGTTCATTTCTGAACAAAGTTAAAATTTCAAAAAATTTTAAAAAAATTATAGACAAAAATTTCAAGTCAAAATTTTTTATGCAGATAGTAATCATTTTTGAAGTTTTAATCATTGTTTTTTTTTTTTTGAAAATACAGCGAAACAAAAAACTTGTCCATACAAAAAGTGGGTTTTTGACCAAAAAAGGCATTTTTTTAAAAAAATTCCAGGAAGCCTAAGGGTTAACTTATTGCGAAATCGTTTTGTGGAGCGTACAACAATGACCCAAGGTTCATTTTAGACCGAGGTTATCGAACATTTTTTTAGCGACCCACCCTAATGTACATATAACGGTTTTTCGATTGGAATTCCTGTACGGGAAGGGCCATTAAAATTAAAAAATTTCACTGTCCGATTATGCGTTTGAGGCACTGTACATCAATTCAAATATTTTTTGCCTATGACATCAATAGTTCAAAAATATTTTTCCATACATATGGGGGACACCTTAATATGCTTTCATATAAATTAAAATGTTAAAGTTGCACTCGTAAATTGGATATGTGCTGGTGGTAATGTTGTGGATGATGCTGCTGCCGTTGTTGATGTTGTTTTGTTGCTGCTGGTGTTACTGCTCTGTTGTTGGTTGTGTTGGTGTTGTTGCTATTGTGATTGTGTTAAACATAATTGCATACGATTACTGTGTTCGTTCAGGTGTTCAATTTGTTTCGACAACACGAACAACTCAAAGTTTGACAATTGCATATTCACTGTTGTGTTTTCAGTCAAGATTCACTTTCATCCGTCTATTCTTGCTTCAGTGTCTTCTGCCATGCACGTTGTTTACTCATCGGATCACTCTGGGGATAGCCTGTTATGTCATTTTAAACTCCATTCCCACTCCGATATCTCTGATTCGGAGACATTCTCCTACTAGAAAATACTTTTCAGGCTTTTTTCGTCATTGTTCTCTGCCAATGACTTTTAAGAAATGATTTAATTTAGTGAGTCAATATTTAAATCTGATATCACCAGCGAAAACTTCTCAAACGGGTATTTTTAAGGCCCCCACAATTCACAGGACGCCCAACCAGACTTTCTTCCTAACAATTTGTAAACAAAAAATTACCAACATTGATCCAAATTTATACGTATATAAAATGTATAAAGAACAAACTTTGTCACCCGATTTAATAACTTAACGAAATTGTTGTTTTGGCAACATTGTTAAAAATTTTGGCACCGATTTGATGCAATCTCAAATAACAAAATTAAATAATAATAACAATTAATGATTTTGCTAGATCTTTATCAATTGTTTTTATTGTGAAAAATATCAGTTAACTCCACCTATGAGAAAAATTTTCTTTTTTCTTTGGATTCAATTCACTTAAAAGTTCATATGTACAATTTAAAATTCATTCAATTTAAAATACAGAAATTAAAAATTTAGAGACCTCAATAGGATAGCGCTATAAAAGTCTAACAAAACAATCTGTAGAATATCATTCGGGATTGTCATTACAACCGAATAGCATCGGACAAAGCCTCCGCATATTAAAATTTTACTCTTTGAACTCTAAAAATATGAAGTACACCATTATTATCGCCCTGCTTTTAGCCCTGTGCAGCATTGCTATGGTAAGTTCTTGATTAAGTCAACAGTTACTGTACTCAATTGTATTTATTCGATTCTCATTTGATTTGATTTAAGTCCTTAGATCGCCGTGAAGAATTGAAAATATTCGCCGAAGCCTGCATTGAGGAGAATAAAGCAAGCAAAAAGAATTTCCAGTTGTTAATGGCTGGCAAACTTAAGCCAGCCGATATTTCTGATATGATGAGATGTGCCATGAAATGTCTTTTGGAAAAGGAAGGTTTTATTGATCCCGCCACGGGCGTATTCCTACCAGATGCTATGAGAGACAAGCTTAATGAGGAAAAAACCGACGCAGAGCTCGATAAAGCTATCGCGGCGTGTAAGGACATTAAGGGTGTCAATCCGTGTGACAAAGCTTTCAAAATAACCATGTGCTTGTGGGAATACGATCTCAAGTAATTGAGCTGCCCCATACTCCAAATCCTGTCTGATTATTTACTGAAAGAAAAAAAACCATAAGAGATAAGGTTTGAAGGATTGAAGCTCGCTGAATCTCTAACAGACAATTTTATAACTTATGACAAAATAAAAACAAAAAAAATATTAATTTTAGAATCCAGATTTTGACACACAAAACATGAAATTTTTATTAAAAATAGTTAAAAACTCATTTTAAGATTTAATCATGACCTCTAAAAGTTTTTTATGAAAATGGATCCTTCCTTCTCCTTTCGATCACTTTTTTAAGCATTTGAAACTGAATCTCGACAATTGTTCGCACAATGTTGTCTTCCAAGGTGTCTATAGTTGCTGGTTTGTTCGCGTAAGCAAATGACGTGACATAGCCACAGAGAAAATAATCCAAAAATCGCACGATCTATGTAGTTAATTGACTGGTTCCTTCAGTAAGTCGATATTTTGAAGCTCTGTAAGGCTGCTCACAGAGTGAACGCAGGTAGCTGAGCCGAGCCGATTGATGTTGAAAAACGCATTGGGGCAAAAGAGATGTATGACTTGCGTACTTAATTGCTCTCATATGTTTTCGGCGCCTGTCTGGTTATAAGTCGGCACTCGCGTTCACTGTGTGGGCAGCCAGCCCAAGGCATGATGTGGGTTTGTTCTGTTAAAAAAAAAAAAAATTAATTGGCCATTTCAGCCCTTGAAAGAACTTTGACCGAGCTTTTTATGATCAAATTGTGTTGTGAGTGTTATGAAATGTTTTTACACAAATTATCGAAAGCTTTACTTGGCTAATATGTATGTTCTCAAAAAGCTTTACATGACATTATTTACTCTCTGAGGTTTGCCCAAGAATGATAGAAACAAGATTACGCGTTACGCAGTCCCGTTATCAACTGAGTGCATGACGTCACAAAGCACTTTTGCTTGACAAAAACGCATGCAAATGTACGATCTCTTTGGCAAATTGACGAAATTGAAAATAAAGTCTTTCGAAAAAGTAAAGTAAAAATATCTACTCTTCTGTATAAAAATACTAGCATACCCGTTCTCAGCGTTGCTTGAGAGTATAAATATGATATGAAAACATATTTTAAAAAAGACTCAAGAATCAAATATGTTTAATTCTTTTTATTATATTTGAGAATATTTCTTATTGAAATGAAAAGAGTTTCATCTTAGTAAAATCAAAATAAATACGATATATTGACCTTGTGGCAACATTGCAGCAGAAATTAACTGAGTGCAACTATCTGTGGTGACTCAATACCACCACATATAAACACCGACATCACAACATACAAAACAACATACAAACTTTACAAATATTCACTTACACAACTATCAGTTAACGCAATCACAGCATTTACAGAAACACACGTTGGCCCGAAGCGTATCCAATTAAAGATACCAACGCCAGTACTATCGTAGATACACTTCAAAAGGAATACATCTCACGTTTTGGAGTTCCTCTGGAAATTACTTCCGATCGAGGTCCTCAATTCACGTCCACAACATTTCGAAACTTCGTTAAGACACTAGGAAGCAAACACATTACCACTTCTGCTTATCATCCACAAGCTAACGGGATTGTAGAACGATTTCACCGCCAACTTAAGACTTCTCTAATAGCGAGTAACAACCACACAAATTGGTACACAGAGTTGCCACTAGTTCTTCTAGGACTTAGGTCCACGGTCAAAGAAGATATTAAGGCTTCACCAGCTGAAATGGTTTTTGGTCAAACACTCAGACTACCACAACAACTAGTAATCCACAGCAGTCAGAACTTTAATTCGTCGGACACCTTGTCCAAACTTAAAGAGGTCGTAGAAGATCAAAAGTCAAACATTGCGCATCACAGCACTAACTTTCAACAATATATACCTCGAGCCCTTAGTACTTGTAACTTTGTCTTCGTCCGTAATGACACAATTCGTAAAACACTACAAGAGCCGTACGATGGTCCCTTCGAAGTTATTGAGAGAACACCGAAATACTTCACAATTCGTAAAAATAGCACTAACATAACAGTCAACATTGATAGGATTAAGCCCGCCACCTTAGACACCGAAACAGCACAGACACATTCAACCAAACATAAAAACACTAAAAAAGTACACTTTAACCTATTAGCCAACACGACCAAAATTTTTCAGAAGGGAGGGGGAATAATGTGGTGACTCAATACCACCACATATAAACACCGACATCACAACATACAAAACAACATACAAACTTTACAAATATTCACTTACACATTTATTTAAAAAATTATTATTTAAGATTTCAAAATTGTCAATTTTTATTTATCAAAAAATTTTGTATATTAAGTTAGTTATAAAATTGTGTTCGATGAATGTACAAGTTTAAAAATAAATTGTTAAAAAAATAAAATTCATAAAAAATATTTTAAACAAAATAAAAGTCTATTATTTTTTGTGCCCACCACATATCCACTCAAGATGGCAGCGCGGTGAGTTGTAGACTTTCACCTCTCTCTCTCTCAACAAAGAGCTTAAACTATTGTTTGCTGTTATTTTGTGCTGCTTATACATACAATGGCAGCATGGATTAAAATGCATAAATTCTTAAATAATTAAATAAAAAGTCTTACCAAAAATGTAGTACCTAGTAGCAGGGTTGGCTCTTATAGCAATTGAATAGTGAAAAAATTATTAAAATCGGTTCAGCGTTTACCCCGTGATTGAACGATAAAAATCCGAGAGAACCCTTATATATAATAGTATAGATATATATATAGATATAGATATAGATATAGATATAGATATAGATGAATATTTTCGTATACGAAAAAATATGAATTTTTTAAGCTTTCAAGATTTTTATCTCCTCAACTATTCGAGACCGACAAAATTGTATTGTACCAATGGGTTAAGGAGGTCCATATACATATTACAAAAATAAGAAAAAAAAATATTGAGGTGTGGGTGTGCGAGTAAAATTATTCCAAAGTCTGACAATATCGCTTGTGACGTCATGCTCTCTCTCTCTCATTTGCGGAATGCGTAATCTGGTTTTTATCATTCTTGAGGTTTGCCATTGTCTCCAGAGAGGTGACGATCGATTAGAAAGATAAATTTTATTTAAACAACTTTCTATTTCAGTTGGGGTTCGAACCTGGTCTGTCATTGGCAGTGGCCACGGCCACTGTCCTGTAAAAACACGTCTTTAATAAACATCCCATTCAATTTGTCGTTGGTGGTAACTCTCACGCTGATCTAATTTTCAAAAGAATAAGGATCAATGATTCCACCGGCCCATAAAGCGCACCAAGCAGTCTTTGTTTGTGGATATAACGATGCCTTGGAAATAACTTGTACTTTATCCTAATACTTGTCCTCATTGTTTCAATGACAACTTCGCCTGTTCTCACGAGCAGCCTGTCCAAAACCTAGATAAAGGAGGATGTTTACAGGCATCGGTTTCACCCTATCCTGTGTAAATGAGAAGGGACTACCCAGATCCTGGAGTTGGTCGCCCAATCTGGAGTTGGTAGTTGGACCGTTGACTTGATCATCCCACGAAGGAATAACAATGATTCTTAAATTTTGTTAGCACCCGGATAGTCTTTACCTCGGCAGACATGCGAACCCATTTCCAATGCGCATTTAAAATGCATATGAATGGAAAGTCTTATAAACGCTGGTAAAAAACGATGTTAACTGAGTGTTAAAGAGGTGGGTACTCCGAGATGAAAAGTTTTCATCTAAGAAGTCTCGAAGTAGCAGAATCCAAAAGCTGTAAATAGTGGTGACCTATGTGTATCATAGTGCGATATGATCTACGCTGTAGCATGTCGACTAGTGGTGATTCTGTCCTTACAGTCATGCGGAAACGTGTCGGTGTGTGTGAGTGCATGTCGAGGTAAATCCCTTAGCCCAGGAGGAGTATCGTGCTGGCTGTGGTAATTCAATGTCGCGAACAGGTCTATGTGATCGGCGTTGAGTTGCTCTTATACAACCCGACGACAATGTTCATAAATTGTCAGAGATTTTAGATGGGTTTCGATTTCCACCAATAAATGTGGACGGTGGCCCAACTAATCATCCATAAAGTGGTACTGTTGCGTTCCAACATTGGTTGCTATCCATACAGTATATTTATATATTTAAATATACCTTTACACTTAAGGATGGTGTGTAACCGGCGCTGAAACTACTATGACAGGGCATTGGTCGCGTCTGGAGTCATGAAAGTGACGCCCAGGAGATGGTTGGATGGACTAACATCCTTAAGATTTATCTGTTGGGCATCAATTTCATGAACCTTGACTGCTTTGCCAAGGGGCAACGTGAAATAAAGCTCATAAGGCAAGGTGTTCACGTACAACTAAAGAAATTTCCTTCTGTCTCAACATCCTCAGTCCCTTATCTTGTCCCTTGTTCCTTGTGTCTATGGCACAATGTCCCTTATCTCAACTGGCAATAGCTTACTACGAGGTGACCAAGGACTTAAAAACTGATAACACGGGTCATTAGTGGCCCTTGGCTTATGTCAGGCTGACTAAATAGACTGGGTCTTCGGAGAGCATCGCGCTGACTGTGGTGTGAAGTTGAATTCTCAACTAGGGTGCTGTTGACCTTAGCACGGAATAGGTGTTAGATAAACCTCCACCTAAACCAAGAGTTGCGACATGTCATCACAGCATGAAGCTTATTTGGTAGCTATGAACCCTCAAAGGGTCGTTGGCCGACGCAATGTTTAGGTTCCACGTTATGGATCAGCGTAGAGTTAAGCCTACATGGCAGGCGTCTATATAAAACACTTTCGATTTTCTGTCTCAATGTCCTTATGCTTGTCAAAATCCTTGTTCCCTTTTTATTTTGCTTTTGCTTTTGTTTTTCTGTTTCTTTTACTTTTGTTTTTGCCTTTGACTTTTGCTTTTGTTTTTGCTTTTTTCATTGCGTTTTACTTTTGCTTTTGATTTTGCTTTAGCATTTGTTTTTGCCATTGGCTTTTGCTTTTGGTTTTACTTTTGACTTTGCTTTTGCTTTTAATTTTGCTATTGATATAGCCTTAGCTTTTGTTTTTGCTTTGGATTTTACTTTTACTTTTGCCACTGGCTTTTGCTTTTGTCATGGGCTTTTAATTTTGCTATTAATATAGCTTTTGTTTTTGTTTTTGCTTTGAATTTTGCTTTTACTTTTGCCACTGTCTTTTGCTTTTGTTTTTAGTTTTGATTCTGAATTTGCTTTTCCGTTTGCTTTTGCTTTTGCTATTGGCTTTTGCTTTTGATATTGACTTTTGCTTTTGATATTGACTTTTGCTTTTGCTTTTGACTTTATTCTTTGCTTTTGCGTTTGCTTTTGCTTTTGGTATTGCCTCTGGTTTTTGCTTTTTCCATTGGCTTTTACTTTAAGTTTTAATTCTGAATTTGATTTTCCTTTTACTTTTGATTTTGCTTTTGCTTTTAATTTTGATTAAGCTTTTGCTTTTGTTTTTGCCTTGGATTTTGATTTTTCTTTTGCCTTTGACCTTATTCTTGCTTTTGCGTTTGCTTTTGCCTTTGGCACTGCCATTGGCTTTTGCTTTTGGTGTTGCTTTTGCTGTTTCCATTGGTCTTTGCTTTTGTTTTTGCTTTTGTCATCGATTTTTACTTTTGTCTTTGCTTTGACTTTTGCTTTTACTTTGGTGTGGTACATTAACATTTACCTTAGCGCCATCCAACAAACCATGCAACGATGGTGCATTTACATTACATTCAGCGGCTCGTTGAGGGACCTCGTGTCGTTATCATTTTATATAATTTTTATCGTGTGACAACCTTACTTTTATAGTCGCTCCATAGAATTTTAAGAATCTATCACCCTTGTTGGGCGAGTTAAAATTTCATGCAACATTTTTTATTGTTATTGCAAGCAAAATCATCTTCACTCTAGGAACCATATCAAAAGAATAATTAGAATTGCACGCTTGAGCCAATATTTGAGAGTATGGGTCGAAAACTAAATATTCGCACTAGATATTCCAAGATTTTTTTATGTTGCTGGCATGCTTAACAGAAATTTTTGTATTGTTGTCAATTTCAGAAAAGCTCTCTAGATATTCCAACCATGAGTACGCTTCTTTCTATTTATCATAATGCTGGAATTGAAGCTTTGTTTTTATTTTGCATGTATATTTATTTGTTGAGTTTATATGTTGTTGGACGCAGTGATGAAAAGAACAATGACCAAAGCCATGAAAAGGCTGACAAGTTTTGTTTGGCTCTTCATACTGCTCGCTTTTTGTACTTAAAATTGATAAATTTCTTTCAAGTTCAAACTATTTGTAAATAATTTTATTTCCGGTTCAATTTTGACAATGCTACCTAATTGCAAGGACTTTCGGGGTGTTACTAGTACGAGTAGAAAGTGTATATATTAAGGTTGTAATTATGTTATTCATGAAAATGCACATATGATTCGGGACATCCCCTAAAATATTCCCAATAATCGAAAAGTAGTAAATCTCAGATATGAGTTTGATCGAATAAGATTTAGAGGTGTAATTGGGACATATTTTTCATAACTGCTTAAGCATAGTCTTGACCTATTACGTGTAAAAAATTAAAAAAAAAAACAAACTCAAAATTCGGATACCAAAGTTATCGACCTTGCATCTTGACTTTTTCTTTTGTAAATTCATAAGGTGCTTTTCGCCAATCTCAAAAGAGCCTATCGAACGAAAAAAAAAACATAAAAAATTGGAAAATTTTCACTTTCGTTTTTCAAAAATTTGAATAATTTTCATCTTCATTATCGTTTTCAATTTAATCTTCATTTTCAGTTTCATCCTTCATCCTTAATTATTCATTTTTCATTCTTCTTCTTCTTTATTTCGATACTTCATTATTCATTCTTCATTCATCATACCTCATAATTCATTCTTTATTCTTCATTCTTCCTTCTTCATTCTTTATTCCTCATACTTCATTCTTCATTCTTCATTCTTCATTCTTCATTCTTTATTCTTCATTCTTCATTCTTTAATCTTCATTCTTCATTTTCCTATTCCATTCTTCTTCTTCATTCTTCATTTTTCTTCTCCATTCTTCTTCTTCTTCATTCTTCATGTTATATATCACAACCCTGTTGTATATCACAAATGCCAAAAAGTATTTCAGATGTTTCTATTCTTTTATAAGGACTAAAACTGATATATTTCTAAAAAAAATTTAACTTATAATTCATAAAGTGAAAACTGAAAGTAACAATGCATGTATTGTTTTTTTTTCAAGATAAAATTTGTTGGTACATAGGTTGCAAACAAATTTTGGGCAGGTTTTCAGTAAAAATTTGGTAAAATCAAATGTTTTAAGTGGCAACATCCCTGCATCCCTAAAATTTTAATTGCGCTCAGTACCTACACTAAGGGAAAAAAATATTAAATTTATCCAAAAACTTTTTTAATTTGTCCAAAAAGCGAGTCATTTTTGCACCAATAACGCATTTCCTTAAATCGACTACGTAAATATTTTAAATTTATTTAAATACTTTTTTCATTAAATAAAATTTTAAAATATTTAAACAGAATTCATAAAAAATATATTAAAATTATACACGAATATATTTAAATATCTTTCAAATATTTACTATTTGAAAATAAAACCATTGCATTCAAGGAAAATTTATATAAAAATATTGAAATTGAAAACCAATTTATTTGAATATTTCCCACCAGCTGCGTCCATCAAATACCATTTGGTGGTATATTTTATTTTCCTTTTTACTTTTTTCGTAATTTTTTTTTTTTTTTAATTTATACTATTTTTGACAGTTGGTGCAATGTTAGAGCAGCACCAAATGTCAAAAATAGTATAAACTATAAAAAGAAAAATTCAGATAGAGAATAAGAAGCAAATTATCCAGGTAAATGACAACCGGTTCAAGATGTTCTTGAGAAAATACCGAGTTGTCTCTACCCTACATAATTACATCATGCATTGCAATCACCATCGCACTCACAAATCATATTTGCCAAAATCCAGGCTATATTACCATTGTAACATTAACTAAATGCGAACTATAAGAAACCTGCAACTGCAAGAAATATACTGCAGGAACAGAGTGCGATGCTGTTGCTGTTGTCTTGTATGGAATATGTGTATACGTGTGTGGTATAAATAAAATTCAAATACTGGAAAAAAACGAGTTGTAAGGAAAACACTTGCTTTATCCACGTAAATATTTAAATAAAATTTATATTATTTCCCTTAGTGTACGAAAACCATGATTTCAAATAAAGGGCATTTTATAACTACTCGTTAATATTCGGCATTTATGCAGAGACCGGTTTGAGTGTGCATTTTGTACTTAAAGTCAAAAAGTTTCAGTTATTTTTTCACTTTTAAAATTTTGAACAAAAAAGCTAAAAAATGGCTTTTATTTCTTTAAGGCAAAAATAAAAATCAAAATTTGCCGCATATTTTTTGAGCACAAAATAACCGATAGTTTTTGATTTTTAGTTCTTAAGGCAGAAATAAAAATGAAAGTTAGGTATCGTTCAGGTAGATTTATTGTTGTGACATTGTTTTGCGGAGCTCCTTATAAATATGCAAAAAAATTCTTTTGATAAACTTTTATAATTACACTTGAGGACCCTGTCCTAATTTGCAAACAAATAACATCGTTTTTTGTAACTACGTAAAATATTAATAATCCTTTTTTAAGAAACCATCCTCTTAATATGAAGAATATGCAGCACTTGCTTTTCTTAAGATCATGCTCTCGCTCTCACACTTTCTAAAAATCTACGTTCTTAGTTCTCTCTCACAGTTTTCTGTTCCGCTTTCCGATTCCCAACCGAATTCATCCAGCAGCTGAGTGTGTGTGCTTTGGCGCATGCTGGCATCCACTGCCGCAGAATGTGCGCAAAATATGCCCGTCCCTAAGTTAGAGCAAACTAGTGTTGCCAGATTTGTGTTCCAACAATACGAGACAAATGCAAAATATGTAAAAAAAACGGGATTTTGGAAAATTTTACGGGACTATAAATAAACAGAAAGATATTTTTAAAAAAATGTATTTCAGAAAAAAACAATTTATTTAGGTACTCAGAATAAATATAACGTCACTTCGCATATCTTTCGCACTCAGTAGTGCTTGAAATGTATGTAGTATGTAATAGTTCTATGCGTATTATGGTCGGCTAACACTTATTTTCTGAATGCCTCAGTTCATGTGATTGCTTATTTGAAATCATAGACATTTTTTTGACAAAAATGTCAAAAATACGGGACAAATTTTTTCCCAGTGGGACACTTAAAAAATCATGCAAAATACGGGACGTCCCGTGAAATACGGGACATATGGCAACACTAGAGCAAACAATAGCAAATATCTGTTGGATTTATTTTTGCATGACCTTGTTTAAACATTAAAATTCACATAACACGCTTAAATTAAATTATCAATTTAAAATTTTATTTATATGTTTCTATTTGAACTGCAAAAAAATTGAACACTTGTTTCAATAAATGTTTAATAAAACAATAGAAAAAATGTTTTATATTTTTAATCAAGACAAATTTTTGGGTATAAAAGGCAGGTGGTTTGAGCTATTAATTAAGTTCGTTTCTTGGAAAATATCATCACGTATAATATAACGTATATCATAATGAATATCAATCTTCTGACTTTTTTTTTAATTTAAGTCAAAGCATATGGGTTCAATGTTTAAATAACGGGTTATCCATTTCAGCTCTTGAAAAGTGCAGCCCTGGCATTTGACAACTGTCAAATGTTTATGTCATCTAAACTACACGCAAAGAAAAAAAACGTTTATTGCCTGTTCGCCGCAAACGAACTTTGTTTGTCGTGCTTGAAATCGATATTTGCAAACGTTTCAACAGTTGTCATAATTACAGTTCAGTTGCGAGAAACGCGTCATAGAGTTGCAGGAAATTAATTTCGTTTGTCATAAACGCGAGTGATTTTTAAATTGCAGCAATTGAAAACTTCGTTTTTCCCAACTGAAAATTTTGTTTATTTTTCCCTTCGTTGTATAAACATAACGCTTATAGTTTAGAGTTACTTTTTGGACAAATTGTAACTATATAAGGAAATTGGTAGTTTGCTTAATACGCGGACGGAGATAGCAACGGAGGTGCAATCCATAAAAAGACGGACGGACATAATGAGAAAGATTGTTAATATAATAAATAATAATGACCGAAATAGCTTGCGGTACATATATATAAGATATATTTTTAAGTTGTGACAACTGAATATTCGTTTGCGGCAAATACAGCTCGCAAACGAAGTATAGTTGGTGAATTTTTCAGTTGTGGTAAACGAAAAATTTCTTTGCGTGTAGTTTTTGTTTAGATAAAGGTCTGCCATTTTACAATAAAGAACGTTTTACTATCAAACAATGCGCAAAAATTATTAATTTTTGTGAAATGCTGATTTTTCTTAGAAAATTTTCCTGATGAGGCCCATTTCACCCTAGGTGGATACGTGAATAAGCAAAATTGCGATATGAAATCTCCAAGCAAATGTGAATGAAAAGTGAATGTCTAGTATCATTATGGTCTGGTGGTGTCATTGGTATATATATTTTTTGAAAACGATCAAGGAACAACCCTTACAGTCAATTCTGAGCGCTATAATCGTATGTTAACCGTTTTTTTTTTTTTGTTAGCTTGAAATTGTAGACATGGATTTGGCAGATATGTGGTATTAACAAGATGGGACCACAAAATACACAGCAGCACCAATTAGGGCTTTGTTACAACAGAAATTTCTAGGACGACTTATTTCGAGATTTGGCGATATCAATTGACCTCCGAGATTGTGGGATTTGACGCCTATGAACTTTTTTGTAGGGCTACGCAATATATTGCGTTAACTTAAATAAACCTCAAACTCTTCAGCAATTAAAAACCAACATTCGTCAAGTCGAGCTAGTGCTCGATTTGTGCACAAAATTGATAGGAAATTGCCTCACAAGGATTGGTTCCTGCAAAAACTCCCGGGGAGATTATTTGAATGAAATTGTATTCAACGTATAATTGAAAAGTCCAAACATAACGAAATCAAATTATATCGAAACCTGCATTTTTAGTGTGTTTTTTAAAACTTTACTTTCTTACTTTAAAATGGATAACCCTTTATAACCGTGAACATTTGGGATGAAAAAATCAATACCCAGCTTTGCTATCATAAATTTAAGAAGAATAGATGCCATGATTTTATGTTTCGTAAATTAATCTTTTGTTTTTCTCTTTTAGTTTGAAGGAGCATATAATGGGGTGAAGACCAATCTGACCTCCTGTCAAGTGAAAAGCCTTCAAATATTATCATCTATGTATCTGTACTATTATATAAAATTAAATGAAACATTTTTGTTGCCTCTAAACTCGAAAAGTACTGGTTCGATATTTATGAAATAAGTTTTAAAATATCACATTTGTGCTACAAAAGGATATGGGGGTAGTTTCATTATGAAGTTTTAATAATTAGTATCTTTAATTAAAGTGTAAGGTTTTTTAAAAAATCATCCACAATGCCATGCATTGGTTGATCGTTAGATTTTCATGCGTTTGTGCTACGAGAGCTTCAATAAACTCCATGTTGCTCTTTACTCTATAATAGGTTGTGACCTATTATGAGCAGCTCAAACCGAATAAAACATATCGGGATCGGCACAAACCACAATTGATGCACTTCAGCCGTACATTGAAGGAAGAATACTTAGAAAGACATGAGGAACTGATTTTGGAGCAAGACAATGCTCGTATGCATGTTGCGAAACTGGGTGCCATCCAAATCTATGATTTTTGCAGCACCAAATATGAAACCTTTTGATTTTCACTTGTTTCGATTGATTACTCAATGATTACTCATTACTTTTCTTGGCACAAAGTAATTTCATAAGCATAATGGATTAAAAATAAAAGATGAAAGATGAATGATGAAGAAGGAAGGACGAAGCATGAAATATAAAAAAGGAAGGATGAAATATGAAGGATGAAGGGTGAAGGATGAAGGATGAAGAATGAAGGGATGAAATATGATGGATGAAAGATGATGGATGAAAGATGAACGATAAAGGATAAATGATAAAAGATAAATGATAAAGGATAAAGGATTAAAAATAAAGGATAAAGCATAAAGGATAAAGGATAAATGCTAAAGGCTAAAGGATATAGAATAAAGGATAAGTGATAAAGAATATATAATAAAAGATAAACGATAAAGATAAGTATAAAGTACAAAGGATAAATGATAAAAGCTAAAATATGAAAGATAAAGGATAAGGAATAAATGATAAAGGATGAAGGATGAAGGATAAAGGATAAAGGATAAAGGATAAAGGATAAAGGATAAAGGATAAAGGATAAAGGACAAAGGATAAAGGATAAAGGATAAAGGCTAAAGGATAAAGGATAAAGGATAAAGGATAAAGGATAAAAGATAAAGGATAAAGGCTAAAGGATAAAGGATAAAGGACAAAGGATAAAAGATAAAGGACAAAGGATAAAGGATAAAGGATAAACGCTAAGGATAAATGATAAAGGATAAAGGATAAAGGATAAGGGATAAAGGATAAAGGATAAAAGATAAAGGATAAAGGATAATGGATAAAGGATAAGGAAAGGATAAATGATAAAGGATAAAGAATATATAATAAGTTCCTTGCATTTTATCAAATCGGCAAAATTCCCCTGTTGCAACAAAGAAACTTTATGAAATTTTGCATCGTTTTTGCAAAAAAAAAAAAATAAAAATAAAAAACCGAATCGAAAATGATACCGAACCTAGCATCCCTGAGCAGCTTGAGCAGTTGCTTGAAATTGCAATTTTTAACTAAAATTTTACTTTTTATAGAGATATACCCCTTAATGGCTGACATATTAGATGCGCCATTTTGAATTTTATATTTTTGACTCCATGTTGGACATTAACTACCCTAAAAAGTACCGATTTATCATTTTTCTTTCGTTACTCATCACTCGACATTACTTTTTGTTACACTCATCCCACCGTACGCCGGTCTTGTACAATTGACGTACATATTAAGCAAATTTCGCAAGAAAAAAAAACTAAAATTTATAAAAAAAACTTATTGTTTGTCAATGAGTATTCGTCAAAACTTCATAGTTGAACACTTGTGTCAATATTTTTTAACGAAAAGCTAGATACATTCCCAAACATTTGTCTTTCAATTATTTTTTACATAGAAATATTTATGGCACGTTTAATCTACACTAGTTGCCAAAATTAAAAAATTAAAAATAAAACTACACCTTATGGGAGATCGCTTAAGCTTGAGAATTCCATCAAAATTCTTTTTCTGAGGGGATTTTCAAAAACGTCCGCTCGCAATTACTAAGGTTAAAGAGGTTATACTGACAAATTTGTTTTGAATTGTTCAGTAGTACTTGGAAAGTTGCCATGGTAGACTATAGTATTGAAAAACGTATGTAAATCATCAAATTTCCTTTTTGGAAATTTGCACTCCGTTTGAGAAACGTTCCGCCTTTCTGCGACTTTAACTTGGCGAATTTTTCATGTGAATTTAAGTTTGCATCCGTATAAAATCCAACTGACTCATTAATTTAAGGCAGAATTAATAAGAAGAAATCGAGAAATTGGGTTCCAAATTAGTACTCTCCGGCGGAAAACCCATTAATTCTCGAGTGTTCCAATTATTTTGAGTTTTGGACAGAACATTTATTTTATTTATGCGTTTTGCATTTGTTGGAGTTGAATGTGTGGGAGCTTGAATTGTCTTAATGAAGAATAATTCTTAGGCGCTTGTTTGCTTTCCCTATTTCACGGGAGACTTAAAAGCAAACAAATGATTGTTTACCACCCGGACTTTTAAGGTCTCAGACTGTCAATCGACGATTTTAGAGCACCAATTCTTTGATTTTGTTCATCAGTTGATGTTGATGGTCGTCGTCTTGGCCGTGCCACATCTTAAACGTTTTCTCGACCCTCTTTGAACATTTTGTACCCCTTATAAACTCTTGTTTCCGATAGAGCTTGCTCACCGAAGACCTGAATACTTTCAGACATTATAAAAAGCGAAAAATTCACTTTTAGCTATTTACAAAAGGATATGTATCTCAAACACTAATGAATATTTTGACGCGTAATTTGACACATATGTCAGTGACAGTTGTGCCAACTTAAAAATAATTTGGGGGGAACATTTTTTTTTGGGAATTCCGGTATTTTTTGCCCACAGTAGTATGTCTTTTGAAGCATCGCAATAGTATTTCTTGAGCGTTTCTTTGTATCAATCCATACGAGCCTTTTGATTGAGCGATTGTCATGTTGTAGGAGCAAAAATAAATTTTCCATAAGAAATGCATTAAGTTTTTGACAGCGAAAAGGTAGTGGAACTTTTTTTCGGTAGCTTGTATGCTGCAGAGACGAAAAATTTGTTCATTGCTAGCAAGTTCAACAACCATGTGAAGTGTTGAAATATCAAAATTTCGCATCGATTATATGCCTGGACAATTAGTTCTCACCAGAATTTTGATATTTAAATAATAAAATAGTACGACCTCGCTTAACGCAACCCTCGATTATCGCAATACTGAAAAATTTACATTGTTGACCGAGTAAACGCAACTTTAAAAAACAAATTGCACAATTATACATACTTAATGCTTAAAAATATTTACAATTTTGGCCTTTATTTGAGCTAATTTTTCTTAAAGTCGCATGACAGCCTGACTACAATCGTCTGCTTGATTCTACTTACATCAGCCTATTGAAACTTTGGTCAAAACATTGTCTTTGGCCAATATCACGATAGTTATCGAAAACTTTTCCATCAACACAGGCCCGTAGACAAGGGGGGGGTTTTTAGGGTTAAAACCCCCCCTTATGGTCCAAAAAGTATAAAAAAAATAATTTATTAGCATTAATATAACTTTGCCAATTTGCGAATACTTGCTGCAAGTGCGTCTTTTTTCTCTTACAGTGCAAACTGCAAGTGTAAACAGCAACAGCGAAAACATCAACATGCTTAAGTATCGAAAAAAGTTCGATACATTCAATTGAACTTTGTCTACCACCAGCAATTTAAGAATTTATTGCGTTAACAGGTGTTACGTGAAAGTGCTGAAATTTTGAATGAGTTTCGTTAGATAAGTTTAAGAGTTTCTATTGTTAATTTTACTGTGCCAAAACTACAAAAATGATTCTACTTAATTGGCTGCAGAAACCAGAAGTAAAAAAAGGCTAGAACGGTGGAAAGTAAGTGCTTGATTTAAATTATTTTATTTTTTCCTTTATCAATGCGTTAATGTGTTTCTTGCCGAATATTTCTGAATGTTTGAAAGTGGTGTTTTTTTTTTTTTTTGGTAGCGTGTTTGCATTGATTAAATAATAATGGATTAACTTTTTGCTTGATGCGGAACCGACAAAATCCGAATAATATTATATTTCATCTGTATTGCAGAAAACGTTCAAGAAACTTTGGAATCTGAAAAGTCTTCAGAACTTCCTTTGTAACTTGCAGTTGAAGAAAGCTTTAATGTTGACAGCTATGTGAAAAGTGGTAGTACAAGTTGTGGTATTGATATTTTACTTTTAATGTTTTTAACTCTAAGTTTGTGTGTATGATTGTAAAAATTGTTCCAGAAATATCATTTGATTCATCGGAACTGCCTTCGACTTCGAGAGTATATCAATGTCCAAATAACGATATTTCCAAGTTGATGAGCAATATTTCCGATTCGAACCGCCTTGAAAGTTTTCAAAGCATTTATGTGCCTCCACCAAATTTTAATTTTCCTGCCAGCGGTTCTCGCAAACTCCGATTTAAGCATTCTTGGTTGAAACGTTGGCATTGATTGGTTTACATTGCAAGTTTTGCGTATTTTTTAGCACTGGTTTTGGAGGTGCAGGAAATCAACTTTTTGGTAATTTTACTGAATGATAATAAAAACTTTTTAAATAAAATTTTCTAACTTTTTCATTGTGGCCTTTACAAAAGTCAGGAAATACAAGAAAATGTCGTTATTCTACACATGGTTATTTTTATATAGAATTTTAAACCGATATAAGTTTGCAAGTAAATTATTAAAATAATAATATAAGATGCTTAATTATCGTCATCTTAGAAGTTTGTCTTGAACATTTTATTTTTTTAGCGTCTTTCTGTATTCCAAATAACAGTGCAACGATAAGCAAGATATATAGCCGAAACACATTGAGCTCAACAAACGACAGTTTTGAAATTATAGAACACACGTTTTTTATGTTAAATGGGTGTGCATCCTTAAGCATACATAGGGATTGCAGTGTCACAGCGGTCGCTGTGTTATTATAATTAACAAAAAAAAAAAAATAAGACTTAATCTATATACATATAAAAATCAAATGCGTGTGCGTTAGTCGTGCTAAGGCTTAGAAACGGCCTTAGCCTTAATACAGATGTGGCTTAGAAAGAAAGAAAATTACAAAAACTTCGAGAAACAGCGGAAAAATCGAAATTGGTAATTTTGTATGGGAATTGCCACATCAGACTTCTTTAAATAGCCAAAAAATCTTAACGGCTGGACGGATTTATTTCAAATTCGGCACACACATTACTTGAATCCTAGATAAGGTTATGGCATACCACGCACCTTCTTCTGCCCCTTTACAAGAAACGTAAATTATCCTACTAGCGTACTTTTATTAGTGAAACTCTGCGTCTAAATAATTAAAAGAAAATTCTGTCAAAAAACATTAACATATCTTCAAAATTGCACAAAATTTTAGTATAGCGTCTTTTTCTAATAACTTTGTTTCGTTAGAATAACAAAAAACTATCAGAAATTCGTATTTCTTACTTTCGATGAAAATAACTCCGTTTTTCTTTAATATATTTTATCCAATTTCTTTTCGTTGATAAATTCAATTTAAGCAGTTAATAAACCATATTTGAAGAAAGCTCCAAAGTATTCATTTTTTACTCCAAAAATCACAAAAGCTGTCATTTCAATAAATAAAAAAAAAAAAATTTAAAAAAATTATTTGTTTGCCCATGTGAGGATCGATCCTTAGACCACCTCATGGCTTCAAAACTAACAGTTGAGCTGACTATTTTTATTCAAATGTACTGAAAAAATTTTCTAATAGAATTCGCAATAAAATGATATGACAGCACAGTCTTTTGAATTCAAATAATAGCAGCCTATTACATTCCGTGTTAAAATGGAATAATGGAGTTTTTCATTCAATCAATAATTGAAATTCGATTGGCACCATTTGTTATCGATCATGAATGTTCAATAACAACTTAATTTCGGGTGGAATCGTGATTGCTCGAATTAGGGGGGCGAAGTTTTGCCGGGTCCTCTAGTATATATATATAAAATAAACAAAAATAAAGTAAATTAATTTTTGATTTATGTATTTGGTGTACAAAAAAGTTTTAAAGTGTTTTTTTTTCAAGTTTGTCGCTTTATTGTGAAAAATTTGTTACAAATTCATTTTTCAAAGTATTGTCCATTTCTAGCCACTGATTTTTCCCATCTTTCTGGTAATTATTTAAAAAATACCTTTTCATTTATCGATATCAAAAACTATCGATATTTTTTTTAATCTATAAACCCCCCCCCTTAGGTAAATCCTGGCTACGGGCCTGCATCAACAGCAACCAGTACTTGTTAACTTCAATTGTTAGTAATGTTGTTCGCTTTGTAATTAAAAAGAAAAAAACTCCAAAAACCCTCAAAAGTCATAACTCAAAAGTCTAAAATCAAAAAACTATTACCACGTCAATTTTGTGAAACAGCTGTACAAATATTTTTAGCTGAGCTGAAATTCCCCGTTTTTAAGTAAAAAATGCTAACGCGTTTTTAACTTGAATTAAAAATCGAAATATTCAAAACTTGTATCAATATTTGCCAATTTAAACAATATAAAGGCATGCCTGTCGTATATAAACTGCGCATTATCTCTGACAATTGTTAAGTATAAAAGGCGGTGTTCTTGAGTTAAGAATTTATAAGAAATAACAGCTAGAAACATGAAGTTCTTCACATTGTGCTTACTTTTAACTATTTTGGGCATGTCGTCCTTAATGTATGATGTGGAGGCACATCGCCGAGGAGGAGGACGAGGAGGAGGACGAGGACATAGAGGCAGAGGATGCAGAAATTCAACAACAACAACAACAACAACAATTGCACCATAAATTCACTTAAAATTCATAGTTGCACTATGAATGTAAGTGACCGATTTTTGTCTTAAATAAAAAAAAAACTTTAAAGGATTTGGCTTTTAATTAATTTATTTCAACATAGACTTTATATTGTATAGACTTTGCATCTGAAAGCCACTTTCAATATTGAACAAATCGTAGGATGTAATTATCGGCACGGCGAAAAACATTGGCACGGGCAGCGAAAAAGCAGCGCTGACGGCAAATTTGTGTTGCTGGCATTTGTTGATAGACTCTAAATCCTATCAGCAATGTTGTCGGTAACCCAAGTCTATTTTATTATTTTCTTTGGAATTCTATGCGGACGGACTAACTTGTTTGTTTACATTTTTTTTGCATGGTTTTTGTTATTGCTCTTCCTTCTTCCTTTGTCTGCAGGTTTTTGTTTCGCTAGGATTTTTAGCTTAATATTTGGCGATCGTCAGAAAATTTATATTTTTGCCATTTTGTCTATCTCGATGAAGCTATAGCAAAATCGCTGTAACTTTTTTATTTCAATTTGAATTGAAATGCACCCAAAGACTAAATTTTAGAAAATTTGATCAGCTTTAAAATGACATCAAAAATTATTTTTTCACTAAATTTATTATTTTTTTTTAACTAAACTTAATAATTTATCTATCTATCTAAATCCACTAATTCTGAACCTATATAATAAATATAATTTATTTCATAATATATTGGCCTTGTTGCCACGCAGGACAATCGCAAGCTACAATAATAAGTCTTGTTGCTGCTGTATTTGCCTTGTCACTAAAATATGCAATAAAAATATTTAAATAAATTAAATATACCTTGTTTGTTATTGTAAATAATCTATAAATCAATTACACTATAACGAACAAGAAAAAAAAATATTTTAAAATTATGGCCTTAAGATCCAATAAGTTTGATATAAATTTTCGGACTTAATTTTGTTAAAAATATTTTGTAATTAAATAAAAAACTTATTTTAAATATTTAAAATAAAAAATTACTTGGAATAATATTAAAGTCAAAGTTCGAAAAATTTATCAAAATAAAATAAAATTAAAAATAAATAGAATTAAAAATAAAAGTGAAATTAAAAAACTAAAAGCAAATTTATAAAACAAACAACATTAAAAATAAATTTTAATTAAAACGCAAAAATTAAAAACTTGTTAAAAAATAGAACAGTTTAAATAAAACAAAAATAATAATTTAAAAATGCCATTTTATAAAAATTGTGAGAAAATTATATAGAAATGAAAGTGCTTAAATTTAAATAAACCAATAAAAATAAAATATAAAAATTAAAAAGTGTCAAAAGTCAAAATAAAAAATAGAAATTCTATACAAGAAAAATATATATAATATTATTGCGCTTTGCAACGCAACTTAAGCAAAGCGAATAATAAAAAGAATTATTTATTCCGAAACAAAAACTATTCAAGTACATGTAAGGTTTAAAAAACCAATGAAAACAACAACAAAATCAACAACAAAAACGACAACAACAACAAGAACAACAACAACAACAACAACAACAACAACAACAACAACAACAACAACAACAGCAACAATTAAATGTTGTAACAAGCAAGCTACAACAAGGTTAGGTAAAATGTATGGCAGGAAAGATTGTTAAGAGTCATACACGTGATGTTGTTGGGAGGTTGTAAAGAGCAATACGGCTAAAAAAAAATAATGAACGGCTCACACGTTCAGCCGACACTCTTTCGAGCCTCTTATTATTATAGTTACACGCCTTGATAGACGTGCCGATAAAAATTATTACGAGCACCGACAGACAGCGATACTATTTTTATAATCAGGGTTATGTACGCGGTACACAGCACACTGCACATTGCACACTAGTTGTTGGTAGCTTAGCTTGATGGTCAACATTTTAAGTCGAGTGGATTTTCTATGTTTCTATGTAACGTCTATTTCTTACCCTCATTGAAAAAATAAGAAATTTAAAACATACAAAAAAAAAGAAATACCTTTCCCTGTTCAATTAAATGTTCACTCCACGTTTCTAGCATGTGTCTTTGTATGTTTTTTTCGAACCCCTTCTTTTCCCGCTGACGCTACTCTCCTCATCTGTTCAAAAGACAATAACAAAAACAATGAATACGCTCTAACATAATGTTACCGTAATGAACACGATAATTGCTTTGGCCACTGTTAAAATGGTCTATTGTGTTCAAATGTTTTTTTTTATTTTGGCTTGTTTTTTGTATATTTTGGGATATCTCATTGATGTACTCGTATGTTTTCTTTTGGTGACAAAAGCCGTGGCACATTAATAGCCCATTTATATTATGTAATAGCACTTTTTTGCTGGGCTTGTCAAGGTAGGGTTGCTTTGCCGAAGTGTCTATCAACACCATAGATGGCAAATATATGGAAATAGTTAAGAGGGAAGTAAGAGACTAAGAGACGTGTGTGTGCTTTGACGATAAAGTTCATAACACTCTTTGTTTGAATATTGAGTTTGAGAGGGGGTTTGGATGGTATTGTTTGGGATTTATCTGAATTTTATGTTTTCCTGTTTATAGAGTATATTGAAAAATATTTAAATCTATGTAACTCTTACTTATGTCATAACCATTCTGGAATTTTATTTATAAGTCATTCAAATAACTATCAAGGTTTTTAGTAAATATACAATGTACTATAGAGAATAGTGAGTGTATACTCACTATCATCATTGTACCCCTGCAGTATAAGACTTATCAGCGATGAATCATGACTAGATTATAAACTAGTTCAAATGATTCTAGTTCATATTTCGATACAATTTACCAGTAACCAGTTGTCGAATAGGCATACCTATAAGTACCTATAAATTAGTTTGAATTTGATAATTATTATATTTGTTAGCAACTAGTCACAACCAAACTAGAATTTAACTCTTCATAATAACACAAGTTGTAAACTAGTCCAAGCCTTATCTTTAGAAAGCCAATTGTTTTTTCCAATGACATCACCACGATAAAAATAGGACATAAGTCGAACTAGATGTTGTATTTATATGTATTTCCAACTAGATCTTGGCTGGTATAAATCTGGTTGGCTACACTGCAGGGACTATACTAAAAAGTACGAAAACTTTTTTATTGTTCAGGGAATTGTGCCAAAGTTTTCTGAATTCCTTTTATGGAATTCTGAAACCCTTTTAGAGTTTCATTTTCTGGATCTATATCACCTTATTCAGAAAAAGTAGAGTAAAAAACATTTTGGACCATTTTATTTTTTGACTATCAACAACTTTCAAATTTAAAAGCGTGGACACTGAAGCATCACGAATTCATAGAGGTCACACAAGCACAAATATTGTCTTAAATGTAGTAAATAGGAAAGCTTTCGAGGTGAAAAAAGTACTATCGCGTGTGGTATAGCTTGGGCCACTCCATCTTAATCCTCACAATACAATTCTACAGCTTCTATTACTTCAAACTCTCAAATCAGCTGCTTCCGTATGACACCTGCATGCTAGTTGGTCTGGAAGAGACTGCAAGGCTTGAGAGTCTGCGATAAAAAAGGCATTGCCATACTCAAATTGGTCAAACCATGCAAGAATAACAAGAAAAAAAGTGAGCTAGAAATCAGCTGTTAATTTTGAGTTTTTCTAATTGTTGTCCATGCTTTTGTCGTGTGACGTTTTGACAGCTTTGCTGTTGTAAAATTTGACATTTCAGTGTGCGGCGGACAAGTAGAGTCTCTTTGAGTAGAGTGTTCAAAAGTTGCGGGAATTTTGAAATTTCGTGGGCTGTGTGGATTCAAGTAGTTTACTTTCTTGTCAGCTGTTAATAGAAAGATGTTTTTAATTTTTATTCAATTTCTTTATAAAAATGGTATAAAGTACAAAAAAGACTTAAAAATGTTAAGGTAGGTTTTAGGTAAAAGCGGGTAAAATAAGGCATATTTTAGAAAATATTTTCTAATAATAATTATTATATAGGTTAATTGCAAAAAAAACGTACACAAAGAGGTTTTCATGTTTTGTTTTTAAAGTTTCTTAAAGTAAATGGAGAATTCGAAGGTGTTTTTAGGCCCAGCAAAAAATAATTTTTTCTATGGTTTTTATACGATTTTTGAATTGAACGTCACACAGCAGATATACGGAAAAATCACTTAAAATTTGAAAAATGTTATAAACTAAAGCTTACTGTGATGTTTGTAACGTTATTTCATCAGTTAAATCAGCTTTTGAAAAAATCGCCATTTCAATTACAGGAATAATATATTTTTACCAAAAATACCTACTTATTTTACAATTTTAACGGGAAAAACTTGAAATTTTTCACCAAAGACATCAATGTAGAGGTTATTTTCAAAGTAGTAGACTTGCAGCAATAAATAATAGAAAAGTGTTAAATAATAAGCAATTTTAGAAAAAGCAACAGGGTGACGTTCAATACATTTTGTGACGTTCAATACATTTTGTTGCGCTTCACCAAATAATATAAATCAAATTGGGAGTTTAACAAAAAACAGGATTATTCTTTTGAATAAAAAAAAATAAAAAGTACATAAATATAAAGCACATAATTCAGCTATACATAAAATTTTCATCCAATTTTTTTTCTTTTTTTTTACAAAATATTAGAAAAGTCAATAGCTTGTCGCATTTGTATTGAAAATTTATGAAGACTTGACATTTTACAATATAACTTCTGAACCCTTTAAAACCACATCTTCATTTTATATCATTGGAAAGGTATAACCTAACGTAAAAACGTAAAAAAATGAAAATTATAGAAAAGAAAAAATTATAGCATGGTATTAAACTTAAACAAATTAAGAATGAGTCAACTTATTGCAATATTTTCAAAAATTTTGTACTTTTCCTCAAAATTGATGAAATAACTTTTCCAATGATACTATATTACCGGTAATCGGTTTTAAGTTGAAATACGTTGTCTCAAAATAGACCCTATTTTGGAAAAATTATTCTAAAAACTTATAGTTTCGGATTTGATTTTCAAATCAATAGACCAATACAAGAAAAATATTTGAGGCAAATCGGAGATAATCAGCGCAACTGATCCCTTCAATGTGAAATGGACGATATCAGTTAGTAAAAACAAAAATCAGGTCAAAGTCAAACATCGGTACCATTCTTTTTGCTTTCGTTTATAATCTTCATTTCGTTTCGTTCCTTATCTAGCTTTATTTTTTCCCGATATCTTTGTGCTCTTTCAGCAGGCGTTAATTTTGTTATTTTACTCTTAAATTAAAAAAAACGAAATACAAAATGAATACTTCAGCCGGTGATGTGACATATCTTAAGAGTGACGTTCAATACATTTGCCACTTTTTAGTTTTTTTTTCTTAGGAATTTTATTTTGCAAATATACGAAAACAAAGAAATTAATCAAAACCTATGAAACAATGATTTTAAACTTTGACCTAGCTTCTTATGGTCAATTGTGTTGTGCGTGTTCTTAAGTTTGTACACAATTGACCGAGAAATGGACCTACAGGCTTAACGCCGACTCCGAACGGCGATGAACGAAATGTTCTTATTCTCAAGAAGCTTTACATGGGATTTTTATTACTCTCTGAGGTTTGCCATTGTCCGCAGAGAGGTGGCGGCCGTACAGAAAACTCATTTTAATTCAAATAATTTTCTGTCGCTGCTGGGGTTCGAACCTGGGTTTCCGTTGACATAGTGGCCACGCACTTTAACCAACTGCGCCACGGACGCCACTATTTTTACACGTAGTTATCATAATGATCTGAGAGAACACAAAAAAAATGTACTTTAATATTATTTAATCGTCTTAATTTTTAGAATTTCATGAGAACTAATCTCTGCACTTTCTTAATATAACTTACTTGTCATATATACCACTCCTAAATTAAAACTAACGAAGTGTAAAAAAAAATGTGACGTTCAATAGAATGCTTGGATGTAAATCGAAAGCCAAATTCGCGATGACAATGTTTTGAGAATAACAACAAAATAAAACATAAGAAATAAATGCTATCATTAGAAAACAGTTATTATTTGTTATTTCTTGCATTGTTTTCAACATTTTTTTCACGTTTTTCATCAAAAAGTGTAACTGGGGACATATGGTTTTGTATTAAGCGAGTACCGGAGAGCAATATAAATTCTTCAAAACAAATATGCAAACAATTTTAGGATTCTAAAAAATATGTTTTGTCAATAAATATTCTTCAGTGATCAATCTCTCATTTTTTATTTGTTTTTTTCTTTTTGTTTTTACCTTAAAACAGAGTTAAAAGAGCGTGGACAAAAATAGAGCGTTTTGTATGCAATTGACCCATTTACGAAAGTTGTTTGCATGGTAATTTCACATCAAGAATATTAAAAAAAAGTTTTTTGTTTTTTTCTTTTTTTTTTTTAAAAAAAGAACTATGTGAAAATCGGGCCACATCATAGCTATACATTTTGAATAGTTCCTCCAAAATGGAATAAAAATATGAAATATTAAAAAATGTTCGTTATTTTTTACTCTATTGTTGCGTTTAAAAACTAGAAAAATATTCCAAAATCGCTCATTTAGGGAAAGCATGTGTAGAATTACATTAAAAATTGAATAAAAAAATAAAAAATAAATATTGAATAAGTAGTTTTTTTTTTTTTGTAGTAGAGGAAACAGTTTAGAGTTTTGCAGTTTTCGAGAAAAACACGTTTAAAATAAAATTTACTCTTTACAAGTACTCTATCAAAACGAATTCTAAGTGCAGTAGAATCTTTATTACTAGCGGAATCGATTTTAATAATTTTGTTTAAATATATACATATATAATATTTAATTGCCTCAGGCTATGGAATGTTTTTGGATGTTTTGGGCATGGAACGTGTTACGTGCAAAATTTGTTCCAAAAGTGTTAAATTTCAACTAATCCACAAACATCCACAAATGGAAATTGCGCTGTCATTTGACGAGACTTATTTCTTACCTAAAGTCTATGAGCCACAAATAGATGCAATAGATGCCTATAAAAAAATATTGAATGGCGGTCATAAAATTTGCAAGAATTGATGCATATTGTAGCACATTTTATTTAACTATAAACGAAAACTTACTAGGTTTCTTTATGAAGATTACTTTTCCTATTATTTATGTCAATTTCAATCTTAAAATACTATAGTTGTCATACGCTCATCTGATGACGAAAGTGAATTCAAACATCGAACAAAATAATCACATTTTTAATCTCTTTAGAAAAGTGAAAGATGAGCTCACATCTGTGTGGGCTTGCCACACAGAGCATCATCAAAAAAGTGCGCCAAACTATTGGGTATTACATAAGGACAAAAAAAAAAAAATAATGTAAATTAATAAGGAACTGCAACACTGACGCGCGTCAAATTGCTAGCCCACACAGAGCTAGCTGTCTGTGACAGGCAGGCGTTGCAAATTGTCGCTTTTCACACAGCTGCGCAGGCGCAAATTGTACTTTAAAGCAATGCGAGAAGAGAGAAAAGCCGCAATTTTGATTGAATAAAAAAAAAATTGTTAATGCTTACGAAAAAAAACCTATTGCTTTCCACAAATTCTTATTTTTTCATGCTTATCATTTTTTGTTCAATATTTTGGCAACCCTGCCCGTGCATACTATAAATGTGACAAGCAGGGCTTGTGTGCGTATTTATGTTGTGTCATGACATGGAGCACATTGACAGCACACTTCCGCCAAAAACCTTTTTTTAACTTTTTCCTTTTTTTTCGGTACACTTTTGTGTACATGATTTCCACGAAAAAAAAAGGAACTTGCACTAGATACTACATGGCATGCATATTCATCCAACTTAATCAAGCATGAAAATTCAATCGTATTGAATACCCTTAAAAAAAGTATGTCGATCTGTTTTCTTTTTTTTTTAATTTATTTTTTTTTTTTTTTTTGGGTTTTCTTTTCCAGTTCTTTTTTGCTGTCATTTTTTGAGGCTTTTTGATGGTTTTTTGACATTTGGCTGTCGCTTTGGACAGCTGGAGCCACTTTAGTTAAAAAATTTATTCTTTCGATAACATATCGCGGTGAATGTTACATTATTTGGAATCGATTCTCTAGATAGCAGTGGAAAAATTTACATTTTACGCGCATATTATTTCAGTAGTTAACTGTTGTTGTTATGAAACTGCTGTCACCTGCAGTTTGAGACATAGTTTAGGTGAACCCTTTTAAAGTAACCTGCGGTGACAAGTTACATCTGGCCAAATTGCGGTTGATGAAAATTTTTTATATAAAAACACCTGTTAACCAAATTTCTTTATATAAAAAAATACCTTTCCAGAAATTGTGGCAAAATTTTAATGATTTAATCACATTGAAGAGCTGAAAACCGTAAATTTGTAAACTAGATTGCAAAAGAGTTCTTTCTAGATTTTAGCTATTATAAGGTTCTGATGCTTGATTCAGTTTTACTAACGTAAGACATTTAAAAGAAACTTTCTACTACCTTTATTTAATTTCTACAAAATTTTGTATTCAATTTTTTTTCTCCATTTTTTACACAACGTGTTTAGTTTTTTTTTTATTGCGCATAAATTTCACATCATTTACAATTTTCAATTTGATTGTTTTTTTTTACATTCGCTTCATTCGATTCACATTCGAGTAGAACACATAAAAACAAAAACAGCAACTCCACATCTTCACTCGTGCATTCATTTGTCCTGACATTGATTTGAGTTAATGATGTTCATGATGCAGAGGGTTGCCGTCTACCAGCGGTAAAAAGCAATGAGAACAGACAACAAAAAGTGCGAATAAAAATGCTGAAGGAACAAAAACTGTGTGGAATTCAATTGAATGCAATTATGTCAAAGAGAGCTGCCACCGTGGAGTAAATTTAAAAAAACACAGAAAATTCATAAAAATTTATAACAAACTCATTGCTTTTGATGAAAATGAAAACTGATTCAGCCCAAACAAAATAGATCAACTCAACTCCCAGCTAAGAGAACGTCAAAACCAAATCAAAACATGGTATAAGTCTTATCCTAAGTCTAAGTCTAAGTCTAAGTCTAAGTCTAAGTCTAAGTCTAAGTCTAAGTCTAAGTCTAAGTCTAAGTCTAAGTCTAAGTCTAAGTCTAAGTCTAAGTCTAAGTCTAAGTCTAAGTCTAAGTCTAAGTCTAAGTCTAAGTCTAAGTCTAAGTCTAAGTCTGAGTCTAAGTCTAAGTCTAAGTCTAAGGCTAAGTCTAAGTCTAAGTCTAAGTCTTAGTCTAAGTCTAAGTCTAAGTCTAAGACTAAGTCTAAGTCTAAGTCTAAGTCTAAGTCTAAGTCTAAGTCTAAGTCTAAGTCTAAGTCTAAGTCTAAGTCTAAGTTTAAGTCTAAGTCTAAGTCTAAGTCTAAGTCTAAGTCTAAGTCTAAGTCTAAGTCTAAGTCTAAGTCTAAGTCTAAGTCTAAGTCTAAGTCTAAGTCTAAGTCTAAGTCTAAGTCTAAGTCTAAGTCTAAGTCTAAGTCTAAGTCTAAGTCTAAGTCTAAGTCTAAGTCTAAGTCTGAGTCTAAGTCTAAGTCTAAGTCTAAGTCTAAGTCTAAGTCTAAGTCTAAGTCTAAGTCTAAGTCTAAGTCTAAGTCTAAGTCTAAGTCTAAGTCTAAGTCTAAGTCTAAGTCTAAGTCTAAGTCTAAGTCTAAGTCTAAGTCTAAGTCTAAGTCTAAGTCTAAGTCTAAGTCTAAGTCTAAGACTAAGTCTAAGTCTAAGTCTAAGTCTAAGTCTAAGTCTAAGTCTAAGTCTAAGTCTAAGACTAAGTCTAAGTCTAAGTCTAAGTCTAAGTCTAAGTCTAAGTTTAAGTCTAAGTCTAAGTCTAAGTCTGAGTCTAAGTCTAAGTCTAAGTCTAAGGCTAAGTCTAAGTCTAAGTCTAAGTCTAAGTCTAAGTCTAAGTCTAAATCTAAGTCTAAGTCTAAGTCTAAGTCTAAGTCTAAGTCTACGTCTATGTCTAAGTCAAAGCCAAAGTCTAAGTCAAAGTCTAAGTCTAAGTCTAACTCTAAGTCTTAGTTTAAGTCTAAGTCTTAATCTAAGTCTAAGTCTAAGGCTCAGTCTTAGTCTAAGTTTAAGTCTAAGTATAAGTCCAAGCCTAAGTCTAAGTCGCTCAGTCTTAGTCTAAGTTTAAGTCTAAGTATAAGTCCAAGCCTAAGTCTTAGTCGAAACTCAACTCATGATCAGTTGTCAATAGTCAATGATCCATAGTCAATAGTTCATATTTATTAGTCAATAGTACATTATTAATAGTCAATAGTCGATAGTCAATAGTCAATAGCCAAAAGTCAATAGTCAATAGTCAATAGCTAATACACAATAGTCAATAGTCAATAGTCAATAATCAATATTCAATAGTCAATAGTCAATAGTCAATAGTTAATTGTCAATAGTTTAAATTCAATTGTCAATAGTCAATAGTCAATAATAGTCAATAGTCAATAGTTAATTGTCAATAGTTAAAAGTCATAGTCAATAGTCAATAGTCAATAGTTAATAGTCAATAGTCAATAGTCAATAGTCTATAGTCAATAGTCAATAGTCAATAGTCAATAGTCAATAGTCAATAGTCAATAGTCAATAGTCAATAGTCAAAAGTCAATACTCAGTAGTTAAAAGTCAATAGTCAATAGTCAATAGTCAGTTGTCAGTATTCAGTATTCAACAACCAATAGTCAGTCATAAGTAAGTAGTATTTACGAAAATGTAAAGATTATTCATAAATAAAGTTTCAGTAAAATTTCAGTAAATAACGAGTGAGAACAGTTAAAAATAGGTAAGAAGTTTTAATTTTGACTGAAATATTTAATCCTTGGAATTAAAAATCAACATTAAAAGCAGTGCTAAATTCAAAAATCAAAAATACAAATTAAAAATTAAAAATCTAAAATTAAAAATTAAAAATTAAAAATTAAAAATTAAGAATTAAAAATTAAAAATTAAAAATTAAAAGTTAAAAAATAAAAGTTAAAACTTAAAAGTTAAAAAGTAAAAATTAAAAATTAAAAATTAAAATTAAAAATTAAAAATTAAAAATTAAAAATAAAAAATTAAAAATTAAAAATAAAAAATTAAAAATTAAAAATTATATGTTAAAAATTTAAAGTTAAAACTTAAAAGTTAAAAAGTAAAAATTAAAAATTAAAAATTAAAAATTAAAAATAAAAAATTAAAAATTAAAAATTAAAAATTAAAAATTAAAAATTAAAAATTAAAAATTAAAAGTTAAAAATTAAAAGTTAAATTTTAAAAGTTAAAAAGTAAAAATTAAAAATTAAAAATTTAAAATTAAGAATTAAAAATTAAAAATAAAAAATTAAAAATTAAAAAGTAAAAATTAAAAATTAAAAATTAAAAATTAAAAATTAAGAATTAAAAATTAAAAATTAAAAATTAAAAATAAAAAATTAAAAATTAAAAATTAAAAATTAAAAATTAAAAATTAAAAATTAAAAATTAAAAATTAAAAATTAAAAATTAAAAATTAAAAATTAAAAATTAAAAATTAAAAATTAAGAATTAAAAATTAAAAATTAAAAATTAAAAATTAAAAATTAAAAATTAAAAATTACAAGCTACAAATTAAAAATTACAAATAACAAGTTAAAAATTAAAAATTAAAAATTAAAAATTAAAAATTAAAAATTAAAATTTAAAAATTAAAAATTAAAAATTAAAAATTAAAAATTAAAAATTAAAAATTAAAAATTAAAAATTAAAAATTAAAAATTAAAAATTAAAAATTAAAAATTAAAAATTAAAAATTAAAAATTAAAAATTAAAAATGAAAAATTAAAAATTAAAAATTAAAAATTAAAAATTAAAAATTAAAAATTTATAACAAACTCATTGCTTTTGATGAAAATGAAAACTGATTCAGCCCAAACAAAATAGATCAACTCAACTCCCAGCTAAGAGAACGTCAAAACCAAATCAAAACATGGTATAAGTCTTATCCTAAGTCTAAGTCTAAGTCTAAGTCTAAGTCTAAGTCTAAGTCTAAGTCTAAGTCTAAGTCTAAGTCTAAGTCTAAGTCTAAGTCTAAGTCTAAGTCTAAGTCTAAGTCTAAGTCTAAGTCTAAGTCTAAGTCTGAGTCTAAGTCTAAGTCTAAGTCTAAGGCTAAGTCTAAGTCTAAGTCTAAGTCTTAGTCTAAGTCTAAGTCTAAGTCTAAGACTAAGTCTAAGTCTAAGTCTAAGTCTAAGTCTAAGTCTAAGTCTAAGTCTAATTCTAAGTCTAAGTCTAAGTCTAAGTCTAAGTCTAAGTCTAAGTCTAAGTCTAAGTCTAAGTCTAAGTCTAAGTCTAAGTCTAAGTCTAAGTCTAAGTCTAAGTCTAAGTCTAAGTCTAAGTCTAAGTCTAAGTCTAAGTCTAAGTCTAAGTCTAAGTCTAAGTCTAAGTCTAAGTCTAAGTCTTAGTCTAAGTCTTAGTCTAAGTCTAATTCTAAGTCTAAGTCTAAGTCTAAGTCTAAGTCTAAGTCTAAGTCTAAGTCTAAGTCTAAGTCTAAGTCTAAGTCTAAGTCTAAGTCTAAGTCTAAGTCTAAGTCTAAGTCTAAGTCTAAGTCTAAGTCTAAGTCTAAGTCTAAGTCTAAGTCTAAGTCTAAGTCTAAGTCTAAGTCTAAGTCTAAGTCTAAGTCTAAGTCTAAGTCTAAGTCTAAGTCTAAGTCTAAGTCTGAGTCTAAGTCTAAGTCTAAGTCTAAGGCTAAGTCTAAGTCTAAGTCTAAGTCTAAGTCTAAGTCTAAGTCTAAATCTAAGTCTAAGTCTAAGTCTAAGTCTAAGTCTAAGTCTAAGTCTACGTCTATGTCTAAGTCAAAGCCAAAGTCTAAGTCTAACTCTAAGTCTTAGTTTAAGTCTAAGTCTTAATCTAAGTCTAAGTCTAAGGCTCAGTCTTAGTCTAAGTTTAAGTCTAAGTATAAGTCCAAGCCTAAGTCTAAGTCGCTCAGTCTTAGTCTAAGTTTAAGTCTAAGTATAAGTCCAAGCCTAAGTCTTAGTCGAAACTCAACTCATGATCAGTTGTCAATAGTCAATGATCCATAGTCAATAGTTCATATTTATTAGTCAATAGTACATTATTAATAGTCAATAGTCGATAGTCAATAGTCAATAGCCAAAAGTCAATAGTCAATAGTCAATAGCTAATACACAATAGTCAATAGTCAATAGTCAATAATCAATATTCAATAGTCAATAGTCAATAGTCAATAGTTAATTGTCAATAGTTTAAATTCAATTGTCAATAGTCAATAGTCAATAATAGTCAATAGTCAATAGTTAATTGTCAATAGTTAAAAGTCATAGTCAATAGTCAATAGTCAATAGTTAATAGTCAATAGTCAATAGTCAATAGTCTATAGTCAATAGTCAATAGTCAATAGTCAATAGTCAATAGTCAATAGTCAATAGTCAATAGTCAATAGTCAATAGTCAATAGTCAAAAGTCAATACTCAGTACTTAAAAGTCAATAGTCAATAGTCAATAGTCAGTTGTCAGTATTCAACAACCAATAGTCAGTCATAAGTAAGTAGTATTTTCGAAAATGTAAAGATTATTCATAAATAAAGTTTCAGTAAAATTTCAGTAAATAACGAGTGAGAACAGTTAAAAATAGGTAAGAAGTTTTAATTTTTTTTTTTTTTTTTTTTTTTTTTTTTTTCAATATTTATATACAATCTGTCAGTAGACAATAAGTACATTTGATATGAGGTAAAGTTAACATAATAGAGTACTCCATTGAGTACAACTACAAAAAAAAAATTATATACATATAAAGAGTGATTTTTTAAGTGCCTGATAACTTTTTTTTTAAAAAAAACGCATAAAGTTTGCAAAATCTCATCGGTTCTTTATTTGAAACGTTAGATTGGTCCATGACATTTACTTTTTGAAGATAATTTCATTTAAATGTTGACCGCGGCTGCGTCTTAGGTGGTCCATTCGGAAAGTCCAATTTTGGGCAACTTTTTCGAGCATTTCGGCCGGAATAGCCCGAATTTCTTCGGAAATGTTGTCTTCCAAAGCTGGAATAGTTGCTGGCTTATTTCTGTAGACTTTAGACTTGACGTAGCCCCACAAAAAATAGTCTAAAGGCGTCAAATCGCATGATCTTGGTGGCCAACTTACCGGTCCATTTCTTGAGATTAATTGTTCTCCGAAGTTTTCCCTCAAAATGGCCATAGAATCGCGAGATGTGTGGCATGTAGCGCCATCTTGTTGAAACCACATGTCAACCAAGTTCAGTTCTTCCATTTTTGGCAACAAAAAGTTTGTTAGCATCGAACGATAGCGATCACCATTCACCGTAACGTTGCGTCCAACAGCATCTTTGAAAAAATACGGTCCAATGATTCCACCAGCGTACAAACCACACCAAACAGTGCATTTTTCGGGATGCATGGCCAGTTCTTGAACGGCTTCTGGTTGCTCTTCACTCCAAATGCGGCAATTTTGCTTATTTACGTAGCCATTCAACCAGAAATGAGCCTCATCGCTGAACAAAATTTTTCGATAAAAAAGCGGATTTTCTGCCAACTTTTCTAGGGCCCATTCACTGAAAATTCGACGTTGTGGCAGATCGTTCGGCTTCAGTTCTTGCACGAGCTGTATTTTATACGGTTTTACACCAAGATCTTTGCGTAAAACCTTCCATGTGGTCGAATAACACAAACCCAATTGCTGCGAACGGCGACGAATCGACATTTCACAGTCTTCAGCAACACTCTCAGAAACAGACGCAATATTCTCTTCTGTACGCACTGTACGCATTCGTGTGGTTGGTTTAATGTCCAATAAAGTAAACTGAGTGCGAAACTTGGTCACAATCGCATTAATTGTTTGCTCACTTGGTCGATTATGTAGACCATAAATCGGACGTAAAGCGCGAAACACATTTCGAACCGAACACTGATTTTGGTAATAAAATTCAATGATTTGCAAGCGTTGCTCGTTAGTAAGTCTATTCATGATGAAATGTCAAAGCATACTGAGCATCTTTCTCTTTGACACCATGTCTGAAATCCCACGTGATCTGTCAAATACTAATGCATGAAAATCATAACCTCAAAAAAATCACCCTTTATTATTATATATACATATACATAATTTTGCTAGTAATTTTTTTTTTTTTTTTTTAACAAATTTAGTCAATGGAATAAATCAGTAAATAAAAATAAATATAATAAATTAAATTATGTTAATAAAAGGTCAAGCGACTTATCTAAACGGCAAATCAAGGATATGATATCTCTTTAGTCTTCTTGTTTCGTTGGTGTCATCTAGCAAAGAAACAGCCAGTGCGTTGATGTGATTACTCAGTCGATTCAGATACTTCTCACTAAATCGCAAAATTTCTTCTTTCACTTTTGGTACGTTAAGATCTTTGTGAATTGCTTCATTTGTGACGAACCATGGTGCTTTTGCAATGTTTCTAAGAGTTTTCGACTGGTAACGCTGTAATATCTCAATATTTGAGTTGCTCGCAGTTCCCCAAAGCTGGATGCCGTAGGACCAAATAGGTTTAAGAATGGCTTTATAAATTCTGACCTTGTTTTCTAGGCTCAACTCAGACTGAGGTCCTAATAACCAATAAAGTTTTCTTGTTTTCAAGTTCAAACAGTCTCTTTTCACCTTAATATTGTTTCCATGTCAAGCGCTTGTCAATGTACATTCCAAGGTATTTGGCATTATCATTTTTAGGTATTGGTGCTGAATTAATGTAAACGCACGGACATTCTTGTTTTTTTAAGGTGAAGGTTACATGAACTGATTTTCCGGAATTTACTTTTATGTTCCACTTTCTGAGCCACGTTTCAATTTCATTGAGACCATTTTGAAGAAGATTTGATGCTTCATTTGGAGACACACTTTTAGCTACTATTGCTGTATCGTCCGCGTATGTCGCAATCATTACATTATTTGCATTTGGCATATCTGATGTGTAAATGGTATAGAGTACAGGACCCAAAACACTTCCTTGTGGGATGCCTGCTTTGATTTCACATATATTTGACATATCATCATTAACCTTGACATAAAAGTTTCTGTTGGATAAGTAGGACTTTAGTAAAAGGTAATAGGGCGCTGGTAACAATTTTTTAACTTTAAATAGCAAGCCTGAATGCCATACTCTGTCAAACGCTTGCTGCACATCCAAGAAAACTGCCGTGCAATATTTTTTATTTTCAAGACTGTCAATAATCTCGGTGATGATTCGATGGCATTGTTCAGGTGTTCCATGTTTTTGTCTGAATCCAAATTGATGTTCTGGAATTATGTTATTTCGCTCAAGTACAGTGGACATTCTACGCAAAAGAATTCTTTCAAAGACTTTGGAAAACGTCACCAGCAAGCTTATGGGCCGATAGGAAGTGACAATGTTTTCAGGTTTATTTGGTTTTGGAATCATTATGATTTCTGCACATTTCCATTGCGAAGGAAAATGGTTTAGTCGCAATATTGAGTTGAAAATGAGTGTCAAAAATAATATCCCTTTCTTTGTTAATAACTTAGCCACTTTTGCATCGATTAAATCATATCCTGGTGATTTCTTTAAAGATATTTTTTTAATTTCAGCCTGAGTTTCAGAAGGAGAGACGTGCTTAATTGGTAAGTCCATTTGGCAGGGAGCTTCTAAGAAATTTAAGACATCTTCTTTTTCTGAATTGCTGTTGAAATTGTACGCTTGGAAGGTTTCCTGTAGGTGGGTTGCAAAAGCTTCAGCTTTAGTTAAATCGGTCCTACACCATTTGTTGTTGTTGTCTTTAATAGGTACATTTCTTACAGTTGGACGTTTTAGATACTTAGTTGCTTTCCACAAGTTGTGCTCGTCATTAACGTTACTACTCAAATTTCTGAGAAATTCGTTAAGTGATTCGTTTTTCATTTCGCTCAAGCGTAGTTTAAGTTCTTTAACTGCTCTGTTGAAGTTTCTTTTATCCATTGGGCTCTGACTAAGTTGCCATTTTTTCCGCAATCTTCTTTTAGTTCTTAATAAGTTTCTTATTTCAGCTGAGAGTTGAACTTGCTTTTGATTGACTTGTTGGTTAGGTGTGGATAAAAAGGCGGCTTCGTGAATGATATTTGTAAACTTCTCTACAGCGTTATCAAGCTGTTCTCCAGAGCTTAATGGTATGTTCAGATTAATAGATTTGTCTAACCAATAGCTAAATGAGTCTAGGTCTGTTTTAGGTGTCACTATGTTGTATCGCTTTGATACGGAAAGAGCACAAGTATTGAGAGTTACTATAATTGGTGAATGGTCTGAGCTTAAATCATAACTGTCCATAATGTTAAGCAGGTGACTGGAGACTCCTTTGTAAACAACAAAATCTAGCAAATCGGGGATTTTGTTAGGGTCAGCTGGCCAGTACGTGGGTTTTCCAGTTGATAGCACTGAATAGTGGTAGTAAGAAATGCATTTGTATAGCTCTCTTCCTTTGGGATTTATAAGCCTTGAACCCCACCATGTGTGTTTAGAATTAAAGTCTCCACCCACTATAAATGATGATCCGAGTTTTTTGAAAAAGTTTTGTAGTCTTCACTATTTAAATTGTACCGAGGAGGGAAATATATAGCACATATTGAAACTGGGGTGTTATTACATTTGATTTCGATGCAGGCAGCCTGCAGTTGTCGAGTTTCAATATTTTCAAGTGTGTCGTATTTTAATGAGGATTTGATCAAAATAGCTGCTCCAGCGTGGGCTCTGTCATCAGGATGATTTGCAGAAATTATGTTATAATCTTTAATTTTAAAGTAAGACTTGCTTGTAAAATGGGTTTCAGAAACTAGAAGAATGTCGATGTGATTAGTTTTCAGAAATATATCAACTTCATGAGTGTGATTTGACAAGCCGTTGGCATTCCATATAGCTAAACGTAAATCTATTTGCATAACTTATTTATGAGCATTGTGATCATATTTAAGAGATTGTTTGTTAGTTCAATTTGTTTGTTTAGTAATGTTTCTATTTTTTGAAATTTCGAATTATTGTTCAATAAAACTTCGTCATTTTTTAATACTTGTGTATATGACATGCTTCTGCTATTACAATTGTTGCAATTATTATTGTCTGTAGGGATACTGCAATTGTTGCTCGTTGGATTTAGTGGAGGAAATTCATGTTGGTCAAGAAAAGGATTAGGAAATGCTTGTTTATTGTTGGATGTCTTAGTTTTATTTCGGTTACGAATTTCTTGGTAGATTTTACAACCTTTATAATTGGCAGGATGATTTTGGAGACAGTTTACACAACAAGGGGGAGTATCTTTATTTTTTGGGCATTCCGCCGTGTAATGGTTTAAGCCACATTTGACGCATTTATAAAGTTTAGTACAGTAGGTCTTAGTGTGACCAAATTGTTGACAGCGGTAACATTGAACTACTTCTCTGGTTTTGATAGGAGGCACAATATTTACTATAGCATTATTAAGGTTTGTAATATTATATATTTCTTTATTATTGCTCCTGGGTTCTAGATCTACAAAAAACATTGGTAAAGGTTCTTTGGTATAACGATTACGAACATTAACTACGTTTCTGACTTCATGTCCAAGACTCTGAATTTCATTTTTTATCTCTTCAATCGAAGAAGAGAAATGTAAATTTTTAACAACAATTCTGAAAGCTCTATCTTGTTTTACCTGGTAGGTATGAAACATAGTTTTTGTTTCGTTCAAAAATCGAATAATTTTGCGGTAAGAATCAATTGTTTTGATCATTACTCTTATTTGACCGTCTATTTGTGTTTTATAAGTAAACTCGGCTGCACTAATTTGAGTAGAAAGACTTTTAACCATACCTTTTATATCACCTACATTAGGTATTATTATCGGAGGCGGCTTAGGAATTGCTGTTTGTGTTTCTTCAGAATTTACATTTGCATTTCCATTTGAGTTTTGTTCGTCTTGATTATCTTCTACTTCTAGCGCAGAGAATTTGTTGTTGTTTGGTAGCGGTGATATATGTTTATTAAAAATTTGCAATTTGCGTTTTACTGCTTGTGGTGAGTTAGCTTGGCGTTTTTTTGGGTTTGCTGTGTATATGTTTTGCCAGCTTGGTCCGCCGTCGCTTATTTCAATCACCTCTTCCTCCTCCTCCATTTTATGATTGAGTGTTATAGTCAAATCACGAATTGATGTAGTTGTAAAATACAATTTTTTTTTTATTTTTTTTTTTTTTTTTTTTTTTTTTTTTATTTTCGGAGCACAAAAAATTCTGTGTATACTGCTCGAATTTTCATTTAGAATTAAGTTTTAATTTTGACTGAAATATTTAATCCTTGGAATTAAAAATCAACATTAAAAGCAGTGCTAAATTCAAAAATCAAAAATACAAATTAAAAATTAAAAATCTAAAATTAAAAATTAAAAATTAAAAATTAAAAATTAAAAATTAAAAATTAAAAATTAAAAATTAAAAATTAAAAATTAAGAATTAAAAATTAAAAATTAAAAATTAAAAGTAAAAAAATAAAAGTTAAAACTTAAAAGTTAAAAAGTAAAAATTAAAAATTAAAAATTAAAATTAAAAATTAAAAATAAAAAATTAAAAATTAAAAATTAAAAATAAAAAATTAAAAATTAAAAATTATATGTTAAAAATTAAAAGTTAAAACTTAAAAGTTAAAAAGTAAAAATTAAAAATTAAAAATTAAAAATTAAAAATAAAAAATTAAAAATTAAAAATTAAAAATTAAAAATTAAAAATTAAAAATTAAAAATTAAAAATTAAAAATTAAAAATTAAAAATTAAAAATTAAAAATTAAAAATTAAAAATTAAAAATTAAAAATTAAAAATTAAAAGTTAAAAATTAAAAGTTAAATTTTAAAAGTTAAAAAGTAAAAATTAAAAATTAAAAATTAAAAATTAAAAATTAAAAATTAAAAATTAAGAATTAAAAATTAAAAATAAAAAATTAAAAATTAAAAGTAAAAATTAAAAATTAAAAATTAAAAATTAAAAATTAAAAATTAAAAATTAAGAATTAAAAATTAAAAATTAAAAATTAAAAATTAAAAATTAAAAATAAAAAATTAAAAATTAAAAATTAAAAATTAAAAATTAAAAATTAAAAATTAAAAATTAAAAATTAAGAATTAAAAATTAAAAATTAAAAATTAAAAATTACAAGTTACAAATTAAAACTTACAAATAACAAGTTAAAAATTAAAAATTAAAAATTAAAAATTAAAAATTAAAAATTAAAAATTAAAAATTAAAAATTAAAAATTAAAAATTAAAAATTAAAAATTAAAAATCAAAAATTAAAAATTAAAAATTAAGAATTAAAAATTAAAAATTAAAAATTCGAAATTCAAAATTCAAAATTCAAAATTCTAAATTCATAATTCAAAATTCAAAAATCTAAATTCAAAATTCAAAAATTTATAATACAAGTCAAGAAGTTAGAAGTCAGGACGTCAGAATTAAAAGTTAGGACTCCAGAATGATGTAACAAATGTTTAAGGCCTAGAATGTAAAACTTATGGCCAATACTTGGCAAACTTCAAAAGACAATAGTAAATATTCATGAGTCATTTCAAATTTCTCAAAAAATGTTACTGAATGTGAACAAACAGAATTCAAATGTAAATAAAGAACTAAAACTTTTTTCGGAATTCAAAAAAGCAATTCAAAGCTCGATCAATTTCTCAAAAGAATGCATGCAAGTTAAAAAACTGGGAATCCTTGAGCTTCCTACGTATTTATTAACAAAAAATTAGTGCAAACATTTGTCTGCAAGTAGCAGAAAATCAAGACCGAAAAACAATTTTCGACAACACAGGCGCAAGCACTCGAGTGTGCATGAACAACAAACAACAGAACTCGCAAGGATATTTACCCACACACTCACTTTTACATGCATCAACAACAACAACAATAACAAAAACAACAACAACAACAACAACCAGGACAACGGCAAGGAGTACCAGAATCATCAGTACAAGGCACAAGGACAGCACAAGATGTCCTTAGGATATGAGTTGGAAATCGATATGCGGGCTGCGTTTGGATTTGAATGCTGTAACGGCAACAGCAACAATTGCAGCTGTAGGGTAAAATTACAACAACAACAACGATAAAAAAACTAATTTTTTCTTAAACAGGGCTTTTCAAAAAATATTGCCGCACTCCAATGCAAGCACGCGTCACAAAGATGCGTCGTGCGTACATTTTTGAGTGCGTTTTATCTTTGATTTTATAACGTTTTGTTTTTTTTTTTTTGTTTTTGTTTTGTACATATTAATTATTATGCTAATCCCTAGCCTGATGATGCACTGATAAGCTTGATGCCTACCTACGTGCGTGCACAAAAAATATCACTCATTTGCGAAATGTTCAACATTTGGGCAAGTTGTCATTTGTATACCACACATCGTCTTGAAATGATTGCAATCTCAATATAATCGATGACATCTGGGAAATTGAGGTCGACCAAAATCAGGAAGTTTTGACAACAGTTCAATGCAGCATGAGTGGCTTCTACTTCTCATGTTGTGGTTATGGGCATCATTCATGCAGAAACTTGACTAACTCTGCGGGTTTTTATTTCATTTAAAAATTATAAAACTTATTTTGTTCGTAGTTCTAAATCAAGCAATTTATTCCTTAATTCAACATTTCAAAAATGCAAAAACACAAATTTCATAGATTTTTCATTAACTCAGTTATTATAAATATCCAATAAAAAATGTTAGACAATTGTGGGTACGGAGAAGAGCCCCGAGCCAACCTTATTAATTCAACCATGGCTGAGAACAAAGAGAGAATAGAGTAGAGAGCAACATTTAGTTTATGAAGGAATGCATGACATTGTGGATTATTTCTTAAAAACTTTATACTTTAATTAAAGAAAACCTATTATTAAAATGTTTGCAAAGAAAATACCCCTATATCCTTTTGTAGCATAAATGTGATATTTTGAAACATATTTTATAAAACTCGGAACAGTACTTTTCGAGTTTAACGGAAACAAAAAATGTTCACTTTAATTTTTTACAATAGCATAGATATAGATATAGATATAGATATAGATATATATATAGATATAGATACAGATATAGATATAGATATAGATATAGATATAGATATAGATATAGATATAGATAAAGATATAGATATATATATAGATATAGATATAGATATAGATATAGATATAGATATAGATATAGATATAGATATAGATATAGATATAGATATAGATATAGATATAGATATAGATATAGATACAGATATAGATATAGATATAGATATAGATATAGATATAGATATAGATATAGATATAGATATAGATATAGATATAGATATAGATATAGATATAGATATAGATATAGATATAGATATAGATATAGATATAGATATAGATATAGATATAGATATAGATATAGATATAGATATAGATATAGATATAGATATAGATATAGATATAGATATAGATATAGATATAGATATAGATATAGACATAGATATAGATATTTTATATTCTGTCACAGAGAAAAAGTATGTGATACCTTGACCAAGTAGTTTGTTTTTTTTTTATATTATTCTCGTGAATAACAGAAAAGTCATTGGTGGCCAAATCAAGATTGTATCTCGGAAGTCCCATCAATTCGATTTTTTGCTAGTTAAAAAAGATCTTTGTTTGAGCAGATGTGTGAGAGCTCGCATTGTCATAATGCAGAATCATTTACCAATTCTTCAATTTTTTCCAAATTTCTCCGATGACTTGTGGCAAACAGATTCGAGTATCATACAGAATTGACCGTCCTACGCTTTTCTAACGCCACTGTTCCCACATGACCGATAATGCCGAAGAAATAGTCAACTCTTATTGAATTTAGCTCGTTTTGGAAGAACCATACATTAATTTGCTGTTTTGATGCGGGCTCATGTGCATAAATCCATAATTCGTCACTTGTGTAGATATTAAACACAGCCTTTGACGCACATTGATCGTATTTTTTTAAAATTTACTTGCACCAATCGACACGAGCCTTTTTTTGATGGTTTGTCAGATTATGTTGGATCAAACGCGAACTTTATTATGGCCAAATGATCATTGAATAACTTATTGATGCTTGTCATACTATTGCTCAAAGATGGCTCCACATCACGGTATCTCACATGACGATCTTGCTTTATCAGTTCACATACAGCATCGATGTTTTCTGGCACAGCAACCGATTTTGGACTGCCATCGCGGAATTCGTGCTTATAATTGAATTTGTCATATAATTTTTATATGCAGTGCTTTATCATCTATAAATATTTAAGTTTGTATATGCATTTTTGTCTTGATAGTCCACGTCGAAAGTTATGAAAAATAATCGCACGAAAATATTTAATCACGAGTCAATTTAATTTTTTGCTCGAGATGAATTTTTCAGGTTACTTTAAACAATACAAAACGCGCTGAAATGGCAAAATGTTTTGAAGAGGTAGGTTTGCGTAGTTCATGAATGAACTTGTTCAATGGAACGATTCCCACTCCTGAGCTATGTGAACTAGTTCAGTGTTTCTCGTTCTTTTAGTTAATTTTAGTTCAATTGATTTTGCAGCGAGTAAGAACAAAACGAACGAGAGTAAAAAGAACTAAATTTAACAAGCTATGGTTTGAGTCCTTGGTGTGAGTCAATTTTTGTGTCTGCGCTAATAGAAATGGTGGAGTTGATTGGTAGATTTCTATTTTTCAGTTAGACGCGTTAGGTTCTGTACATTTTTTATAAGATGGTTTAAAAATAGCTTAAACTGAATTTAAAATATAAATTCAATGAATGAATACAACCAAGTTTATTTAATTTTTTATACCTGTACACGAAGAAATAAACGAAACGAACAAAAAAAATTAACGAACTAAAAGAACGAACGAACTAAGAGAACTAGCGAACTAAAGCAACGAACGAATTAAAACAAGGAACGAACAAAAAGAATGAACTAACTAAAAGAACTAAATTAACGAACTAGTTCATTACATACGACTAAACTAAAAAAAGCTATCTTTGTGGTGAACTAAAATGTTCAAGGAGGGTATATTCAACAATTTCAAGTTTCCAATTGAAACAACAGATGGTAAGTGTTGCCACTTACTACTGTTAAGGCCAGATATATATGTAGCAACCCTCGTGCAATACAAGAAATAACAAAATTGTTCACAAGCTCAATTATAAAATTATGTTTTCTAGTCTCGCCTGTGGTCGAAATTCGACAGAATAAAAATCGCTTTTTGTTTTGTTTTTTTTTTTTTTTTTTACTGAAAAACGTTTAATAAAGTTGAAAAACATTAAACTCAGAAATACTTTGGGGTAATACAATGAATGAAATAAAAACTAATTGTTATTCAAGTGAACCAAGGTTTAGTTTGATTTATTTCGTAAATATTGTATTGGTCAAATTAATTGGCATGAATGGATGGTGAATTGTTGTTTCTGTTTAGGTGTCATAATCTTCTGTATTGGTAACAATAATTTTTCCATAAGAATTCGTTTTCACAACGCTTTTTATTCAAATCAGATTAAAAGTTTAAAATGCATTGAAATAAAATTCGTTACAAAAATTCAATCAATTGCTTTCCTAATGAATTCGCCAGTAGTTCTTTCGCTCGAGCTTTCTTTCTCTACACTTTTGGCGGATCGTTTATATAGAACTTTCTTTAAGTGTACGTTCTGTGGCAGACAACTATACACAGAAAATCATTCGTCTCTATTTGTATTCCACGTTTTTATTTTCTTTTTCTTCGCTGACGTGCGAAAATAACCGAACTAATACCGCAATGTAAAGAAATAAAAAATCTTACGATGCCAAACTTTTTTTTTTCTATCTCTCCTTTTTGTGAAGATCTTCTGCGGTCATTTGAGCTCACAATGGGTGAAATACATCATACGTCAGTTCACCTGTTCAACGCAGATGGAATTCTATAAAAAATATTCGGTGGACTCCCTATCAAAATTGGTTGAGAAATCTGGGAGAAAATTGTTCCTAACTTTTATGCCTACGCCTATTTATATATAGATTCCACACAACTCTGGTTGGTATTTTCTGTACGTCAAAAACAAACTTGTCTTTAAACCAGTGATGTTCACGTAGTACCACGCGTGGTGAGACTCGAAAGCTTTACTCGAGAATCGAAACACGTACCCGACCGAATGCACTAAGTTCTCTCAATCAGTTGGCACTGAAACTTCAAGCAAAGGAGTTCGTGCCGCTTGGTCGTGTGTTTTGCACCGCTTGAGGCATATGAAAATGCGTTATATGCAGAATTATAATAATAATTATGATAATTATCGTCACAATGTAGTAATAGTGATAATGATATTGGTACTGATAATGAAAATGATGATGACAATGATAATTATAACACAATTCTTGCTTAATACCTGCACAAAAATGTTTGCCAGTGCAGAGAGCTACAAGTAAATACAAATACAAAAGTCGATAATTGAAGTAGTATTTGTGTGAACACCACTGCTTTAAACGCTTATCTTGTCTCTCTCAAAACTTGTCTTTATTTTCCCTGAAGTTATGTGAATTCATTGGCTTATGAGAACAGACCAACAACTTTGAACGTCTGGAAGACAATACGAGTATTGTGCGTACGGTGCCAAATGCTTGAAAAAGAGTTGAAAATTTGACTTCTAGAAGCTTCACATCCAAGTCACTCACTGCTGCCACATGCCCAAAATCATATTTAAACACAAATATCATAAAATTATATCTCTAATGAAGCCAATTTTCGGTTTGAAAATATCTCATTATTTTATTTCAATTCACCTCTAAAAAAGATACCCAATACTTCAAGAGGACTATTGCACAACTATTTTAAGCCTAGAAGCTGGCAACCATAACCGTCTGTTCGTAAGTTGACGTTTCTCGGAGGCACTGCTGAGAGTTGTCTTGAGATGATTTCGAAATGGATTTTGCTGGTTTGGCCATGTTAAGGTGGTCACACACTTTTTCATGTGAAGTTCGCCCTCTTAGCCTTATGCATTGTATTTTGAGAATTGTCTCCCATGGCAACTTAAAACAATTCAATGTTATACGTAAAATATAATTAAACCATTCACTGGATATTTTTGTGCATGAATATTCGAGGCTTCTATTCTCAAAAAGAAGCTTATTGCAAACTGAACAATATAATCAATCCATTAACGTAGAGGTATGGAGGTATCATCTATTCACAACTCTTCAATGTATAAATAAATAGCAATTATTCAACAATATTCTGGCATATCCTGTCGATGACAAATTGAAATGGAAATATTGAATGAACGTTTGTGCTATCTTGTAGTGCTTGTTGGGTTTGATGTTATTGTTCTCATCACTGGGTACTTAAGAATTTGTTCCATAAAGGACAATGCACACAGCGATTACAACAAAAACAATAACAGCAACAACAACAACAATCAGAACTATAACAATAAAAAGATATAACCATCATCTGGTGTTATTGCGTAACGCAAGAGGTTACCTCATGCTGGCCATATTGAGCGACGAGTCAACATTAAAGTCTGCTGGTCGAAAGGTTGGTTAACTTAGTTTGAACCTACCTTCTGCTGCTCCTGCAGCTTCCCACACTTTACGTAAATTTGCTTTTATTTACGCATTTTGCATTGCTGCAATTCCATCCATGCCATTTAATCCTTTGTTTTATTTTTGTGTTTTTGTTTTTTTTTTCTTTGCTGTTTTTGTGCTTGTTTGTTGGCGAAACTCTTGAATAATTTTCAGCCTTTGGTCCTTGCAGCAAGACAGCATCATGAGTGCTGTGCTCTTGTACTTGACAGTTGTGTTTGTCCTGTAGTTGTCGACATCAAACCAAAACTTGTCGTTCATACTACTTGCTGAAGAACCTCAAGCCACGCTTTTGCTTTCAGTGGCGCTAGCTGGGTCAATGTAGTTTATATTTCTTGGTAGGAGCTTGACAACGAGTTGAGTACGAGGGCAATTTGATAAGTCAGTGACTTTTTGAATTTCACGCGTAGTAACTTTAAATGCAACACTGAACCTGTAAGCTAGCATCTGTTAATAGACTACTGTCAAATCTTGAGCAAGCTGCGTCATTTAGTTTTTGTTTGACAGCCATTGAAAGTATAGAACCTCGTGAATTTCGACGAAATTTAAAAAAGTGAATTTCGTGTTCTCATTAATCATTTTTTTTTTTGCATAAAATAACAATCATTGAAACCAAGCAAAGCCTTGATAAATACTACGGGGACTTTGCACCATCAATTACAATGGTTAAGAAGTATTTTACAGAATTCTGTTGTGATCGTACCAGCTTAAGTGATGCTGAACGTTCAAGTCGCTCAAGAGAGGTCGTCATGCCAGAAATCGTCGATAAAATTCATGGAGTGATATTAAACGATCAGAGAATGAAAGTCGTGAGGTGGCTGAGTCCGTAAGCATCTTAACCGATAGAGTATATCACATATTTCATGAATATTTGGACATAAAAAACTATCCACACGCTGTGATCATACAAAGTAGCGTTTTGCTATGTTCAACGGCAATCCGAAGGAGTTTTGTGCCGTTTCGTAATGAAAGATGAAACATGGATACATTACAACTCATCAGAGACCAAGGAACAGTCAAAGCAGTGAACTTTCCCGGATGACTATGCACCAAATAATGCAAAGGTGGGTCTGTAGGCCAACAAGGTCAATAACATTGTTTATTTTGAAAAGGGTTGTTACCCTCACCAGCGAATATTATCACAGCTGTTGGACAGATTTGATATTATTTGAAGCAAAAACGACCACATTTGGAGAAAAAAGTGCTCTTCCACCTTGACAACGCACTGGCGCACGTAAATTGGGCTACGAACTGCTAGTACCCTTCCATCATATTCTCAAGATTTAACCCCCTACGAATATTTCCTATGTCCAAACCGGAGAAATGGCTCAGCGATAAAAGATTTCGGTCGAATGAAGAGGTTATCACTGAAACAAACGCCTATTTTTTGGACCTTGATAAAACCGATTATTTGGAAATTTGGAAAAATAGAACTAGAATTGAGAAATAGAACTATTTTTTGGCAAAAAAAAATACCTTTTCCCAAAAAGTCTTGACTTATCAAATTGCCCTCGTATTAGGAAAAAAAAATAATTAATTAACACAGCAAACGGCTTTTTTAAGTTGCAGATGGCAGGATAATAATAAGTAAGATGTGCTGATGAAAAGTAATGTCTTTTGTGTTGCTCTGTTAGACATATTTTGTTTTTATTATTATAAGAGGGATACACGCAAAGAAATTTTTCGTTTAAGGCAACTGAAAAATTCACCAACTGCACTTTGTTTTCGAGTTGTATTTGCCCAAAACGAATATTCAGTTGTCATTGACTTAAAAATATATCCTCTATATATATACTGCAAGATAATTCAGTCATTATTATTTATTGAATTAATTACCTTTCCCCCTATGTCCGTCCGTGTTCTTATGGATTGCACTCATCGCAACTCTGTTGCTATCTCCGTCCGCAGATTTGTTTCGATTGTATTTGAGATACAATTTGTCCAAAAAGTAACTCTGAACTATTAGCATTGTGTTTAGACAACGAAGGGAAAAACAAACGAATTTTTTAGTTGGGAAAAACAAATTTTTCAATTGCTACAATTTAAAAATCACTCGCGTTTTTGACAAACGAAATTAATTTTCTGCAACTAAATGACGCGTTTCTCGCAACTGACTATTATTATGACAAAAGATGAAACGTTTGCAAATAACGATTGCAAGCACGACAAACGAAGTTTGTTTGCGATACACTTTTTTTTTTGTCTTTGTGTGTACTTGGCAAAGTTTTTTGTTATATTTTATAACGAAAATCTTACAGTTTTTAATTTTTCAGATTGCGGTTCGGTTCATCAACTGACTTCAAAAGCCAAAATCAGCTCAATAAAATCAAACTTGTTGATGTCTCTCCTCGAAATTAATTCAAACTAACCATATATAATTATTTTCCTCTCTTAGTCTCTATAATTGACTCTTACCTTTTTAGTACTTTCCAACCACTTATTTAATGTAATAACCATATACTTCTTATAATCTATCATATCGCATTTACGTGCCTAAATTTTGAATAGCTCAAAAGGGTTTCCATTACTCAAATTTTTTTTTTAAATTTTTTCAAAAAACTCTTTTCAAGAAAATAAAACTTTGAGGTTCTTTTCTGCTGTCAAGTTTGACACTTCTTTAAAGTGTTATATTGCTTACTTCCAGTGAAATATGATGTGGGTTTTATGCCAATGCATAGAATTCTTTTTTAACTTTCTTTCGAAAATCAGACAAACAATACAAATGAAAACAACAATTAATTTTTCATTATAAGATTTTGTTCTCCATAAATGTTGCATTGTAATTGCAACAACATTAGTGGTGAGTAAATGCATTTTAAAGCGACAAAACCAACAACAACTACCAACACCTTTTATGCTATACAACAAGGCACACGTCAATCGTCATTGTAGAAGGTCAGTTTATCCCAAATTTTCAAAGAATAAACCTTGTTGTTGCCTTTGGAATGTAACTACTCACACAAAAAGTAGCAAAACCCTGTCGTAGCTTGAGTTATGGGTATTTTGTCAACGTCATTGACGCCTACCTGTGGCAATGCTACATTTACTGCCCAGCTGGAGTTCACACAAAGTTTCGGTTTGCTTAAACCTCAGCAAAGGTGACGCCTATTGAAAACCGAATTGTTGGATAATGAGTGATCATGAGATGAATTGTTGTTGACCGTACAACAGCTGGGGGCTCAAATTGAAGAATAGGTGGGTTATGCTGGCTAAAAATCAAGCAAACACATACAGTTTTAAGAGTATTTTAAATACGTTATCTATTGTTGTTTTTTTTTTTTTTTTTTGCAATGGAACCTTTTAATTGAGCATTTATATGAAGAAGCAGAGAGAAACAGGGAGAGTTGATTAGAGAAATTTCAACTATGACTTCCACTCCGACTCTTCTAAGTTTTAAAGTTCGACTATAAACATAAAATAAAAAGAATTTTTGAAGTGAAACCTTTGGCAAGGTAAAATGAACGAAAACGGTGTTGAAGATAGGAAAATGTTTGTCAGCTTCTGTGGTCCAGTAGGTAGCGTGCTTGACTAACACCTCAGAGGTCCCGGGTTCGAATCCCGGATAGGTCATGTTCTTACTCTTTTACCTTCCTGCATTTCTTTCCTTATTACTTATCAACTGAAATTGAAAACTTATCAATATTTACGAATTGAGGTTTTAGTTCAAACATGCCCATGTAGTTGCTCGTGGCTCTTCATACAAATTTTTTTCTATCTTAATTTTGTCTTTGTCTTTGATGACCCAAAATCACAGAACACTTGAAAAAAACAACAACACAAACCGCACTCGTTCAGTGTTTAGCACATTTTCCAGCGAACTTTACAAAAACAAATGCATTCAAAGTCAAAATAAAAACGCACACTCGATGATGTCGATGCTGGCTGAAGCTGATTGTCTCGTTACTTGTGTGTCGAGTAATTTTTCATGCAAGCATTGTTATTGTAAAGAAATTAAGTCTTGTCGCAGTGCACTGGCAGTGTACTTCATGACATATGATTTTATTGCATTGTAATTGTTTTTTTGTTATGTTTGATTTTTTGTCAAAAGCCATTTTGTGTTTGTTTTGTTAAGCATTGGCCCGCTCTAAAAATTTATTGGGCCCCACTGTTTTAGTTGATGGTAGAGAAGCTTATGGATGAGATTGTCTCATCACTTGAGTTGGCAGAGGTAAAAGGATGAAGAATAAAGCAGGAAGGATGAAGTATGCTGTATGAAGTATGAAGTATGAAGTATGAAGTTGAAGTATGAAGTATGAAGTATAAAGTATGAAGTATGAAGTATGAAGTATGCAGTAAGGATACAGGATGAAGGATGAAGGATGAAGGATGAAGGAAGAGGGATGAAGGATGAAGGATGAAGGATGAATTATGAAGGCTGTAGGATGAAGGATGAAGGATGAAGGATGAAGAATGAAGAATGAAGAATGAAGGATGAAAGATGAAGAATGAAGGATGAGGGATGAATTATGAAGGCTGTAGGATGAAGAATGAAGGATGAAGAATGAAGGATGAAGAATGAAGGATGAAAGATGAAGAATGAAGGATGAGGGATGAAGGATGAAGGATGGGGGATGATGGATAATGGATGATGGATGAATGCTGAAGGTTGAAGGGTGAAGAATGAAGGATGAAAGATGAATGAAAAAGGCTGAAGGCTGAAGGATGAATTATGAAGGCTGTAGGGTGAAGGATGAAGGATAAAGGATAAAGGATGAAGGATGAAGGATCAAGGATGAAGGATGAAAGATGAAGGATGAAGGTTGAAGAATGAAGAATGAAGGTTGAAGAATGAAGGATGAAGCATGAAGGATGAAGAATGAAGTATGCAGGTTGAAAGTTGAAGGTTGAAGGATGAAGGATGAGGGATGAAGCTTCAAGGATAAAGAATGAATAATGAAGGATGAAGGATGAAGGATAAAGGATAAAGGGTAAAGGATAAAGGATAAAGAATGAAGGATGAAGGATGAAGGATGAAGGATGAAGGATATAGGATGAAGGATGAAGGATGAAGGATGAAGGATGAAAGATGAAAGATGAAATATGAAGGATAAAGGATGAAGGATGAAGGATGAGGGATGATGGATGAATGATGAAGAACGAAGGATGAAGGATGAAGGATAAATTATGAAGGCTGTCGGATGAAGGATGAAGGTTGAAGAATTAAAGATGAAAGATGAATTATGAAGGCTGTCGGATGAAGGTTGAAGAATGAAAGATGAAAAATGAAGGATGACTGATAACGGATAAAGAATGATAAATAAATGAGGAATGATTAAGGATAAAGGATTGTATGGGAATTATCGATTTGACGCCGTTATCAATAAATCAGCCTTTGCCCGTCCTCTTTCTGGAAGATTTAAAGGAAAGACCTTGAACTACACCCATATAAAACTCAATTGGTGCAGAAATTGAAGCCATTAGACCATCGTTTGCGTCGAACTTTCGGTGAATGGACTGAAAATCAATTTCAGTTGATGGAAGTTGAAATAAATTTTTAATGTCAAATTATCTTCAGCTATTTTGGTACATTTCTGTCTTAACGGGCAAAATTGCTATATTTGAAGTGAGTGCAGTTCTGTGCAGACTCTCCAGGCTCCCTTATATCCAAAAAACGAAAGTGTCAGGTGTCGTTTAGATGCCGCAGGCATCCATATTTTTACCAAACTGAAGATGGAGCCAATGTTACCGTCAATGGTGAGCGCTACAGGCAAATGATTCGCGACTTTTGGTTCCTCACGTCAATATCAATAGTCTAAGTAATAAATGGTTTCAGCAGGAAGGTGCAAAAAGCCATAGAGCGCGTCAAACGTTCAATTTATTCGGATGAACTTTTGGTGACCGAATCATATCAAGAAATGGGCCTGTCAATTGGCAACCAAAGTCATGTGATTTGACTCCGTTAGACTAACTTTTGTGGAGGTTAGTTAACTCACGGGTCTATGCTGATAAACCAGCTACAACTGACCAGTTGGAAACCAATGTTCGGCGCATTATTGGCGAGATAAGGCCGGCTATGCTGGAACATGTGGTGCAAAATTGGACCGAAAGGATGGTATTTATAAGATGTAAGTCACTGTGGCCATATAATTGTGTTCAAACACTAAATTCCATAAAATTTGCGAACTAATAAAGCCAAAATATTGACAATTTCATTAATTTTTCCGTGATTTATTTGAAATAGTTGTTCTATATACCTCTTAAAAAAACACACACTCTTTATTACTTATAATTGAGGCTCGTAGCACCATTCCGTTGAAAGGAGAGGTGGTATGTGTCCAAGTACTCCATCTACAACCACAAAAAATTGCTTATCACAGCTCTGTATCGCAATATATTGACCGTAACTCCTCTTCCGTCGTAATTTTCAAAAAAGTACGACACTTTGACGCCTGTGCCTGCGCAAAAAATATTCTTTCGTTGTACATTGGCATCTCCTGAATAACTCACATGTTTTTAGATCCCTAAATGCGGGAATTTTACTTTTGTGAATAGTGACGCCAATATTAAAAAGAGCTAAGTAAGAAAACACGATTTTTTTGGAAAAAATCGTCGTCACTATTCATGTTTTCCAAGACCCAATCAGAGAACTAACGGCGCTGCTGGTAAAAGCCGGTTGCAGCTCTTCAGTCAATTGAACATTGTACGCATGCATAGACAGACCTTCGCCGATATTTTTGGTCGAACGTTTGAGGCATAGTCGTTTCGGTGTCTTCCCATCTTGCACTGAGCCAGCCTCTTGGAATTTTCGGATTATGTTGCATACACATGTCTCTGAAGGCACATGACAGCGATGTAAATTAACTAGAATTTAACGCATTATAACGAAAAAGTACTATAGAACGCGAATAAAATTCAACGAATTCTGTTCTGCCTTTCACTGAGTAGCATTCCATGGTAAATTTACCGTGCTTATAAATGAAAAATATCAACACTTGACAACCACCAGGCGATCAACTGGAGAATAATTCGGCCTTGCAACTTTACATCTCTTATTGATTCACACTGTATAAGAACAAGAATCAGTATAGGACAGTGGTGCTCACTACATGGTTTCCCATAGCTCGCGGGCATCGTGTGTTGTTGAGCTTTTGCACACGAAGTAGCAATCGGCTCGTTGTGTTTCTACACTGCGTAAAAGTTTGTTTTTTCTGCTGTGCTTTCAATTTCAAGCGCTTTGAGCGTTCATGCGGTAAGGGTGTTGCTCACTGTTTTATTTATGAATATACGTAAATATATAGCAATGTTTAAGGAAAAGCATTAATACATTTTTGCTTGATGTTTTCTTCTATTAAAATAGCGAAAAACAAACAAAAATAAAAACGAAATTATTATATTGAAAATCCAACACTCGACAAGAGTTCCTTGCACCAAATGTTGTGAGAGCTTTAAAAAACTTCTTGTTTCAATGTAAAGCTGTACACTCGGAAAGCTCTCTTTGTTGTTGTTTGAACTGTGCGTTGATCACCACTGGTATAGGCATTAGGACAAGAATTAAGACAAGAATTAGGAAGAGTATTAGTACAAGGATAGGGTAAAATTTAAGACACAAATATGTACAAGCATTAGAGCAATGATAAGAAATAGGATTTAGATAAAGATTTCGACAATCACCAGAACAAAGATTGGCACCTGGCTTACAGTAAATATGAGGATAAGAATACAGACAAGAACATGTGGAAGAAAATTATGAGGGGGAGGAATGATAAAGAATTAGGATAATAGGATATGGTAAAAAATGCTTTGTTACGTCAACATTTTTGTTGATTGATCAAACGATTTTGTTTGATCAGATTCTAATAAGTTTTAAATTGAGAGCAATTAAATTGATTAAATTTTTAAACTCTTGTCCTGCGCTATCTACCTTTCTAAACATATTTTAAGAGGCGTTTCCTAAATGTTAATTTTATAACATTCTTCTTATTATTTTTATAACATCCATTGAATCATCACCTTCATTATTCCAATTATTATTTGTTTAGTTTCAGGTGGCACGAAATTTACCAGTTTATAAAATTTTTTCTAAGAAAAGTTCCATAAAATCGCATGTTGAGATAATTATACTTAAATAAGACCTTAACAATATTTCATTCGAAATTTGCTCTCTACTCTACTCTACTCTACTCTACTCTACTCTACGTTGTCAGTTCCTTATAAGCTATGCTTAATTAACTCTTTTCCTAATTAATTATTTTGCCTTGTTTAATTTAACTGTTTCTTTCCTCGTTGCTATTACCCCAAAATGCTGCCTCATGTCAACTTGTCAAAATATTGAGACAAAACTTACTCATTGTGCCTCATTAGCGTCTGCTTTTGTTTTATGCTTTCTTCATTGCTGTCTTTTTAGCTACTTTATTTATTCATCCATTCATTCAGTCATTCATTCATACTTTGAGTCACTCAGCTGAAGTTCTTGTTTCACCCACAATTTATACAACCCGCCCCGACCAGGTTACAATAACATCCATAAACATGTAAATCAGGTCAAAACAATGAATGAAACTGACAATGAATTATCCGTTGAGCTGCACATTCCAGGGGGTTCCATGGAGTCTAGGGTACTAGGCTACACTTTATTATTGGTTAGTCAGCAATTCATTTGCTAACTTTAACCTTACTGCGTGCAGTGGAGGGGGACAACAAAATGTGACTAACCTGCATAAGCCTTCAAGAGACAACAAAAAACACGATGAAAACAAAAACAATGGAGAAAGAAAACAAAAACCAAAAACAAGAACTGAACGTTAGTCGTTTGTCCTTTTATCCTTCTAATGACACCAGCACGTTACCGATTCCTGTCGTACCAGGCTACAACCAGTCAACGTCCATACGTCCCTGCCAAGCTCAGGCGGGGCTACCTGCTTGGTCTTTGTGCGCTACTCAATTGCAAGGAAAATAAAGAATAAGAAAAACAAAAACAAAAAAAAATAAAAAAAACGTGTACAATTTCTTCGAACAATAGAATAAATTATCCTTTTTTGTCAAAGCAAGATAAATATTGTGGGTGCTTTTAGGGCAGCGCATGCAGCTAAACTAAGGTTGTCTTTTCTCTTAGTTTGTTTTTTGTGTTTTTGTTCTCGGGAAGACCCTGCAGAAGAAAGCAACACAAAAGCTGTAAAATAAAAGTGCAAAGCATAAATATTATTGAAAGCATTATTATCGATTTATTGACGGGACAGACTTAATTCCATGTTATTAGTAGGCCAAGAAAGTGGGTTATAGCTGTTTGCCAAGATTAAAGCTGTGTTCTTGTAAGGATTTTATCACAAAGAGCATAAAAAATATAATGTCCTTATACTGATTTTGATGTGATATTTAATACATATTTTTTAACTTCTACTTTTAGTGAAAAACTTACCGTTATGTTGCTTTGGATAGTGAAAAAAGCCTTCAAAAGAGCACTCTTCGGAACAGCGAGGCCGTCATCAGCTTAAACACTTCAGCAAAAGCAAGAGCAAAGAGCAAGAGCAAGATCAAGATCAAGAGCACTGTTGCCACTTTGGTCATTTGTGTCCAAATTTGGTCATTTTTGTTTCACTTGGTCGCTTGGTCATTTTTTTCTACATCTGGCCACTTTTTATAAAGAAATGAAAAAAGAATTTGATGTTCTCAAAAATTAAATGCATGAATTCAGTGCAGTAGATAGCTTTTTGCAATGGGAGGGGATGAAATTTATTTTCGTGACAAACATACATAAAAAAAAATTTGTAAAAATTTAAAAAAGTTAAACTTTTATTTTTATATTTTTCGTTAATGTTTTTAAAGCGAAAAATCCAGCTGGGTTAGATCAAAGATTTCTTCAGCCAGTATAAATATTTCTCGATGAATCGCCAGTGCGTCGAACTTTATTCTACCAAGTGCTTGCAATGGTTGAGACCGTTGTCCACCACCTTTAGCAAACAATACACAAGGAATGCAAATATGTAAACAATAAAGCCAGAAATATGCAACCAACCATTTGTATTTCGTGGAAATATTAAACAGCGAGTCTTCAAATTTTTCCAAAAGATGAAATTTATAATTTTAAGGCGTAGTCCACATAATAAATTTCTTCTACCATCTTCACTTTAAAATATTTTGTGAACCAGTGCAAAAAATTCTATCGAAGGGAGATCTATCCCCTAAATTTCCCCCTGTCTACGCCACTGCATGAACTGCACCTACATAAATTAAAAAATATAGCAAATGATAATTTTGTGTGCATGTATTACATTTTCAAATTTATACTGTTTTGGTCACTTTTTACTGCATTTGGTCACTTTAAATTTTCAATTTTGGTCACATATTTTATTTTAAAGTGGCAACCGTGATCAAGAGCAAGAGCAAGAGCAAGATCAAGAGCAAGAGCAAGAGCAAGAGCAAGAGCAAGAGCAAGAGCAAGAGCAAGAGCAAGAGCAAGAACAAGAGCAATAGCAAAAGCAAGAGCAAAAACAAAAGCAAAAAGAAAAGCAAAAGCAAAAGCAAAAGCAAAAGCAAAAGCAAAAACAAAAGCAAAGCAAAAGCTTTGAGATATTTGAGGACAAGAACTATAGCGAGGATTGGTAAAGTGAAAACAAGGATTAGAGCAAAAATTAATATTAATAAGGATTAGGAGAAAAGTTGAGATCAGGATTAAGATTACGGTTAATACAAGAATAGGGACAAATAATAAAACAAAGTTTTGTTCAATGATTTTACTAGGAAAAGGATTTAGAAACTATTCGCGATTAGCACAATAATATGGAGAAGTATTAGAACAAGACTTTAGACAAGGATTAAGAAAAAGTTTAACTTAAGAATTATGACATGTATAAGAAAAAGTATTGGGACAAGGATAAATACAAAGATGAGTACAATAATTTGGACAGAATTCCTAAAAAAAAATCGACAGGGAGAAAATATAGTAAGTACAAAGGTGATGACAAGGATTTAGACAAAGATAAAAGCAAGGAATTAGATATGGACTTAGACATGGATTTGGAAGAAAGAATAAGATTTATGGCATAGATTGGCACAAGAATTAACACAAGAATTGGAATAAGAACAAGAATAAAGATTACGACATGGATTACGGAGAGTTTAAAGAAATATTTAAGCAACAATTTTTTCTTTTTGTTTTCTTGTTTGTTTTACTTTGAACCAAGGGTACACATACACTAAGGGAAATAACGCATATTTAAATATTGAAAACAAATTTTTGAGCTCTAGGCCAATCATGTTGACAAGAAGACAACATGAAGAACAAAGAAGGCAACAACCAACAACAACAACAACGGCTCTGTATAGAGCAAATCACACAGCTTAACTATACAGACTGTTTCATTGGCCGCTACACCAACTCATCAGTAGCCTTTGTATGACTTTACACTGTGATCCACTCAAGCTACTTAGGTTCTACTTTTGATTGGCCTAGAGCTCAAAAATTTGTTTTCAATATAAATAATGAAAGGCCGTATTCAAATATTAAGATTAAAAATTTTATTTAAATATTAACGTGGATAAATCAAAAATTTTCCTTTCAACTCGTTTTTTCCCGTATTCAAATTTTATTTATACCACATACCTACACACATATTCCATAAAGCTGAAATAGCCGACAAGCAGCAACAGCATCGCACTCTGTTCCTGCAGTTTATTTCTTGCAGTTGCAGGTTTCTTATAGTTCTCGTTTTGTTTTTGTTGCAAGGGTAATATAGCCTGGATGTTTGGCCAAGACGGTTTGTGAGAGCGAATGGGTGGTCGATTAATGAAATGATGTAGGGTGGAGTGACAACTCGATTTTCATTTACCTGCATATTTTGCTTCTTATAAATTCTAATTCTTATTGAATTGAAATATGTTGTTTTTTAAATTCAATACTTGTATATAAATTTTATTTAAATGCTATAGTTTTGTTTTCATATATTAAATATTTGAAAGATGTTTTAAAAAAATTCGTGCATAATTTTAATATATTTTTTATTCATTCTGTTTAAATATTTAAATATTTTCTTTAATTAAAAAAGTATTTAAATAAATTTTAAATATATATTATAAATTAAATATTTTATTTAATTAAAAAAGTATTTAAATAAATTTTATATATTTACGTAGTCGATTTATGTAAATGCGTTATTGGTGCAAAATTGTGGATAAATAGAAAAAGTTTTTGGATAAATTTAATATTTTTTCTCTAAGTGTAGAAGCATCAATTTTTGATATTTTCGAAATGCACTACGAAGAGTAACGGAAGGTAGGGGGGTGAAAAAAATTGAAAATCGGTCACGGCTTTTAAATTTTAGTACCCTACATTTGGCAGTTCAGCCTTTTTATTAGCCTAACAACATGTATAGAAAAATTTTTTTTAGGGACTAATTTTGAATCCTCAAAATATAGTCAAAATATATTTTAAGGAATTATTTTCAATTTGAAAAAAATGCCTCACTAACCTTTCAAAGTGTTGTTCATTTTTATGCAATTTTCTTCGATTGCAAACAGAAACAAAAAAAAAAAGATGAATTGAAAGATCCATGAGATTATTTCTGTTCGTTTTCGACTCAAGCTCCAATGTGTAAAAATTTATCTCACTTAAAATAAAAATTTGCTTAACACGTTATCGACCAAACAAGAATATTCCTGAATTTATATTCTAGGCATTAAAAATTAATTCACAGCTAAAGAATAGTAAATATGGTAATAAAATTGTACCCAGTCGGAAAAATCATGTTTTAACCATTAGCTTCCTAAATTAATGCTGAAAATTAATCTCAGAGTTTATTAAAGGTATTCAAAAACAATTATTGAAGTTCTGATATTTTGAAATTCCTATCAACTATCCCATTACCTGTTTTTTACCATTTTTACCCAATTTTAACCCTTTAGACACCATATTTTCCAAGCAGAAAAAAATCACGGATTTTTCGATTTTTTAATTTTTTATAGTTTTCTCAATATACATGTGCCCTCTTGTGGCGGCCGTGGCGCAGTGGGTAGAGTGCGTGACCCATACGTCAGAGAACCTTGGTTCAATTCCTTTTGACAAAGAGAGTTTTTCAATTGAATTAATTTTTCTGTTCGGTCGTCACCTCTCTGCAGACAATGCTAAACCTCTGAGAGTAGTGCCATGTAAAACTTATTGAGAACATCCACATTAGGCGCTCGGAGTCGGCATAAAACAAGTAGGTCCAGTTCTCGATCAACTGTGTACAATCATTTAATAACACGCACAAACAATTTGATCATAAGAAGTTCGGTCAAAGTCATTTCAAGAGCTGAAATTGCCAGTTTATTTTTTATTATTAATTGTTAAAGGATTATTTTAAGCGCAATTTTGTTAAGTGTTAATAGACTTTCCTATATTTAATCTAATTTTAATTTCATCATTTTTTAAATTTTCCTTATCACTTCATAAAATAGATACTTACTTTCTTGTCCGAAACTACATTTCCAAACGAAAAATAAAATCAATTTTAATGAGGTTTTTGCTAGATATTACAAATATATTTTCAATATATGCCCATATATATTTTTCTACATTCCGTTTATATTTACTTATATCATCCTCGAAAGACTTCATTAATTAAATTAACAAGTTTGTCCCGAGGTGTAGTAATTTTCACCAAATCGTATTGAGAAGATAAGCCCAAAATGGCTAAAAGAAGGAACAGCGATAAAAACTTCATATTGCTTGCTGAATTGTTTCAAAGAATACTTTATTTTCTTCACGAATAACACCGTCTTTTATACCAATTCTTTTCTTGCAAAAACTATTTATTGTTTAAGTGTTTTATTATTTAAGTGTTTAACTATTTATTGTTTTCACACTCGTCTTTTGGGTCCAATTTTTTCCAGCAAGAGTATTGGTGAGATCGGAACAAATAATAATCTCACGGTGCAATCTCAGAATTCATCAAAACCTTCCAGCCAAAGTGTCTTAATTTTTGTCGGGTCTATAAAGACGTGTTGAATAAAAACCGTTAGTTTTTCGTAATTTTATAAGGGAAGTTTTATACTACTATTTGGAACTGCTATAACTTTTTCTTTTCAAGGCAAAATAAAATACATTTTGGGCCTTAAGGAGTTTAATTTAATGAGAAAAAAACTTATGTTCATTTAAATCGAGATAACAGGGCATACCAGTTGAATATGACTTCGAAAGTCCAAAAGTTTTCATATGAAAATGTATTGTGGTACCAGTTAAGTTTATGTTATGGAAAAATTATTATTTGAGCGGTTTTTCCGGTGGTCCACTTTTTTCTTTTTGGAGTTGACTCGAGGTCATCTTTAAAATAAAAGGTGCACTTTTCAAACTTTTCTTTTCGACCCACTCTACTGTACTGTACAGTGTACACCGAGAAAAAAAGCAATAGTAAAATCACCTAAGCCGGCTTGAGTAAAGAAAATTGTACCGAAATTAGAAACTTATGGTTATACGCCAAAGTCATATATTGCTTTGAAAGCACATACTTCAATACCTTGTCAACAAAAAATGTTTGATTCACCCAAGCCAAGTATATAACATTTTAACCAATAGTGTAGGTAAACCACCGAAAACTTTGACGCTTTGTCAAAATAGTATGAGCAAAATTTATCGCTGAATACTCCCGGTTTGTTATAGTTCTCGTTTAGTTTTTGTGATAAAAATCATATAGCCTAGATATTTAGCCAAGGCGGAATGCTTTATGAGTGCATTTTGTTGGCATTAAATTAGATATATTTAAATATAAATGATCTAAATGCATAATTCTTTTACTTTGTAAATATATGTTGTAAACTTTGTAAATGTATGTCTATTTACATTAAATAGAACAGCTTTTCCTTAATAAATATTAAAATTTATGATTCATTCTATTTAGAAGTTTCATCTAAGTGCTTGGGTAATTTTGCACAACAGCCACAGGATTAAATAATAAAAAAAAATTTTACAAATATGACGTTGCCCTTTTTTGTTATTTTCTAAAATATTTTAAAAAATTTTCCACTTTTACGCATTTATATCCTTAAATACCTAGGTCCAAATTCTGGACCTTATCTTTATTCGTATCCCTTTCCTTATCCTTGTCACACTTCTTTTCTTAATCTTTGTCAAAAATCTTGTCTTTACTGTGTCCAAGTCCTTGTTATATGATTTTTCTTTTTCCTTTTCCCTGTGCCAATCGATCTCAATTTCAATACATTTCATACAAAACGCTCAGAGCCTGGTTAATACAGTCATTTATGGTACCATAATATGATTAGAAAAAAAACTTCAAATAAAGTTGTGCACCTTGGCACTACCAAAGCTTAAACTAGACATAATAGTTTTAAAAAAAAAAAATTTGCAGATATGAGGTGGCCCTTTTTTGTTATTTTCAAAAATATTTTACAAAATTTTCCGCTTTTACGCATTTATATCCTTAAATATCGTTTTATAGTGCCAACATTTAAAAAGATACGGTATTGAATATATTTTATTTGAAAAAATCATATCTTTGTCACAAATTATGCCAATTTTTAACTTTTTTGGATATTAGGAAATATTTCAAAAATATAATCAAGTAATCACAACAAAACTCATGAGTAAATTTTTGTATTTTTGTAGAAATCGGAGGTAAATACAGAAAATTACCTGAAATTAGTGATTACTTCTGATTAGTTCTAAATATTCACAATGCAAAAATTCGATTTCGAATTTTTTCCGTTTAGCATGCACTTTCGCATCACTGTGCGATGGGTTGGTTGTAAGCAGGGTTCGCAATTGCTCATTCATGAACTGCTCACTTCTGCTCTTTTTCATTCATTTAAGAATATGAGTAAAGACTAAAGTTCTCATTTTCATTTTCGTGAAGAACCAAGAATGATAGAAACAAGATGACGCGTTCCGCAAATGAGAGAGAGAGCATGACGTCACAAGCGATATTGTGAGACTTTGGAATAATATTACTTTGACGCCCACGCCTAAATATTTTTTTTCTTATTTTTATAATATGTATATGGACCTCCTAAACGTAAATTTTGTTGGTCTCGAATAGTTGAGGAGATAAAAATCTTGAAATTTTAAAAAAATTCATATTTTTTCGTATACGAAAATATTCATATTTTTTACAGAAGAGTAGATATTTTCACTTTACTTTTTCGAAAGAATTTATTTTCAATTTCGCCAATTTACCTAAGAGATCGCACATTTGCATACATTTTTGTCAAGCAAAAGTACTGTGTGACGTAATGCACTCAGTTGAGAAAGAGAGCATTATATTACGGGATCATAATAATCTTGTTTCTATCAGTCTTGCCCCACTTCGTGAGCAATTAATGAATAAATGAGGACTCAATGAGCGACAAGTGAATCAATGATGAAGAGGTGAGTAAGAACTGTTTCTTCAAATGAAGAAAAAATATTCTTTTTAACCAACTGTTTTGCTCTTCTTCACTTCATGAACAAAACAAATCGGCTCAGCTCTTCACGCAAATGAAAATGGGCAGATTTGTTTTTTGAACAAAAATTCCCTCATATTCATGAGGCTTCATGAGTGAGCAAATACGAACCCTGGTTGCGAAAGCATTCAGAGTAAAAAATAGGAAAAACAATTTGTTCGGTTTATGAACATCAATTACACGGTGTTACAAAATGAAAACAAATCAAAAAACTTGCCTCGAGACATAGAAGTGGTAGTAGGCCTGGTTGAACATAAGATAACTGCATACTTGGTTTTTTGAATATACCCTCAAAATCGGGATTTGTGGTCAAAAAACCGATTTTAGGTAGGTGCATGTATAGTTTGTTATGTAACTCCGTTATATCTAGCTCAATTTTAAAAATTTAAACATTGATAAAAAGAAGAAAAATATACCCTTAATATAATACATAGACCGTTTTTTTACAAAAAGCATTGACAAAGTTACAGGTAAAATCATCTGAAAATTTCTCATTTTTTTTTAATTTTTTCAACTTCAACAACGTTTTGTTAACAAATTTTGTTATGTGGCACTATTAGTTTTAGCAGGATTCTGAAAGCCTGTTAAATTTTACGTTCAACAAGCTATCATTTACTTCAATTGGCTGAAATATAAAAGCGGTATCGAATTTTTAGTATTCGTAATAAAATACAAACAAATTTTTTTTTTTTTCTAAAAATGTTTTTTTTTACCTTTTTCGTTTATATATATTATCATAAAGCTGGTGTATTGCCCGGATGTGACGAAACTGTTTGCAGTTTTCAACAACAAACACGCTCCGAATGAATGGCGTTTGTTTATTGAGGGATCTTGCAAGAGTATGATTTATTTAAAAACTTTTTGTGTGATTCTCGATATGTTAAATTCTGATATATGTATGTCGCCGACTTAAAGGCTCTAACAATACTGTTTGGAATGCAAGGTGGATATACCAAGTATCCTTGCATTATTTGCGAATGGGATAGTCGTGCGACTAATAAATATAAGCAAAAGGAGTATCCACTGCGTGCTTCATTTCAAGTTGGCAAAAAATATGTTTTGAATACTCCACTGGTGCGACCTGAAAATGTAGTCCTACCGCGGCCTCGGTAGTCGAGTTGGTAGCGTGCTCGACTGCCACCCCAGAGGTCCCGTGTTCGATTCCTGGCCAGGCCATGGTCCTTCGCTTTTAACCTTTCTTAATTTTCTATCCTCATTTCTAATTAACTGAAATTAAAAATTCATCAATATTTACGACATGAAGTTGTAGTTGATGGTAGAGAAGTTTGTGGATGAGATTGACTTATAACTTAAATTGACTGAGGTAAAGGCATAACACTTGCGTTTGATTCAAATTCATATCTTTCTTTGGCTTTCCACCACGCTTAGAACATCCTACACGTGTTTCACTTGATTGCCCTTTCCTTCTTACTAATCTATCATCCCATTTTCGAACCAAGGCAGACTTGACTGAATAGGTATTCCACCTCGAACCAAGGCAGACTTGACTGAATAGGTATTCCACCTGAAATCCTTGGTTCAAAGCTAAAAAAAAAATCTGATTGCAGCGTTTCCTAGGTTAAGTGAGGACAAAATCAAAGAAAGTATCCTGCACGTTCAAATCTTTTATAAAAGTTATTTATTCATTTCGGTTATTCTAAGGTTTATTTGTGGGCCCACAAATTCGGAAAATTTTCTTGGACACTGATTTCGTTTCTAAATTAAATCCAGTTGAAAAAAAGAGCTTGGAATATTTATATTTCGTTATGCATTTATTTCCTCGGCAAGAAGAAAAGTCGAAATTACTTAGATGTTGTAAATGAATTTTTAAGTGCCTACGAAGAAATGGGCTGCAATATGTCAATCAAAATACATTTTTTGCACTCCCATAAAAAGCTTTTTCCCGAATAGCCTTGGGCAGTTTAGTGATGAACAAAGAGAAAGGTTCCACCAGGAGATGGAAGCTATAGAAACCGGCTTTCAGGAAAAAAATTCCATAAACATGCTGGCAGACTACTGCTGGTCCCTAAAACGTGAAATCGATTATAATATATATAAACGAAAAAGGTCAAATAAACATTTTTAGAAAAAAAAAAAAAAATTGAAATTTCTTGTATTTTATTACAAATACTAAAAATTCGATAGTGCATTTATATTTCAGCCAATTGCAGTAAATGATAGCTTATTGAACGCAAAATTTAACAGGCTTTCAGAATCCTGCTAAAACTTATAGTGCCAAAAAATAAAATTTGTTAACAAAACGTTGTTAAAGTTGAAAAAATTAAAAAGAAATGAGAAATTTTCAAATGATTTTACCTGTAACTTTGTCAATTCTTTTTGTAAAAAAACGGTCTATATATTATATTAAGGGTATATTTTTCTTCTTTTTATCAATGTTTAAATTTTTAAAATTGAGCTAGATATAACGGAGTTACATAACAAACTATACATGCACCTACCTAAAATCGGTTTTTTGACCACAAATCCCGATTTTGAGGGTATATTCAAAAAACTAAGTATGCAGTTATCTTATGTTCAACTAGACCTACAACCTCTACTATGTCTCGAGCCGAGTTTATTTTCACTGTTACACCGTGTTATTATTGAAACAAAAACTATTTTGCGGCCTCAGTAGTCTAGTAGGTAGCGTGCATCAACTGCCACCCCAGTAGTCACGGGTTCTATTCCCGGCTAGACCATGGTCCTAACCCTTTCTGCATTTTCTATCTTCATTTCTAATCAACTGAAATTGAAATTCATCAATATTTACGATTAGAAGTTTGTTCGGTAGAGAAGTTTGTGGATGAGATTGCCTTATAACTTGAATTGACTGAAGTAAAGGCATAACCCTTGTCTTCTTAGATTGAAATTCTCATGTTTATATGGCTTTCCTACATGTTTAGAACATCCTACTCATGTTTCGTTTAATTGCCGCTTTCTTCGCACTTATCTATCACGCCATTTTCGAACTAAGGCGCAGAATTGACTGAATGGTTCAAAGCTAAAAAAACAATAATACATTTCTATTTAATTTGGGATTTAAAAAAGGCACTACCTCCCAGTACTACCAATCACTCAAACTGAATATAAAATGTCAACAAAATTTATTGGGTTGGGATTTGACAGCGACTAAAAGTAGATCAGTTCTTTCTGCTTTTTGTGCCTTATAAACGTTTATCGTTTGGTGAACAACAATTAAAACGGTGATTCATTAGATAAAATTATAGTATAATAAAAATGCCTATATGTATGTTATTAATTTTTTATACTGTTTTTTTTTTTTTTAATAAAAAATGTCACATTTAAGCTGTATTCCGCATGAAATCAATCATGTTATTTTACGTATTAGGTATTTCTTTTATGAAACTCATGCTTTTTTACTGATGTTGATATTTATATGAATGCATGTGTAAATACATATGTATCTAGATAACATCTTCGTACAATTTTCTATTAAAATTCAACATTTTTTTTAAATTTTTATCTTTATTCCCAGATCATTACAGTATGAATTATATCAAAAATAATTATCACTTCTGAGCAAAAATACAAACAAAATGTTCTGCACACTTTGTTGACAACAATAAACCATTGAAAAGCAAATAATTGATTCATTAATCGACAAAACTAATTGAACTCAATGAAATATAATTTTTTTCCTAATATTCTCTATTCACATCTAACAATGTAGTTTATTATTTTAATTATTCGAACATGATTTTCCATGTAAGTTTTTTTTTAATTAAATTAAGTATTTAATGATACCAACTTTCTATTTTCAATAATTTTCAATGCATAGCAAATAGGTCGATATAAATACTTCACCCATTCAATGTGGTTAAAACAGTATGAATTCATCCGAACTGGGAATTAGCCAGAACTAAATACCGAACATGAAAACAAAATTATATATATTTGCTATATTGGTGGTTATCCTGGCAGCTTTTGTTGTTGTGAGTTAAGCAATTGCATAGTTTGAAATCTAATTAAGTACTAATAAAACTGCATTTATTGCATCTCTTCACAGTGTGATGAGTTCGAGGACTCAGAGAAGCTCTGCCTCAAGGAGATAAACATCACTCAAAGCGAGTTGAATGCGTTTTTTAAAGGCGGCATGAAGCCGGCGGATGCCAAGGACAATGTAAAATGTTTCATTAAGTGTGTTATGGAGAATGAGGGTCATCTTAAGAATGGTTCCTTCTTGGAAGAGGCTTCAATGAAAGCCTTAAGGACAGTTCCATCAATGAAAGATTTTCCAAATTTGGAGAAAATTGTCTCTGAATGTAAGAACGAAAAAGGACCAACGGATTGCGATACAGCTTTCAAGATCATGATGTGCTATGTTAAGAATAACGTACAACTGCATTAATTTAAAATGACATGGTTATAGTTTAACCATATATAGGAAAAATAAAAAAAAAACATACATATAATTTTTAAAAGGCTTAGCACAGTGGATCAATAAAGCTTATTTTAAGATATCCGCTTGTTTTTACTTAGTTCACACACTAAGGGAAATAACGCATATTAGCATTATCCACGCCTCAGTATAAATTTTATTTAAATATTTACGTGGATAAATCAAATGTTTTCCTTACAACTCGTTTTTTTCCCGTATTTGAATTTTATTTATACCACACACGTACACGCATATTCCACACAATCAAGTAGCAACAGCATCGCACACGTACACACATATTCCGACAAGCGCAACAGCATCGCACTCTGTTCCTGCAGTTTATTTCTTGCAGTTGCAGTCTTATAGTTCTCATTTAGTTAATGTTGCAAGAGTAATATAGCCTGGTTTTTTGGCAAACATGATTTGTGAGTGCGATGGTGAGTGCGATGGATGACTAAATTATGTAGGGTGGAATGACAACTCGGTATTTTCTCAAGAATGTCTTGGACCGATTGTCATTTACCTGCATAATTTCCTTCTTATTCTATCTTACTTTTTCTTTTTAAAGTTTTAACTATTTTTGAAATTTGATGTCGTAATAATGCACCAACTGTCAAAAATAGCATATATTAGAGAACGAAAAAAGTAAAAAATTAAATAAAATATACCACCAAATGGCATTTGATTGTCGCAGCTCGTGGGAAATATTCAAATAAATTGTTTTTCAATTTCAATATTTTTATATAAATTTTACTTAAATACGATAGTTTTATTTTCAAATAGTAAATATTTGAAAGATATTTAAATATATTTGTGCATAATTTGAATATATTTTTTATTAATTTTATTTTAAATATTTTAATATTTTATTTAATTAAAAAAGTATTTAAATAAATTTTAAATATTAACGTAGTCGATTTAAGTAAATGCGTTATTGGTGCAAAAATGACTCGCTTTTTGGATATATTAAAAAAGTTTTTGCATAAATTTAATATTTTTTTCCCTTAGTGCAGTCATTAGAATAGTCATCAGCCTATTTCGAACCAATGCAGATTTGACTGAATAGTAATAACACCTGAAACCTTGGGTAAAGAGTTACTTCTTTTAACATCAGCAATACAGCATATTTTTTAAATATCCCGTTAGAAATTTTCCCGATTCCATATAGCCCTACACGCAAAGAGAAAAAAAAACAAAACGTTTATCGCCAGTTTGCCGCACACGAACTTCGTTTGTCGTGCTTGAAATCGTTATTTGCAAACGTTTCATCAGTTGTCATAATAATAGTCAGTTGAGAGAAACACGTCATTTAGTTACAGGAAATTAATTTCGTTTGTCATAAAAGCGAGTGATTTTTAAATTACAGCACTTGAAAAATTTGTTTTTCCCAACTGAAAAGTTCCTTTGTTTTTCCCTTCGTTGTATAAACACCACGCTTATAGTTCAGAGTTACTTTTTGGACGAATTGTTTTTATATAAGCAAAATGGTAATTTGCTTAATAAGTGGAGGAAGAAAGCAACAAAGGTACGATGAGTGCAATCCATTAAAAAACGGACGGACATAGAGGGAAAGATAATTAATATAATAAATAATAATGACCGAAATAGCTTGCGGTATATATAAGATTTATTTTTAAGTTGATGACAACTGAATATTTGTTTGCGACAAATACAACTCGCAAACGAAGTGAGTCGAAGAAGGGTGTAGAAGGAATACACCCGTTTCGTCGAGAATTCTTTAGAAATTTAGAAATAGTTAAGTTATAATGAGCACATTACATAGACCTGCTTAGGCCAAAATCACATCCAATTACATTCATAGCTTTTATTGAAAGAGTATTTCAGTCATGTACTAATCCTTGCAAATTTTTGCGACTTTTTCCACTAATTTTTTACGTCTACATGGTAAAATAATAAAAAAATTGTCTTTGCCTTAAATTCTCTATTATGTTATCCGACTAGGAAGAAACCTACGATTGCAGAACATGTGACGTGACATAGCCCCAAGGGACATAATTATGTCCCTTTTTCTTGAGGAGAAAATCACAAAAATTGTATTTGGGATTATGGCCAGTTTCAAAAAGGTTATAAGCTCTAAAAAAATAGCACATATCCCAAAATAAATTTGAGATTATAACCTTTTAAAAACGGACATAATCCCAAGTGGTCAGAACCACAATTTGCTATCTATGCCCAAATTCTGCACTTTTAGCAACTTTTTTGAATTTTGTGTATATCTTGGTTAAACACCTATGAATATCAGTTTAATCGGTTGTCCTACTGGTATTATATATGGAACCAGTTGGATTATTGCACCTTTTTTAGATTTTGTGAACTTGGATTTTTGTCTAAGGAGTAAATTTTTAAAATAAGTCAATTTTAAACTTTCAAAACTTCTGCCAGAATCTGTTCTGTATTTTTTTGGAAAATTGAATGGTTGGACAGTGTTATAAGAAAGAATTTTTAAATAATGAACAAATTTTTGGAGGGTATAATAAACTTTAAGCATTTGACACATAATACAATGTGTGATAACATTTAAATATAAGTTCTACTACCACATCTTTTATTACATTACCCAAATGGTTCTAGTGTTTAAGTGCGTTCCATACTATAACAATATATTAAAAGTTTCAATATGTATCTATAAACTTTTCGCTTTCCAATCTCTATCTCTAAGTTTAATATTTCTCAAAGTTTAAAAGTGATTAATCATAATTTAAATTGTAACTCTAGCCACAAATCTCTAGCGATTTACTCTATATTTTCAAGATACAAACTTAAGCAAATAATTTCAAATGCAATTAGTTGTTCAAAGCTATCGCGTATATATACTTATGTTTAAGTAGTTTGTGTGTGTACATCTGTACTACACTCTGAATTTTGGTTAATTTTATGTGATGCTATTGTAAAATGAAAACAACAACAACTAAAATAAGCGCATCTAGATATAGATGGAAATTACTGTCGTTCGAATCATTAATCTTCATATCGTTAACCACGCAGAGCAAAACAGATATGCAATGAAAACATGCGTTTGTATTCAGCGACATACATATACAAATAGTTGTGTGTATTCTACACATGCATTAGATTACATCATGTTAATATACATGTGTGCGTGTGTGTGACTGTGTCACCGAGTGTAACGGCATTGTATTGCTGACCTTTGACCTTTGCTACTAAATTAAAGGTAATTTATAACAATCTCTAAATAACCAACAACCACAACAACAACTATAGAAACACATGCAAAGCGACCACCAAGCTGCAGAAAGACCAATCAATTGACCGATAATATATCATTATCAGCGCAATAGCAGACAATCCAAGCAGCCAGACTCTACATAATGCTGGATAGGTCGAGTGGACATTTGCAATAATTTTTAATTTAAATATAGTAGTGCGTGCAGGCATAACTACATCATCCTATTGATCTCAGGTTGGAAAAGATGCTTAAAGGAATGCTCACTATTGAGGACAATCGCATATAGGGTATGCAATACCACCGCAAATTGATGTAGTTGCACTACAAAGTCTTTTTCTATACTTATTTCCTTGATTTGTCTCTTTTTTCAACACCTCTACCTATACCTCTACCTATACTTATTTCCTTGCTTTGTGTCTTTTTTCAACACCTATACCTCTACCTCTACCTCTTCCTCTACCTCTACCTCTACCTCTACCTCTACCTCTACCTCTACCTCTACCTCTACCTCTACCTCTACCTCTACCTCTACCTCTACCTCTACCTCTACCTCTACCTCTACCTCTACCTCTACCTCTACCTCTACCTCTACCTCTACCTCTACCTCTACCTCTACCTCTACCTCTACCCTACCTCTACCTCTACTTCTACTTCTACCTCTACCTCTACTTCTACCTCTACCTCTACCTCTACCTCTACCTCTACCTCTACCTCTACCTCTACCTCTACTTCTACTTCTACCTCTACCTCTACCTCTACCTCTACCTCTACCTCTACCTCTACCTCTACCTCTACCTCTACCTCTACCTCTACCTCTACCTCTACCTCTACCTCTACCTCTACCTCTACCTCTACCACTACCTCTACCTCTACCTCTACCTCTACCTCTACCTCTACCTCTACCTCTACCTCTACCTCTACCTCTACCTCTACCTCTACCTCTACCTCTACCTCTACCTCTACCTCTACCTCTACCTCTACCTCTACCTCTACCTCTACCTCTACCTCTACCTCTACCTCTACCTCTACCTCTACCTCTACCTCTACCTCTACCTCTATCTCTACCTCTACCTCTACTTCAGCTCTACCTCTACCTCTACCTCTACCTCTACTTCTACTTCTACCTCTACCTCTACCTCTTCCTCTACCTCTACCTCTACCTCTACTTCTACTTTTACCTTTACCTCTACCTCTAACTCTACCTCTACCTCTACCTCTACCTCTACCTCTATCTCTACCTCTACCTCTACTTCAGCTCTACCTCTACCTCTACCTCTACCTCTACTTCTACCTCTACCTCTACCTCTACCTCTTCCTCTACCTCTACCTCTACCTCTACTTCTACTTTTACCTTTACCTCTACCTCTAACTCTACCTCTACCTCTACCTCTACCTCTACCTCTACCTCTACCTCTACCTCTACCTCTACCTCTACCTCTACCTCTATCTCTACCTCTACCTCTACTTCAGCTCTACCTTTACCTCTACCTCTACCTCTACCTCTACCTCTACCTCTACCTCTACCTCTACCTCTACCTCTACCTCTACCTCTACCTCTACCTCTACCTCTACCTCTACCACTACCTCTACCTCTACCTCTACCTCTACCTCTACCTCTACCTCTACCTCTACCTCTACCTCTACCTCTACCTCTACCTCTACCTCTACCTCTACCTCTACCTCTACCTCTACCTCTACCTCTACCTCTACCTCTACCTCTACCTCTACCTCTACCTCTACCTCTACCTCTACCTCTACCTCTACCTCTACCTCTACCTCTATCTCTACCTCTACCTCTACTTCAGCTCTACCTCTACCTCTACCTCTACCTCTACTTCTACCTCTACCTCTACCTCTACCTCTTCCTCTACCTCTACCTCTACCTCTACCTCTACCTCTACCTCTACCTCTACCTCTACCTCTACCTCTACCTCTACCTCTACCTCTACCTCTACCTCTACCCTACCTCTACTTCTACCTCTACCTCTACCTCTACCTCTACCTCTACCTCTACCTCTTCCTCTACCTCAACCTCAACCTCTACCTCTACCTCTACCTCTACCTCTACCTCTACTTTTACCTTTACCTCTACCTCTAACTCTACCTCTACCTCTCCCTCTCCCTCTCCCTCTACCTCTACCTCTACCTCTACCTCTACCTCTACCTCTACCTCTACCTCTACCTCTACCTCTACCTCTACCTCTACCTCTACCTCTACCTCTACCTCTACCTCTACCTCTACCTCTACCTCTACCTCTACCTCTACCTCTACCTCTACCTCTATCTCTACCTCTACCTCTACCTCTATCTCTACCTCTACCTCTACCTCTATCTCTACCTCTACCTCTACTTCAGCTCTACCTCTACCTCTACCTCTACCTCTACTTCTACCTCTACCTCTACCTCTACCTCTACCTCTACCTCTACCTCTACTTTTACCTTTACCTCTACCTCTAACTCTACCTCTACCTCTCCCTCTCCCTCTCCCTCTACCTCTACCTCTACCTCTACCTCTACCTCTACCTCTACCTCTACCTCTACCTCTACCTCTACCTCTACCTCTACCTCTACCTCTACCTCTACCTCTACCTCTACCTCTACCTCTACCTCTACCTCTACCTCTACCTCTACCTCTACCTCTACCTCTACCTCTACCTCTACCTCTACCTCTACCTCTACCTCTACCTCTACCTCTACCTCAACCTCTACCTCTACCTCTACCTCTACCTCTACCTCTACCTCTACCTCTACCTCTACCTCTACTTCAGCTCTACCTCTACCTCTACCTCTACCTCTACTTCTACCTCTACCTCTACCTCTTCCTCTTCCTCTACCTCAACCTCAACCTCTACCTCTACCTCTACCTCTACCTCTACCTCTACCTCTACCTCTACCTCTACCTCTACCTCTACCTCTACCTCTACCTCTACCTCTACCTCTACCTCTACCTCTACCTCTACCTCTAACTCTACCTCTACCTCTCCCTCTCCCTCTCCCTCTACCTCTACCTCTACCTCTACCTCTACCTCTACCTCTACCTCTACCTCTACCTCTACCTCTACCTCTACCTCTACCTCTACCTCTACCTCTACCTCTACCTCTACCTCTACCTCTACCCTACCTCTACCTCTACTTCTACTTCTACCTCTACCTCTACCTCTACCTCTACCTCTACCTCTACCTCTACCTCTACCTCTACCTCTACCTCTACCTCTACCTCTACCTCTACCTCTACCTCTACCTCTACCTCTACCTCTACCTCTACCTCTACCTCTACCTCTACCTCTACCTCTACCTCTACCTCTACCTCTACCTCTACCTCTACCTCTACCTCTACCTCTACCTCTACCTCTACCTCTACCTCTACCTCTACCTCTACCTCTACCTCTACCTCTACCTCTACCTCTACCTCTACCTCTACCTCTACCTCTACCTCTACCTCTACCTCTACTTCTACCTCAACCTCTACCTCTACCTCTTCCTCTACCTCTTCCTCTACCTCAACCTCTACCTCTACCTCTACCTCTACTTTTACCTTTACCTCTACCTCTAACTCTACCTCTACCTCTCCCTCTCCCTCTCCCTCTACCTCTACCTCTACCTCTACCTCTACCTCTACCTCTACCTCTACCTCTACCTCTACCTCTACCTCTACCTCTACCTCTACCTCTACCTCTACCTCTACCTCTACCTCTACCTCTACCTCTACCTCTACCTCTACCTCTACCTCTACCTCTACCTCTACCTCTACCTCTACCTCTACCTCTACCTCTATCTCTACATCTACCTCTACCTCTACCTCTACCTCTACCTCTACCTCTACCTCTACCTCTACCTCTACCTCTACCCCTACCTCTACCTCTGCCTCTACCTCTACCTCTGCCTCTGCCTCTACCTTTACCTCTATCTCTATCTCTATCTCTACCTCTACCTCTACCTCTACCACTACCTCTATTTTATTTTTTCTTGTCAAATTCTTTCAACACCCTGTTTGCCAGGTGACCCAGGTTACCTTGGATGTTGGCACATTTGCAATGTAGCCATTATTATACTTCGCAAATTTCACTCAAATGCTAATGGCGTCGATATGCTAATCACTGCCTAAATTATTATGTGTCTATGAAAAGGTACTCGCCCAACCCTAGGTTGCTTGCCCATTGTTAAGAGCCTCTGCGTTTAAACATTCAATTGAATATCTAATTTATGAAGCTGTACATTAGTCAAATGCATCTGGTGAATATATGATAAAACAAATTTGAGAAGTAAGTTATATTTTCCTCTTTAATATCATAGAGTTATTATAGGCAGTAATTAAAACAAATTATAAAGAAAAAAAACCTATTGTAAAATTTTACACAAGACTAAAAACCAGAAAATAATAATTTATGTTAAGTAAAAAAAATTTTAATATACCACGTTTTTAAAAGGAACTAAAAAGTATAAAATAGTTTCTCCTAGAGCGGGGCTTTTAGTCCTCATGCACCGTAGGGTGCATGCTATAGAGAATAGTAAGGAGTGTTATTAACAATTCTAGTACATTAGTGAAGAAATTATTTCTCAACTCAGGTACCTTGACTGTCAGGATAGAAGTTCTTGCATGGATCGCAGATTCAAGTGTACAGACATGGATTGCGTTCAGTCCAGTAAGTTCTACTTGGGTTTCAGAATTCTTTAATTTTAATGTTATCGAAGTTATCCAGGCGAGTTTTTTTGTTAAAAATTTTCCTATCTATTTGTGAGAAATTAAAAATTTTAATATGTTAGTGGTCAAATGCTTTCCTAACCAAGATTTTCTTAATTCCTTAATATTCCTATAGCATGCGCCCCACGTTTTTAAGAGAACTAAAGGCCCCACTCTAGCAGAAATTATTTTATACTTTTTAGTTTGTTTTATAAACGTGGTATATTAAAATTTTTTTTTACTTAGTTTCTTGTTTACAATAGGTTTTATCAGGTCAAAATTGGTTTAAAAACCGAAATGGTTTCAGAAATATTTAAAAAAAAGAAAAAAAAAAAAAGACTGAAGAAATTCATTGACATTGTCGAGGCTCGAACTCACAACCTCACGATTATAAAGTAATCGCTGTGCGCTCTGAGCTACAGAACCCATTTAAGTATATAATCTGAATAGCAATAAATCAGACTTGCTCTTACAATTTTCTTCCATCTTCTGTGGTATGTACATTCTTGACAATTTGAATTTGTTTCATAAAAAAACAACTAATTTGTTAACATTGTCGAGGCTCGACCTCGCTACCTGGCATTTATAAAGAGATCGCTTTACGCTCTAAGCTACGAACTCATACGAAAATATTTTTTAAATGACCTATTTATAGACCTAATAGGCGGATTGATGTGACTCCTTTCATTGATATTATCGAAGATTTATCCATGAGTTAAGCAAAAGTATTAATTGCTGGAAATTTAAATAGTGATCTTCTCACAGATAGCACCATTAATAGTGAGTTTGACATATATATTGAAATATAGAGACTTTAAAAATATACAATTTGAAGTTTTTGATGCAGATTTTGACAGAATCGACTGGCAAAGAATACTTTTCATGACCTCTGTAGACGACCAAGTGGATTTTTTAAACATTAATATGTTGGATCTTTTTGAAAGATTTGTGCCTTTAAAAACTAAACGCATAAGGAATTCAAATCAGGCGTGGTTTAATCACGATGTTGGCTCTCTCACCCAAAGGCGTAATCAAGCATATGCTAAATGGAAACGATATATGATAGAACGTCAGTACATTTTGGGGCCTTTTCAAATTTGCGCAAACAAGCTGTCATTGCTATTAGACGAGCAAAATCCCAGTACTTTTCCCAAAAATTTTTAAATGCAGCTAATAGTAAGGCCACTTGCCGAACTATAAGAGAAATAGGCCTTAATAAAACTTTTACTGACAAAGTAAATATTGCTCTCAATATTCTCAATAATTCTTTTGTAGGAAACCAAAGCTATGATAGTACAGAGCTAACAAGGCAATTCAACTGTGATATACTCGAGTCCGATATGAATTCTCTCTGTGATAACCCGTCCCGAAGTGCAATATCTACATCTAGTTTTATTTTTATGTGTGTTACTGAAAGTGAAGTGCTCTCTAGTTTGATTTATGTTAAATCTCATTCTACAGGTGTTGACGGTGTTACTCCTAAGTTCCTGAAATTATTTTTACTAAAACTTGTACCTGTTATTACACATATTTTTAATACAATTTTAACTAAATCTGTATTTTCTAAAAAATGAAAAATCGCTAAAATAGCTTCGATTCCGAAATCAGGAGATGAGTTCCGTCCTATTGCGATCCTACCCTTTCTTTCAAAAGCACTTGAAAGCCTAGTTTACAAGCAAATGAGCTTACATTTCACCATCAATCGACTGCTTACAGACAGACAGTCTGGATTTAGAACAAAACGTAGCTGTAAAACTGAAGTTACAGATGTGTCTGATACTATTCCGCAAACTATTAAAGCTAATAAACCTACTTTCCTGGTTCTTTTAGACTGCTCAAAAGCTTTCAATTCTACACGCAAAGAAATTTTTCGTTTGCCACAACTGAAAAATTTACCAACTATACTTCGTTTGCGAGCTGTATTTGCCGCAAACGAATATTCAGTTGTCACAACTTAAAAATATATCTTATATAAATAAACCGCAAGCTATTTCGGTCATTATTATTTATTATATTAATAATCTTTCTCATTATGTCCGTCCGTCTTCTTATGGATTCCACCTCTGTTGCTATCTTTGTCCGCGTATTGAGCAAACTACCAATTTCCTTATATAGTAACAATTTGTCCAAAAAGTAACTCTAAACTATAAGCGTTATGTTTATACAACGAAGGGAAAAATAAACAAAATTTTCAGTTGGGAAAAACGAAGTTTTCAATTGCTGCCATTTAAAAATCACTCGCGTTTATGACAAACGAAATTCATTTCCTGCAACTAAATGACTCGTTTCTCACAACTGAAAATTTTGTTTATTTTTCGTTCAACGTTTATGACAACTGTTGAAACGTTTGCAATAAACGATTTCAAGCACAACAAACGAAGTTCGTTTGCGGCAAACTGGCGATAAACGTTTTTTTTCTTTGCGTGTATCAACCATATAAAATTATGATATAAGCTTAAAAACAGATATGGATTTTCTCAACCAGCAATAAAATTAATTTGGTCTTATCTGTGCGATAATTTTCAGTGTGTTTGCAAAATTAAAATTAACTTTGGTTTTAATTTTGCTTTTCATAGTTTTTTGTTTGAATCTAATGGATCTTATCAGTCAAAGTGCATCCTATAAGGTTCGTTGCTATTGCTAAGTATGATGTGCCAAATGAGTAAAACATTTTTTTCATAGATAGTAACCCCCTAAAACCAAGTTTTGTGCGACATTTTATCATCAATTCTGAATAAGTACGAAATAAACCCTTTAACACATTTTAAATTTTGACTTATTTCTGGCATTTAAGTTGAATTTTCTGCATTGGTGTATTCAGAGACTTATAGCAGAACTTTATGAAAACTTTTTTGTGGAACATTTTAACCCATTATATCCTTGTTTTATGGGTCGTTTTTGCCTTTTATCACAAAAAGGTCAAAAAAGACCCATAAAGTGAGAAGTTAGGGGGTTAAAATGTTCCACAAAAATATTTCTCGTAGTATTTTACATAAATCCTCAGAAGGCATCCTATACCCAAAATGTAAGGATAACATGATTTCCTATGCCAATTCACTATAAGAATGTTCAAAAAGGGGGAAAATTAAATCCCTCCTAAAATAAGACTCAGACGTAAACTTTCAAAACGCTGATACACGTGTATTGTTTTTTTGTCCCCTCTACCAGAATCCGATGTCAGAACCTTGTTGTTTTTTTTTCGTGTTGAACAGTGTTTTTAATATGTATGTATCTATTTATCAAATAATTTCGCTTTTAAGCCAAACAAATAAACATACAGACAAGAAAATAAGTTAATATTATGTTGTCATCTAGTTCTGAGCTACATTTTAAGTTTCAAAACTCTAGCTAATCGGGAAGTTGGTTAAAAATGGATTCCAAGATTTGTATGGGATAGACAATACGCTCTTTTTTTGTCCCCGCTCTTTTTACTCTGTTTTTAGGTAAAAACAAAAAGAAAAAAACAAACAAAAAATGAGAAAGCGATCACTGAAGAATATTTATTGACAAAACATATTTTTCAGAATCCTAAAATTGTTTGCATATTTGTTTTGAAGAATATTATAATGTATATACATGTGTTTCCAGTTACACTTTTTGATGAAAAACGTGAAAAAAAAGTTGAAAATAATGCAAAAATTTAACAAATAATAACTGTTTTGTAATAATAGCATTTATTTCTTTAGTTTTATTTTGTTGTTATTCTCAAAACATTGTCATTGCGAATTTGGCTTTCGATTTACATTAAGTCCCCAAGCATTGAATTGAACGTCACTTTTTTTACGCTTCGTTAGTTTTAATTTAGGTGTGGTATAGATGACAAGAAAGTTATATTAAGAAAGTGCAGAGATTAGTTCTCACGAAATTCTAAAAATTAAGACGATTAAATAATATTAAAGTAAATTTGTTTGTGTGTTCTCAGTTCATCATGATAAGTGCGTGTAAAAATGTATTGAACGTCACGCGGAGTTTTATTAAAGCAAAAATAGTAAAAAAAAAAAACAAGTTTAAAATCATTGTTTCATAGGTTTTGATTAATTTCTTTGTTTTCGTATATTTGCAAAATAAAATTCCTGAGAAAAAAAAACTAAAAAGTGGCAAATGTATTGAACGTCACTTTTAAGATATGTCACACCACCGGCTGAAGTATTAATTGTGTATTTCATTTTTGTATATTAAAGAGTAAAATAGCAAAGTAAACGTCTGCTGAAAGAGCACGAAGATATTGGGAAAAAATAAAGCTAGATAAGGAACGAAATGAAGAATATAAACGAAAGCAAAAATAATGGTACCTATGTATGACTTTGACCTGATTTTTGCTTTTTGTTTTTACTAATTGATATCGCCCATTTCACATTAAAGTGATCAGTTGCGCTGATCATCTCCGATTTGGCTCAAATATTTTTCTTGTATTGGTTTATTGATTTGAAAACAAAATTCGAAGGTATGAATTTTTACAATAATTTTTCGCGGCCAAAATAGGGTCTATTTTGAGACAACGTAGCTCAATCAACTTAAGACCGATTACCGGTAATATAGTATCATTGGAAAAGTTATCATCTATTTTGACGAAAAGTACAACATTTTTGAAAATATTGCAATAATTTGACTCATTCTTAATTTGTTTAAGTTTAATACCATGCCAGCAACACGTGCTATAATTTTTTTCTTTTTTATAATTTTCATTTTTTTAAGTTTTTACGTCAGGTTATACCTTTCCAATGATATAAAATGAAGATGTGGTTTTGAAGGGTTCAGAAGTTAAATTGTAAAACGTGAAGTCTCAATAAATTTTCAATAACAATTCAACTAGCTATTGACTTTTTTAATTTTTTGTAAAAAAATATAGAAAAAAAATTGGATGAAAATTTTATGTATAGCTGAATTATATACTTTATATTTACTTTTTGTTTCTTTTTTTTTTAAAGACTTAACCTGATTTTTGTTAAACTCCCAATTTGATTTAAATTATTTGGTTAATCGTAACAAAATGTATTGTACGTCACAAAATGTATTGAACGTCACAAAATGTATTGAACGTCACAAAATGTATTGAACGTCACAAAATGTATTGAACGTCACTCTGATGTTTGTTCTAAAATTGCTTATTATTTAACAGGTTTTTATTATTTATTGCTGCAAGTCTACTACTTTGAAAATAACCTCTATGTTGATGTCTTTTTGGAGAAACATTTTTATTTTTTCCCGTTAAAATTGTAAAATATGTAAGTATTTTTGTAAAAAATTATTATTTCTGTAACTGAAAAGGCGATTTTTACAAAAACTGATTTAAATGATTAAATAACTTAACAAACATCACAGTAAGCTTTAATTTTCAACATTTTTCAAATTTTTAGTGATTTTTCCCGTATATCTGCTGTGTGACGTTCAATACAAAAATCGTATAAAAACCATAGAAAAAATTATTTTTTGAAGGGCCTAAAAACAAATTCGAATTCTCCATTAATTTTCACTTAATTTGACTACTCTAACGGGAAAATTTAAATAACTAAAAAAAAACTTTATTTATTTTTTATTTTTATAAAAACAAAACATGAAAACCTCTTTGTGTACGTTTTTTTTGCAATTGACCCTTATAAGAAAATTAAAAAGTTCAACTTTGCTGTTTCACCTTGACTGTTTCAAATAAATTCAATGTTTCAATTTCAATTGAAATTGATGGTAAAATTGAAACAAGGAGTTATCTGTATATTAAAAAACAAAATAAAAATTCTGAAAAACTATTCTGAGCCATCGGGCGGCGCTCACTTCTCTAGTCACCATGGTAAAAATTCATAAATTGGGCCACTCCATTAACAATATTCTCCAGATTTAGTACCCTGCGACAATTTTCTATTTAAAAATCTGAAAAAATGGCACGGCGCTAAGAGATTTGGGTCGATCACTGAATCTAACGCGTATAACCTTGATTATTGGGAACCTATTATTTTGAATTTGTGGCGCCCGTGGCGTAGTTGGTTAAAGTGCGTGGCCGCTATGTCAAAGAACCTTGGAGACCCGGGTTCGAATCCCAGCAGCGACAGAAAATTATTTGAATTAAAATAATTTTTCTGTACGGCCGCCACCTCTCTGCAGACAATGGCAAACCTCAGAGAGTAATCAAAATGCCATGTAAAGCTTCTTGAGAATAAGAACATTCCGTTCATCGCCGTTCGGAGTCGGCGTTAAGCATGTAGGTCCATTTCTCGGTCAATTGTGTGTACAAACTTAATAACACGCACAACACAATTGATCATAAGAAGCTAGGTCAAAGTCCTTTCAAGGGCTGAAATGGCCAGTTATTTATTTTTATTTATTATTATTTTGAAGAAATAAAAAAAAAATTGGAAAAACGCTGGACTATATGTATGGATCTAAAAGGAGGCTTTAATGAAGAATAAAACGCTTTTTTATCGAAGAGAATACCTTTATTCAAAAAGTCCTGACTCATCAAATTGCCCTAGTAATGCGTTCATTTTTGGTTCAATGTGACAATAGTAGAGAGAGCTCAGAGCTTGAACTTTTACTCATATGAGTTCTTATTTCATGGGTTTATAATTTAATAAGTTTATGAAATTGATTATTTCAGATTTCCTTGATTTGGGGATTCACATAAAAATTCATTTATTTCGGTGACCTAAAAAACTGACGTTTAAATTCATATTTTCGCAAATTTTTGTGACAGAACTATTTTTATATATTAAGTATTATTATAAGTATGGAAATTTTGGTGGCAATCATAAGTATGGAATTTAAAAAATGGCAACTCATACCACTTTATTTTAAGTTCCAGCTTGATGCCAAAACTTAAAACGTTATAAAAAAACATAATGATGGTAAAGTTAAGTAAAGTGTGATATTTTATATATTAAACAACATGATTGGCATTTAATTTTGACTATAAAGGCAAGTGCGGAAAACAAGTTTTTACTCAGTTTCAAATAAACTTTGCTGAGAGCGTGGAAAAGATGAAAATTTTAGTGTTGAGCTGTATTTTGGCCAGTCTGGCAACAATTGTTATGGTAGATTAAAAGTTTCAAGGTCGAAGAGTTAACATTAAAGTTCTAAAATTTTAAATTTTTTCGAATAGTGTGATGACGACAATTACGACAAATCGAGATGGAAGTGTATGCATGATGAAAACGTTAGTGAAACGGAGCTAAACAGTTTCTTTGAGGGCGGCATGAAACCGACAGATGCCAGCCCAAATCTTATGTGTTTCATGAAGTGCAGTTTGAAAAAGAAGGATTTGTTTGAAAATGGCATGTTCATGGAGAATAGTGCTTTGAATTATTTCAAACGTGTTCCAGCGTTGATTCCATTCCCGAATATCGCTCAAAGAGTGACGCAGTGTAAGGTGCTGCGAGGTGCTAATGACTGTGAGACGTGCTATAAGATCACAATGTGCCTGATGGGTGTACAATAGATGGCTTAATGAAAATTTTGAAATTTCAAATATAGAATGAATATTGAAAACTAATATATTTTGGTGTTTTTTTTTTCAGATCTTGATATAAATTTAAAATTTTTTCATTTGTGAAGTTCGGAGCCTGTAAATGATGTAATTAAGAACTGAATAAAACAGGCAAAACTATTTTTGACAACTTTGCTTTTCATGTTCATTAGTTTGTTTAAAAAACTTTCTTAATTTGTTGTGACCGACCAGCTTAGTTTTTGTCTCTATCAAACCCATGACTTAATCATGTCTTACCGCAGCTTTCACAATTAATTTTCCTTTTATTATAAAACCACACAATCTTACACAACTTATCTCAGTCAGATTTCACTAACTGCAGTCTTAAGAATTCTAACAACCTGTTGACGATTGCAACTTGGTGCTTTATTCTAATGAACCATTTCCTGTTGAAAAATAAAAAACAACAACAAAGAAAGCATTGTTTCTTCTTATCTATCAAACCATCATTTGTCATTTTTAATAAGTGGAAAATCTTGATAAATACTCGCAGATGGACAGTGTTGGACTCGCACACAAGGTTTTCCTATTAAAAATGCCAACCATCAACAAGACAACATTCTCGAATAAATCATTTTTCTGTGACATATTCTTATCGATAAAGCGCTGTGGTGATGCAACATAAATCAAAAGTGCATCTCATCCTAAAAGCAACAACAACTGGGAGTTAATGAATGAAAAACTCAGTTCAATGGACTTTGATTTTTGGGATTTGCTTACATTGAGGCACAGAGCAAAGTGAACAGTAACAAACAACAAAAAAAAAAGAAAAAAAAAACCAAAAACCACAACTGTAACCCTAGAAGCAAAGACCATGGCAAAATTTTTCAAACTGACGAACATGGCCCCACTTGTCATTGGAAAAGGGTCTTTGGAGCAACAACATCAGGCTCAAAAAGGTTAACGCAACAGACGCTGCTGCTGCTACCATTTATTTTGCATCTACTTTACATACAAACGTACATACATCGTATATCTCTTGTTAAGGTCGCGTCTGTTTTCGAAACATGACCACATTGCCTCCGCCGCTTTAATGACATCATGTTGGCCTCTTCTTCGATATTCTCTATGTGTGCTGTCCCAAACCTGCATGGTCTTTACACTGTCTTACCACTGCTTGATCGCACTCAACTTTCTTTAGACATGAAAAACCCTTTTCTTCTCTGTGCCTGCTGTCAAAGTCAATTTTTAAATGTTTCTTAGGTTCACGTGAGAGCGCTGATGATGAAAAGCAACAGTTACAAAATGTGTCACTTGAGTAATGGATGCATGTTTATTTTGTTAAAATGTTGTTGTTTCTTTTTTTATGGCGTCTATGTGGGTTATCTTTTAACCAAAAGTTAACATATGTTAGCTACATATCTTTGGCTGTGTGTGTGTGTCCCTGCTGGTATTGATGTTAGAAAACAAAGACATGGCTTTTATGTTATGTGGGAAAATCTGGAAGATACTCCTGTAATGATTTTGGAGTCTAGTCCACAAGGCCAATGAACTGCGTTAAATTTTAATAATTTTACATATATTTCAATTTTTTTGTACAGATTTTTGCAAAGTCTTTTCGGTAATGTATTCTAAAGTCTTTTCGAAATAAGATAAGACATTAAAATTTTTTGTATTTTCTAAAAACCTCAGTCTAAGATAAGAACTTCGGCCAAAGCACTTTCAATGGCTGAAATGGCCAATTCGTTTTGTTCCAATTTTTATGAAAATAAAGAATTTTTCAAGTCAAATCTAGTTGGTCTTTATTTATTTTGTTCATCTGAAATGTATTACGTATGAGTACATACAAATATATATTCAATTGACTGGAAAATATTGGACATATTAATTAAGAATTTTCATTTTGTTGTTGACACTGGACCCACTGGTGGTGGGGTCCTTGAAGCCGATCCTCCTTATGGATATTGTGCCTACCATCCTTCTGTACTATAACTGGGCTGCCCTGTAACTGGACGTGGTGATCCTCCTGTCACTTCTTCCCCTGAGGCCAAAATGCCTGAGATTGTTAAGAGTAAGCACACCAAATAGAACTTCATGTTTTTAGTTGATAGATTTCGAAATAGAAACAGAACTAATTTCTCAATTCAATAAACCTGCTTTTATACAAAAAATTCACAGCAAAAATTCAGTATCTTCTCATATAAGGTGCATGTTTTTCAATTTCTTGAAGCAAATATTGATAGAAGTTTTTGATTGACATTTAAAACAAAAAGTTATATGTTTGCAAAAATATCCAAACACTGTATGTTATCAAATTAATGTATTTAGCCTTTTATAATATATAACATAACTAATGTGAGAAAAACCCACGAGATAGTCTATGTTTTTATTGTTCGTATTTATTGCGTTTCAGATACGGCTGTTGCTAAATAACAATTAACAAAAGTTAAAGTTAAATAAAATACTGGTACGTCAACTAGGAATAAATATAAAATGTCTGATTTGAACGTAGATTTTCCTGAAAAAAAAATCCTTTTTTATAGAGATTGCTGATTGGTTTCTGACATATCTTTGCAGTGTATAAGAGTACAGATATTTTTAGAATAGTTTTGGCAAAATATGTGTTCAAAATAGTTCAACATTTATTTAAATTACATTATTTTCTTTTACTTAATACTTTCTTAGAATAAATAATTACTCGAAAAAAACAGCAAAGAACAGCAAATACCTCCACCCCGCATTTGTTTAAGAGTTATTTTCAAATATAAGGAAATCATCAATATTGGAAATAATTTTTGTAAAATTCATGAAAGTTTTTCTATTTTGATGACATCACTTTGTATTGAAGATATACAAAGTATTCATTTAATTTTCCTAAACTTGAAACTCGGAGTCTTTATAAAAAAAAAACAAAAAATTCATAAGAATGCCATCAATGGCACTGACTATTTGACATGAAAGCGTAAATTCATCCTTGCCCAACTTGGTAAACACATGTTCCAATAAGTCCCGAGACTAAGTAATAAAAACTTCTTTTTCAAATATTCTTCTTTATTCATCAACATAGGTTCCTTCAAGAGCAATACATTCATTCCACCGCTTTTCTAACTTTTCAATTCTTGCCGGCAAGCATTTTTATGAGGTCAACAAAGAGCCAGTAGTCACTGGGGGCGAATACGGTGGATGACGAAGCAATTCGAAGCCGAATTCTTGGATTTTCGATTTGGATCGTTTTCATCGATTTGTGACACGGTGCATTCTTGATGAAAAAGAATTTTTTTTTTCTTCTTCAAATGGGTCCGATTTCTCGCGATTTCATCCTTCAAACGCTCCAACAGCGCTATAAAATAATCGCTGTTGATTGTTTTTCCCTTTTCGAGATAGTCGAAGAACAAAATTCCATGCGCATCCCAAAATACAGATGCCATAACCTTTCCAGCCGACTGTTGTGTTTTTGGTCGCTTTGGCCTGTTTTCATCGGTTGCTCTCCACTCAGCTGATGACCGTTTTGATTCCGGTGTGTAATGGTGGATCCATGTTTCATCCATTGTCACATACCGATGCAAAAATTCATGTTTATTCTTTGTAAACAGTGCCAAACAGCTCTCCGAATCATCGACACGTTGTTGTTTTGGTCCGGTGTGAGAAAACGCGGCACCCATTTGCAAAGCAGCTTTCTAATCAACAAATGTTCCTGTAATATTGTTCCCACACTACCTTTCGATATCTTCAGAGGCTCAGCTAGCTCGCGCATCTTCACTTTACGGTCGGCCAATACCATTTTGTGTACTTTTTTTTATGTTTTGTGGAACAACTGCCTCATTTGGGCGTCCTGAACGTTCAGCATCATTTGTGTCTGTAAGACCAAGTTTAAACTCAGCATATCATCGGCAAATGGTTGCTTTTGATGGAGCAGAGTCCGAACAACACTTTCGAAGCCATTGCTCAGCTTGGACGGTATTTTTTCCCATAAAAAGACAGTGATATATTGTATAGACACACAATATAGACACACGGAATTGCTTTGAATCCATTATTTTGAAAATATCAACAGTTGCGTCACTTAAATCACTACAACTTCTGAAGATTCGTTAGATCTTCATGAAATTTTTACACGTATTGTTTGAAGATTGGAACTAACGAAATATTATATCGATATTTCGTTAGAGGTGCCACCTAGAAGTTAGTCTCGGGACTTATTGGACCATGGACTTTCTTTGTGAACGAAATCTTTCAAAAATGTAATGGATTCGAAAATGTTTGCGGGAACACCGCTACGCGATTCCAAAAATGTCAGAATTTGTAAATGTATACTCGTTGATTGCAGAGCTGAACGAGTCTCTAAATACGATGCGAACAAATTCGACGTAAGTTTTTTTATAAAATCAAATTTACGTATGAAAACTGTATATGACTGTATATGAAAAACAAAAATACCCATAAGCTTCCAAAAGATACGATAAGGAATGTTTCCCCATTACTTCCATACAGAAGTCATCCAATTTTTCTTTGAGGATCTTTGATCCGAAGAAATCGTTTTTTTTTTTTTTTTTTTTTGTAAATATTTTGATATTTTCAATTGCAAAAGAAACGTACACAAAGAGGTTTTCATGTTTTGTTTTTAAAGTTTTTAAATTTTCCCGTTAGAGTAGTCAAATTAAGTGAAAATTAATGGAGAATTTGAAGTTGTTTTTAGGCCCTGCAAAAAATAATTCTAATAATAAAATAAAAATAATGCCAAAAATAATAAAACCAAATTCTATGGTTTCTATACGATTTTTGTACTGAACGTCACACAGCAGATATACGGGAAAAATCACTAAAAATTTGAAAATATTGAAAATTAAAGCTTACTGTGTTGTTTATTAAGTTATTTAACGAGTTAAATCAGCTTTTGCAAAAATCGCCATATCAGTTACAGAAATAATAATTTTTTACCAAAAATACCTACATATTTTACAATTGTAACGGGAAAAAATAAATATGTTTCTCCAAAAAGACATCAACATAGAGGTTATTTTCAAAGCAGTAGACTTACAGCAATAAATAATAAAAAACTGCTAACTAACAAGCAATTTCAGAAAAAACAACAGAGTGACGTTCAATACATTTTGTGACGTTCTATACATTTTTTTGCGCTTAACCAAATAATTGAAATCAAATTGGGAGTTTAACAAAAAACATGTTTATTCTTTTAAAAAAAAAAAGTAAATATAAAGTATATAATTCAGCTGTACAAAAAATGTTCATCCAATTTTTTTTTTCTTAACTTTTTTACAAAAAAATTAAAAAAGTCAATAGCTAGTTGAATTCGTATTGAAAATTTATTAAGACTTCACGTTTTACAATATAACTTCTGAACCCTTTAAAATCACATCTTCATTTACATCATTGGAAAGGTATAACCTAACGTAAAAACTTAAAAAATGAAAATTATAAAAAAGAAAAAAAATTATAGCACGTGTTGAAGGAAGAATGAGTCAACTTATTGCATTTTTTTAAAAAATTTTGTACTTTTCCTCAAAATAGATGAAATAACTTTTCCAATGATACTATATCACCGGTAATCGGTCTTTAGTTGATTGAGCTACGTTGTCTCAAATTAGACCCAATTTTGGCCGCGAACAATTATTCTAAAAACGTATAACTTCGAATTTGGTTTTCAAATCAATAAACCAATGCAAGAAAAATATTTGAGAGAAATCGGAGATGGTCAGTGCAACTGATCACTTCAGTGTGAAATGGGCGATATCAGTTTGTAAAAATAAAAATCAGGTCAAAGTCATATATAGGTACCATTATTTTTGCTTTCGTTTATATTCTTCATTTCGTTCCTTATCTAGCTTTATTTTTTCCCGATATCTTCGTGCTCTTCCAGCTGGCGTTAACTTTACTATTTTACTCGTTAATATACAAATACGAAATACAAAATGAATTCTTCAGCCGGTGGTGTGACATACATATCTTAAAAGTGACGTTCAATACATTTGCCACTTTTTAGTTTTTTTTTTCTTAGGATTCTTATGTTGCAAATACACTAAAACAAGGAAATTAATCAAAACCTTTGAAACAATGATTTTAAACTTGGATTTTTTTAATTTACTATTTTTGCTTTAATAAAACTCCGCGTGACGTTCAATATATTTTTACACGTACTTATCATGATGAACTGAGAAAACACAAACAAATTTACTTTAATATTATTTAATCGTCTTAATTTTTAGAATTTCGTGAGAACTAATCTCTGCACTTTCTTAATAAAACTTTCTTGTCATCTATACCACACCTAAATTAAAACTAACGAAGCGTAGAAAAAAAGTGACGTTCAATATAATGCGTGGGGACTTAATGCAAATCGAAAGCCAAATTCGCGATGACAATGTTTTTAGAATAACAACAAAATTAAACATAAGAAATAAATGCTATCATTACGAAACAGTTATTATTTGTTAAATTTTTGCATTGTTTCCAACTTTTTTTTACGTTTTTCATCAAAAAGTATAACTGGGAACACATGCTTTTGTATTAAGCGAGTACGAGAGAGCAATATATTATTCTTCAAAAAAAATATGCATACATTTTTAGGATTCTGAAAAATATATTTTGTCAATAAATATTCTTCTATGATCACTTTCTCATGTGTTATTTGTTTTTTTCTTTTTGTTTTTACCTAAAAACAGAGTTAAAAGAGCGGGGACAAAAAAAGAGCATTTTGTATGCAATTGACCCATACATATATCAATGGTTGAAAGTTTCTTCAAACTAATAATTATTTAAATCACTCATGATAAAGTCTTAAAAAGAAGTTTTAATTATATATGAACGTTTATGAATAACGTTTTGCGATAAGATTTAATGAATACAGCCGATTTTTTGCATTTTTGCAAGATTTAATACAATTGAAATATTTGAAATTTATACACATATACACATAAATATGTGAACTTGTACTTTAAGAGGACTGAAGAAAATTTTTATATTTTTAAGAGTAGTGCTTTTATAACGAGTGGTGCATGAGATGACAATCCTGTCGATAGTAGTTTAATAGTAAAACTGCTTTCATCTCAATAGTGTTTTTTTTTTGTTTTTGTTTTTCTTTAATAAAAGTTAACGTTTAATTTCACTTAGAGCTGAAATGCACCAACAAGCCCTAACAAATTTTCGGAACTGCCAAATATTCATCTCAATTGCGATAAATTTAATTTATTTCCCATACCAAATGCCCCTTGCTTGTCCCTTCCACACATACACTTTTCACACCCAAATAAATTTGTCATACACCCAGTATGACACATGATTTTATCACACTTCAGAAATCTCCGAATTTGATGACAACTTTCAATATAAAAAAATTGTTTCAAAAGCATTTCAGAAGCAAACGTTGGTGTGTGTCAAATTGGTATCGGCAGAAGCGGATGTTGTGCTAAGAACGCATGTCCACAAAAGTGGACAAGAGCCATTAACAGGGTGACAGTCCAGAGTTAATGTTGTATTTATGAGTTTTAGAGTTGAAAATGTTGTAGGGCGAGAGGATTGCAACAACAGCGACTATTGTTGTTTTTTTTTTTATTGTTTTTATAGCTGCTTAGGCTAAACTTATGTGCGGGTACACGTTCCACCGTTACTTGCTGTGTCTCGCATATATCTTGAGCTAATTGTATGGCATATCAAAGATACACATGAATGCAAATGGTACACTTTAAAGGCAGCGTTTCACAACGTTATAACATTTGTTTATGAAGAGAATATAACTCTGATTTGAACGGATTAAGCGAGTCTTTAGTATAGACCAGTCATGAACACGAAAATAAATTGGAGGACCAATATTTTTCTTTGGAAACAAACACAAATTTGCCCTCATTACTGCTTTTGCTCATCGTTGCAAAAAAAAAAGTTACGAGAAAAAAATCGTCAAAGTATTCCAACAAGACTGAATTTCTATTTCTATATGTGAAAATCAAAAACAAACCATGTGTGTTTTTGTAACGGGACAATCATCTCAAGCTCAGCCTCGTCGAGTGTGACTTTGTTTTTGTTTCCTTTTCATGCAATAGTTGTTAAAGCGAGTTAAAAATTTGATGAACGTCGGTTTTGTTGTTGTTGTTTTTTGTACGTGTTGTTGTTTTTACAAATGTGCAAACACAAATTTGGTAAAATAAAACAAATTTGTAGCTGGGCCAACTGGGCCAATTGTGCTTCTGGAAGCTCATGTCTGGTATAGACAGTTAAATGGTGTAATGTCCTTTAACAAGACAAAATAGTTGTTGTTTAACTTTTTTTTTAAATGAGGGAAAGTTCTAGGTTTGTTTTTCTTAACTTAAATATTATAATACATATTTGTATTAGAGACAAAGATTTGTTTAAAAAATACTCATCATATTTTTTTCTCCTCTTTCTAAAGAGAAGAAATTCTGAAAGTCGAATTCTTTCGAATTTTTCTCCTATGTACTTATATAGTAACATATATAATCATAGTCAAGATGAAATGTAAATTTCGTTTATAAAATACTCTTAATCTTGTCTTTATTATTTTTATTACTAAAATTTTGTTATTCTTCTTACTTTTCTTTATTTCACAACATTACTGCCTTTAATTAGCAGTTGTCTGTATTGAGGCATTCCACCATACATTCATACACAATAATTAACGATCATAAATAATGAAAATTTTTTTTTAATTTCATTTCATTTTAGAATTTTAATTATAGTTCCAACGGCTCATTGAAGAAGGCAGCTGAATTATCATAATTTTAACTTTTGTGTTCTAGGTTGATCCCTTAATTGTACGTACTTTATTCAAATAACCCGGATGTTCGAAATGGTTGAATTTAATTTTTTGTTGCCTTATAGTGGGAATTATTTCGATGTTTATTTCAATTAACAGACTTTTACTTGGAATGCATTAAGAAATAAAATGAAGTTTTTTTTTTATTTTAAAATATGTTGAGATGGTAAGATCAAGAACTAGTCTGCCTTTGAGTAATTCTCTTTTAAATTTAAAAAAAAAAATAAGTTAAGAATATTATAAGAGATAGAACATTATAAGAGGTTTATCATTATATTGAATTATATGCGAAAATTATACTTATGTTATGTCCGAAATATCAGTATAAAGTAAATAGAGAACGTTTAGTGAAAAGTATACATTTTCTAAATAGTAAGGTGCTTCTTAATGTTGTGGTAGAAAATATGATGTTCTGATGGGGATAGTTTTTGGTGATATTGTGACGACTAAAAAATCGCTGGCGTTTTTCAGCCACACAACAGCCGAGGTGCAAGAGGAATACTCGGTGAACACCACCAGTATTGTTTCTTTATTTTTTCTTTTAAATTTACACACACATAAACACAACAAATATATAAATAAAGAAACACATGAAAATAATAAAAATATTAACACCCATACAATTTTCTTACACGAAAACAAAGAGAGAGAAAGGGAGAGTATACAGAAACGTGTGAGACTTGCAAAACGTGCGCAAACACATGCGCAAAGCTGGCGTGATCTTGCTCAGAGTCGAGTAGTGGATCACATAATAGGTCTGTTTCCGTACAAAGTTCAAGAAAAGTTCGAGTAAAGTTCAATATGTGAGAGTTATTAAATTATCTGTCAAAATGAGAGAATTTGCAAAAAAGTACGGAAACGACTTTTCCGGTACGGAAACGAAGAGCACAAAAACAGCTGATTGCCTATAACCGCAAGCAGCGCCAAATTTATTTACACCAATTTGGCATTTTCTTGTTCTTATCGTGCTCGAAGAAATTGTTCAAGCAAAGTTGAAGCTAGTTTCAATGCTCGAGAGAGTGGCATTTTGCTTGTTCTTCTTCTCTATCGAGCTCGAAAAATGTGTAAAGAAACGCCTTCAAGCAACTTCAAGTAACTTGAAGTGCGTACGGAAACAGATCTAATGAAGCAACAGAAAGCAAATCGCTGGGAAAATATGTGGAAAGTTTCTGGCGGAAGGCAGTAACAAATCTGCACCGTACGGGACACCGTGGTTACGGGAAAATAAGCCCAAAACTTTCGATTGCGGTACCTTGTTTTTCACAAACAAAAAGAGGACGATGATATAAATAGGCCGCAATCGATACAGAGGAGACAGAATGTATTGTACAAATGTACAAGTGCGCAGTGTAAAACAAAAGTGAAATTCAAAACAAAGTTATTAAAGTTAATAAAAAGACAGTGAAGGGCAGCAGTTGGATCAAGAAGTATTCAAGGAAAATACGAAGACCAAGGAAGAGCAACCGCGGAAAGATGCAAAGGCAAAGGAGGACCAAAGTGGGTGAGATCATTTTGTTAAAAGCAGAGTCGTTGGCTTGCAGGCCCACCTGCATAGAAGTCAGTAGACAATTCGGTGGCTTGGAGGCCCACTTGTTTAAAAAAAAAAATAAATAACTGGTCCTTTCAGCCCTTGAAAGGACTTTGACCTTGCTTCTTATGATCAATTGTGTTGTGCGTGTTATTAAGTTTGTACACAATTGACCGAGAACCGGACCTACATGTTTAACGCCGACTCCGAACGGCGATGAACGGAATGTTCTTGTTCTCAAGAAGCTTTACATGGCATTTTTAATACTCTCTGAGGTTTGCCATTGTCTGCAGAGAGATGGTGGCCGTACAGAAAAATTATTTTAATTCAAATAATTTTCCGTCGCTGCTGGGGTTCGAACCTGGGTATCCAAGTTCGTTGACATAGCGGCCACGCACTTTAACCAACTACGCCACGGACGGCCCACTTGTTTACCCAACGGAAAAAGCAGAGTCGTTGGCTTGTAGGCCCACCTGCAAAGAATACGGTAAACATTTCGGTGGCTTGTAGGCCCACTTGTTTATCCAACGGCAAGAGCAGAGCCGGTGGCTTGTAGGCCCACCTGCAATAAACAACAACAAGCAGCGTCTATGGCTTGTAGGCCCACCTGTCTTCACACTTTTTTTTAGCAGCATCCGTGGCTTGTATGCCCGCCTGCTCAAATCAGAACATTGTCCGTGGCTTGTAAGCTCGCGTGTTCACATTTTTTCATCAAGTAACAGTGCCGCGGCTTGTAAGCCTGACTGTTAAGCCGAAACGCAGAAGAGAAGTCACAGACCCGGAGAGATAAGGCCCATTAAATCAATATACATAAATATATAAATACATATATCTTGTCAAATTGTATAAAAGATAAAGGCCTCATTTAATAAAAAGAACAGATTTGTAAAGAAAACAACATTGTGTAATTTCTTGTGAAGAACCGTGGAAACCCGCTGAGCTTACCCCAGCAAAAATAAAACAACCAGTGGAGATTTGTTCCAATATTATCATCACAATTGCCTCTTACAAAATAAGTTACCATTCTTAAACCTTTCCGGTCAACTTTTTCATTTCGAACAACAAATATTTTTGTTGCTTTCGATTCAAAGATTTGGTAAAAATCTCGTGTCACGGTGTTTGTGGTCGTACTCCTCCGAAACGACTCGATCGATTTTAATGAAAATTTGTTTTTATATTTGGTAGGTATAAGAATAGGTTTTAAAGTATTTTTTATAAATACGGATATAAATCGAGTACGTAAATATATAAAATTTATTTAAATACTTATTGTTAATTTTATGTTAAATAATTAATATTTTACTATCAAATATTTTCCTTACAGCTCGTTTTTTCCGTATTTAAATTTTATCTATACCACACACCTACATACCTATAACATACAGCTCAAATAGTAGACAAGCAGCAACAACATCGCACTTTGTTCCTGCAGTTATCAATGAAGTTTTTAGAATTAATATTCTTGCTTTCGGTTTCTTATAGTTCTCATTTGATTTTTGTTATGAATATTATATAGTGTGGATGTTTGGCCAAGATGAATTGTGAGTGCGATGGGTGATGCAATTATGCAAGGTTTGAGTGACAGCCGGAAATTTTCTCACGAATGTCTTGCACCGATTGTCATTTGCCTGCATATTTTGCTTTTTATTTTCTTTTCTACTTTTTCGTTATCTAATTTATAATATTTTTGATATTTGGTGCCATAATATTGCATTTCAAATTTCAATATTTATGTATAAATTTTCTTTAAATGCGATTGTTTTATTTTCAAATAATAGATATTTGAAAGATATTTAAAAAAACTCGTGCATAATTTTAATATATTTTTTATAATTCCTTTTAAATATTTAAGTATTATATTTAATCAAAAAGAAGTTAAATTTTAAATATTTACAAAGTCGATTTATGCAAATGCGTTATTAGTGCAAAAATAACTCGTTTTTTGGATAAATTAAAAAAGTTTTTGGATAAATATAATATTTTTTTTTTTCTCTTAATACAATTGTTGAAATTTGAAATTTGACGAGTTGTTTAGATTAAAAAAAAAATAATTTAAACAAATAGAAACAGATTTTACTATAATTTGTAGGTTTTTTTTAAGAGAAATAGAACATGAAAATGAAATAAAATATTAAGTTTAGTCTTACATTAAATCTCACACCTACATTAACAAATTACACGGACAGTCTTACCTGTTTAATTGTAAGTAGAAAGAAAAAAAAAATATTTAAAAGAGTTACAGCACAAGAAATTTTTGAGCCATTTTCAAGCAAATATAAACCGGTTTTTGGTGCTTTAAATGAAAACCGCGTGGCTATTTCCACAGACAATACGCATTTGGAATATTTTCTCTGAGGCTATGCGAATAAATCAGCAACAACGACCGCCTTAACCCTCTGCAGCTGACGACGTAGTCTGACAGACATCCAAAATCAAAACTCCGTACGTACACTAAGGGAAAAAAATATTAAATTTATCCAAAAACTTTTTTAATTTATCCAAAAAGCGAGTCATTTTTGCACCAATAACGCATTTGCATAAATCGACTACGTAAATATATAAAATTCATTTAAAAACTTTTTTAATTAAATAAAATATTAAAATATTTAAACAGAAATAATAAAAAAATATATTAAAATTATGCACGAATTTTTTAAATATCTTTTAAAAATTTGCTATTTGAAAATAAAACTATCACATCTAAAGGAAATTTATATAAAAAATATTGAAATTAAAAAACAATATATCGAGAGCTTATATTCAATATGACCTATCTACAAAAACACATTTTTTCAGGAGAGCAAAAAAACCGTTTTAATCTTTCAGTATACAATTATTTACCAATCAAAGTACTAGAATATTGTACAATTTGGTTAATAAGTTACCATACTAAAAAAAAATTTAATTTAATCTTATACATTTCCTCTTGGTGTAGATACGTTATTTTGTATATTAAAATTTTTTATTTTTTTGTGTAAATATGTAGATAAGTCTTTTTAATTAATAGAAAAAAATAAGTTCTTCATCAATTCTTTGATGCTTTTATTCAGATGTTCGTTGGTTAAAATATCATCAAAAAACTAGTAAAATATCGAAATAGCAGGAAAGAATAATAACGATGGCCTTTTAATATAAGTACATTTTTTTATTTGAATTTTCTACTGTGATACGCTTGCTGGGCAACATTGTAGCGTGGTCTTTAACAAAAACTTTCTAATCCTCCCAGCTTATGCTCCAAAACATCGAGAAAATATTGTTCCTGGTTTCTTCATCAAACTTGTGACAGTGCCTTACTTTGCTTTTGAAATAAAACCTGACGAGCACTTTGTACCAATTTTTCTTTCTAGTTTTTGGGTTTTTTGTTCGCACTTGCTGCCAACTGTGGAAAACCCAAAGTATTGCTTACCCCTCATGCCGTCCGTTGCGTTTTCTGTAATTTTATTAGACTTAGAGTCATGATTTCTCTTTTTTCTTCGAATAAGGCTTATTGGCAATTTATCGTCAGCGTAAAAAGCCTTAATATTTCAATCATCCGATTATATAATAACCTGTTATTTGCCCAATTTCTTCCTCCGTCGATGATGCATAATTAGTTGCTATGCTTTTCAATGCATTTTCTTCTTTATGTTGCACTGTCATTGTAATCTACCACGATTTTTTTTTAAATTTTCTTAGACATCTTGAAAGAATTGTGTAGATGAGTCGATTTGCATTCACAAAAAAAAAAAAAATTGTAGTAGATAAGTAAAACAATTAACGATAAAAACTATGCTAAACATTTTTTCTTCGTTTTGAAATTAATCTCACGAATCACAGATGAGTCAACGATTTCTTTGCGATAAAAAACGAATTTCGTGGAAAATGTAGATAGGTCATATTGAATATAAGCTCTCGATATTCAAATATTTCTCACAAGCTGCGTCCATTAATGCCATTAGCATGGTTACTTTATTTTCTTTTTGTGCAATATTATGACACCATATGTCAAAAATAGTATAAAACTAAAGAACGAAAAAAGAAAATAAAGTAACCATGCTAATGGCAATAATAAAGCAAACTAATAAAGCAAAATATGCAGGCAAATGACAATCGGTACGACACATTCGTGGGAAAATGTCGAGTTGTCACTCCACCCTACATATAATTGCATTATTTCAGCACGCAATAGCTGATACGAACGGCCAAATATCCCCTTTATACAACTCTTGCAACAAAAACGAAATGAGAATTATAAGAACTAAGGTTGCAACTGCAAGAGAACAGAGTGCGATGCTGTTGCTGCTTGTCGGAATATGTGTGTACGTGTGCGATGCTGTTGCTGCTTGCTTGTATGGAATATGTGTGTACGTGTGTGGTATGAATAAAATTCAAATACGGGAAAAAAACGAGTTGTAAGGAAAATATTTGATTTATCCACGTAAATATTTAAATAAAATTGATACTCAGGCGTGGATAATGTTAATATGCATTATTTCCCTGAGTGTACAAACGTAAAATTTGAAGTTAAGATCTCTGCAATCTCGTTACAAAAAAACGTATTTTATTTAAAAATTTATTCCTACTTTAGCCTAATAATTATTTCTGTTATATAGAATAAGGTTAAGAAAGTTACAGTCAGAAACTTCAACAGAGGAAATCAGCTTAAAAGTGAGGTCTGCTAGACCCAAATGCTTGAAAATGTGGTCGAAAACCAGACTTTCAGAATGCGTTAATTACCTTGTAATTAATGTGACCTTTTCATTCAATTATATTGAAACTAATTGTTGAGCTTTAGGCCAAGTATGTTATGAAGAAAACAACTAACAACAACAACGGCTCTGTATAGAACAAATCATACAGCAGACTAGACAGACTGTTTCGTTGGCCTCTACACCAACTCATCAGTAGTCTTGCATGACTTTCGCTGTGATCCACTTAGCTCATATATTTTAATTTTATTTTTAATGATGACCTTTTTTTAATTGTTCACAGCGCAATCTTATCTGTGAAGTGTTCTTGAAACCCACTTTGAATGGAACCCACATTTTCGACAATAACTACACACATTTTCTTAAATCAAAATCAAATATTTACTGAATTCACGCAAACAAACAAATTGTTCGTAGTACACGTATGCATATGTATTTAGCATTTATATTGTGCAATTTTGTCAATACTGTCAACTCATGCTTCCAAATATTTGACATTTGTACTAATTGCCGCGTGTCATATTTCAACGACAGATCTTTTTTTACCCTCAAGCAACTCACACTCTTCCAATGAATATCAATGCTTTCATGTCCCTAACATAGAAGAAGCCCTGACTTTGGATAACTTTTTCCATCAATACTTTTAACCAAAAATATTGCAAAAAAAAAGGGAATTTTGTCAATAAATTCGAATGCAAAAATCGCCCTTCTTTTGAGCTCGTAAATAATTCCAAAATGCATTTATGCGAGTTCGTTCTGCCTGCTGCGTGTATTGCTGCATTTTTCGACACATGCAATCGAGGCGCATGTTCAATTTTAATCCTTAGAGAAAATATTAATATTATTGTTCCTATGCTGCAGACGTTGCATTGTGTAATTTACCGAATTTTGTGGTTCGAAATGCACGTTTTCAGCACTTTTTAATTTATTTCTGCGCTGGGTCATGCTTTATTTATATAACTTTTTATGTTGGGTAAGAAGGACCTTTTTTGTATTGAGTGTGTTTTGTTTTTTTTTTTGTGTCACATAATATTATCTAGGGTAGCATGGAACTCCATAGTGACTGAGTACTAATGAAAGTTTTTGATTTATTAAATCGATACATGTAGACAGAGAACAAGGGAAAAAAAATAATGAACAATAGACGAAGTCGTGTTCTTGACAGTGAAAAAACGTAACAACATTTGTTGTGATTCTCATGTAGCAGGAATAAGCTGACAAAAAACAATGCTCACTTGAGTTGTGTCAAAAGTTTGTTCAGTCAAATTAAATATTGGATAAGCATGAATTTAGTCTAGTTTCTATAAATAGCCATTTAACGAAAAAAAATCAAAAATTAAAGTTTTTCCATTACCAATTAAAAGTCTCGTCAGTGTCAATTTTTGTCTGTAGAGCGAATTCACACTCAATGCCAATTATTCAAGGGTGTTTGACACGATTTTTTGCCCTTTGCGAATTTCATCCCCCACATCACCCAGCTGCACAGTTAGCGCTGCATGTCTGTTCATAATTTTGCTATTTATTCACTGCAGGAGTAGAAATAAATGGAAACGATTTTCACAGAATTGGGATGGATATCAACATGATAGCAATTTTTTTTTTTTTTTTTTGACGCCTCATATAGAGCGCACTTTATCAATGCGAATCAAATAGTGTCTGGTCATTTCCATCATTAGATATGTTTATGTCCAATCTATGTCTGTTGTTTCGTGTTATTTTATTGGTACTGTTATTGTTGTTGTTGTTGTTGTTGTTGTTGTTGTTGTTGTTGTTGTTGTTGTTGTTGTTGTTGTTGTTGTTGATGTTGTTGTAGTCTGACATTTGACTTAGCCGCGGGTGGCATTATTTGAAATGTTCACCTTTTTGTCATCGACATTTGCTTCATTCCTAAATTTCTTTCCATCGAACCAGGGAAACAATTGATTTTGATCTCAAATCGAAATAAAGAATATCAATAACTGAACTTTAAAATTTCAACAAAGTCCAAGTAGCAGACATACTAAGCATATTATTACAAAGACCTGCAAATTATAAAGATGTTTTCTTTTCTCGAAATTGAGAGTTCATACACTAAGAGGAAACAAGATTAAATTAATCCAAAAACTTTATTAAATCGACTACGTAAATATTTAAAATTTATTTAAATATTTTCTTTATTAAATAAAATATTTAAATATTTAAACAGAATTAATAAAAAATTGTGCACGAATTTTTTTAGAATATCTTTCAAATATTTAATATTTGAAAATAAAACTATCGCATTTAAAGAAAATTTATATAAAAATATTGAATTTAAAAAACAACATATTTAAATTCAATAAAAATTAGAATTTATAAGAAGCAAAATATGCAGGTAAATGACAACCGGTGCAAGACATCCGTCAGAAAATATCGAGTTGTCACTCCAACCTACATCATTTCATCAAGCGACCACCCATCGCACTTACAAATCGTATTGGCCAAACATGCAGGCTATATTACCCTTGCAACAAAAACTAAACGAGAACTATAAGAAACCTGCAACTGCAAGAAATAAACTGCAGGAACAGAGTGCGTTGCTGTTGCTGCTTTTCGGCTATTTCAGCTGTATGGAATATGTGTGTAGGTGTGTGGTATAAATAAAATTTAAGTACGGGAAAAAACGTGTTGTAAGGAAAGTATTTGATTTATTCACGTAAATATTTAAATAAAATGTATCAACAGGCTTGTATAATGTTAACACGCGTTATTTCCCTAAGTGTACTGGAGTTCTGAAACCTTCTATTTACGATTCTGATATTTTTTTGACGTAGAATACGTCATTATCGGAGGTAAGTAGGGTGGTTGATAGTGATCAGATGTCGGTATTTATATAACTTTTTGAGCCTTTGGTGGGCCTAAAGTACTGATCGTACAATGTTGATGTTAGCACTTGTTGGTCTGCTTGATCCTCAATGCGACAAAAATTCATGTTAGAACTCTCTAACTTATATAAATTTTACACAATTACATGAAATATAAAGCCAACATTTGATGTTTTTGTTTGCTTAAACTTACTACCTATTTATCAACAGTTTCCGGTTTTATAGACAAAGCCATAAAATTTGTATGGGTGCCCCCCTAAGGAGTGGTCGGAGGGAATAAGTGTCAAAGGCATAAATGTTCCTTTTGCAAAAATAATGGAGGTTGGAAATACATAGTAACCCTCTCCGGCACTCTCTTCACGGTCATATGCTCAGGTGTATGGAATAAATATACAAAAACCATAAAATTTGTATGGGAGCCTCCTTAGGAGTGATCGGAGAGAATAGATGTCAAAGGCAAAAATGTTCCTTTTGCAAAAATAATGGGGGTCGGTAATACATTTTAACCCTCTCCGGCACTCTCTTCAAGGTCATATGCTCAGGTGTATGGAATAAATAAACAAAAACCATAAAATTTGTATGGGAGCCCCCCTAAGGAGTGGTTGGAGGAAATTAGTGTTAAAGGAAAATATGTTCCATTTGCAAAAGTAATGGGGGTCGGTGATACATATTAACCCTTTCCGGCACAAATACAATAAAATTTGTATGGGAGCTCCCATAAGGAGTGGTCGGAGGGAATAGGTGTCAAAGGCAAAAATGTTCCTTTTGCAAAAGTAATGGGGGTTGGTGATACATATTAAACCTTTCCGGCACTCTTTTAAAGGTCATATGCTTAGGTGTATGGAATAAACAAAAACCATAAAATTTGTATGGGAGCCCCCCTAACGAGTGGTCGGAGGAAATAGGTGTCAAAGGCAAAAATGTTCCTTTTCCAAAAATAATGGGGTCAGTGATACATATTAACCTTTTCCGGCACAAAAACCATAAAATTTGTATGGGAGCCCCCCTAAGGAGTGGTCGGAGGGAAAAGGTGTCGAAGTCAAAAATGTTGCTTTTACAAAAGTAATGAGGGTCAGTCATATATATTAACCCTCTCCGGCACTCTCTTGAAGGTCATATGCTCAGGTGAATGGAATAAATATACAAAAACCATAAAATTTTTATGGGAGCCCCCCTAAGGAATGGTCGGAGGGAATAGGTGTCAAAGGCAAAAATGTTCCTTTTCCAAAAATAATGGGGTCCGTGATACATGTTAACCCTCTCCGTCACTCTTTTAAAGGTCATAGGCTTAGGTGTATGGAATAAATAAACAAAAACCATAAAATTTGTATGGGAGCCCCCCTAACGAGTGGTCGGAGGAAATAGGTGTCAAAGGAAAAATTGCTCCTTTTGCAAAAGTAATGGGGGTCAGTGATACATATTAACCCTTTCCCGCACAAAAACCATAAAATTTGTATAGTAGCACCCCTAAGGAGTGGTCGGAGGGAAAAGGTGTCAAAGGCAAAAAAGTTGCTTTCACAAAAGTAATGGGGGTCGGTCATATATATAAACCCTCTCCGGCACTCTCTTGAAGGTCATATGCTCAGGTGTATGAAATAAATATACAAAAACCATAAAATTTGTATGGGAGCCCTCTAAGGAGTGATCGGAGAGAATAGGTGTCAATCGCAAAAATGTTCCTTTTGCAAAAGTAATGGAGGTCGGTAATACATATTAACCCTCTCCGGCACTCTCTTAAAGGTCATACGCTCAGGTGTATGGCATAAATATACAAAAACCATAAAATTTGTATGGGAGCCCCCCTAAGGAGTGGTCGGAGGGAATAGGTGTCGAAGGCAAAAATGTTTCTTTTCCAAAAATAATGGGGTCGGTAATACATATTAACCCTCTCCGGCACTCTCTTCAAGGTCATATGCTCAGGTGTATGGAATAAATAAACAAAAACCATAAAATTTGTATGGGAGCCCCCCTAAGGAGTGGTCGGAGGGAATAGGTGTCAAAGGCAAAAATGTTTCTTTTGCAAAAGTAATGGGGGTCGGTCATACATATTAACCCTCTCCGGCACTCTTTTAAAGGTTATATGCTCAGGTGTACGGAATAAATATTTGGCTGAATATTTTTTTAAAAAGATGTCATCAAAAGCGAATTGACTAATTCTACGTCTTGTGTTACGACATAGTCGAAACTACTGTATCTTTTTTTTTCTCGCTAGGGTTTTGAGATATTTAAGATAAGTATACTCAAAAAATTAGTTGACGCACCCGCAACGGTTGACGCACTGGAAGCGAATATTGAAGAATTTATTCGTAAGATACCGGCCGATATCTTGGAGAGAGTGTCCAAAAATTGGACCCAGCGTATGAACTACTTGAGGCGTAGCCACGGTCAACAATTACATGAAATCATCTTTAAACATTGAATTATAAAGATCGTTCTATTGCGTCAAATATAGATTTCATAGATTTCTTTAAATTTTATGTGTCTTTCTTTAAATCAAATCCGAAAGCTTCAAAAATGTTAAGCCATATTCGCAAAACTGTATTCGATTATTTTGTTCAATATGAGAGAAAACTGTGGCGACGGTTGCCGAGTGTGTGAACCACTCGTACCAATTCGAGATAAGGTTCGAACCCCAGCTGACACTGAAAATTCTTTCAATTAAGCCTCTTGATGCACATAAGCCGTTCTGAGTCGGCTTAAAACTAATAGATCCAGGTCTTTCTCCTATAACCTTCATAACCTTCACAACACAATATTATCATAAGAACTTCGGTGAAAGTACTTATGATTTATGTTTATGAAAATAAAAAATTTTTTAAGTCAAATCTAGTTGGACTTTATTTATATAGTTCATCTGAAATGTATTACGTATGAGAACATACAAACACATATTCAATTGACTGGTAAATATTGGACATATTAATTAAGAATTTTAATTTTGTTGTTGACACTGGAGGTGGTCCTTGAGCCGATCCTCCTTATGGATATGCTGTTGATGCATATTGTGGTTGTGCCGGTTACCATACTGTACTATAACGTGGTTGCCCTGTAACTGGTCGTGGTGATGTCACTCCTGTCACTTCTTCCCCTGAGGCCAAAATGCCTGAGATTGTTAAGAGTAAGCACACCAAATAGAACTTCATGTTTTTAGCTGATAGATTTCGAAATAGAAACGGAATTAATTTCTCTAATTTCTATACAAAAAATTCACAGCAAAAATTCAATATCTTCTCATATACGGTGCATGTTTTTCAATTTCTTGAAGAAAATATTGATACAAGTTTTTGATTGACATTTAAAAACAAAAAGTTATATGTTTGCAAACATATTGATAGACTTCATGATATGAAATGAATGTATTTTACTTACTATAGTATATAAAAAAACTAATGTGAGAAAAAACCCACCAGATAGTCTATGTTTTTATTGTTCGTATTTATTGCGTTTCAGATACGGGTGTTGCTAAATAACATTTAACAAAAGTTGAAGTTAAATAAAATACTCGTACGTCAACTAGGAATAAATTTAAAATGTCTGATTTCAACTATGATTTTCATGAAAAAAAAATCCTTTTTTATAGAGATTGCTGATTGCTTTCTGACATATCTTGGCAGTGTATAAGAGTACAGATATTTTTTTAAAATAGTTTTGGCAAAATATGTGTGCAAAAGAGTTCAACATTTATTTAAATTACATTATTTTCTTTTAATACTTCCTTAGAATAAATAATTACTCGAAAAAACACAGCAAATACCTCCACCCCGCATTTATTTAAGAGTTATTTTTAAATATAAAGAAAATTTTTTCCACAGTCATTATCTACACAATGGAGAGGTATGTTTCCCTGCAATAACATAGTGTGTAAAAAAATAAATGGAGTGTCTAACGAAAGGGAATGCTTCCTAAATACCATAGACTGTTTTCTTTTTATATCCGGTAATGTTTCCATATCTTGGAGGGGAATAAAAAAATCATTTCATTTATTAAATTCACAAACCATTATTAGCATCCTTTCCACTTCAAATCGAAAGTGTTACTTCGCAGGGTAAAAACGCAGGGTAGTTGCCAATGTTCTCTTTATTCATGAACTACTGGGCGGAACTGACCTACACTACTTCAATTGATATCCCTTAATACTAACCCACGCAACCTTAGGTCTGTATCTCTCTTCCATCTCAGCTTTCATCGCAACGGCTATGGATACGAAGAATCTATAACTAAGATGGTTCGTCTGACCAATAACATGATCAATGAATTCGACTTTCTTCTCAGCAGATCCGAACTCCGAAATAACCTTATTAGCTCCAATCGCACCTCTTCTCTCACTATATTCTCAAGATATAATTAAGACTTTGTATACATCTATCTCTTTTAAAAATAAATTAAAACAAGTAAGAAATGATCTTCGACTGGGCAGACGATAAAATACCCCCACGGCCGAACCAAAGTATATTCAAAGTCTTAAACAGTCCATAAAATTTTTATTTGTAAAAACATTTTCGTCAGAGTTTCAATAGAAAATATTCGCTTTTGTTTTGTGATAAAGTCACTTTGAGCAGGAGATGGATGTGGTTTTCACTCGGTTCGGTTGAATTTCATACACAGAGTACATGTACAAGTTTATGTGCAAAATATTTTTTGTTTACATTATATTAATTTTTGTGGATTTTAAAGAAATTTTTAAATTTTTCATAAAGTCACTTTGTATGGGTAGGCGTGGTGTTCATCCGATTTGGCTCATTTTCAAACTTGATCTTTATTTTTGTAAATATATGCTTGAAAATGCATGTTATGATAGCTTGTAATCGTGATCACAGACAGACAGACAGTCAGACGATCAAGATAAAGATTATATATACTTTTCTATACCTGCCACGACTCAATATGGGCGTTACAAACGGAGTGGCAAAATCAATATACCCTTTTTACGCTTTTTAAACGTGGGGGTATAAAAATATATGAATAAGGACAAGGATAAATATGAAGGCAAGTAGAGAGAGAAGGAAAAATACATGAATACCAAGTTGGGCAAGGATGAATTTACGCTTTCATGTCAAATAGTCAGTGACACTGACTGCATTCTTATATTTTTTTTTTTTTTTATAAAGACTCTGAGTTTGAAGTTTAAAAAAAAAAAAAATAAATAACTGGCCATTTCAGCCCTTGAAAGGACTTTGACCTAGCTTCTTATGATCAATTGTGTTGTGCGTGTTATTAAGTTTGTACACAATTGACCGAGAAATGGACCTACAGACTTAACGCCGACTCCGAACGGCGATGAACGGAATGTTCTTATTCTCAAGAAGCTTTACATGGCATTTTTATTACTCTCTGAGGTTTGCCATTGTCTGCAGAGAGGTGGCGGCCGTACAGAAAAATTATTTTTTAATTCAAATAATTTCTGTCGCTGCTGGGTTTCGAACCTGGGCCTCCAGGTTCATTGACATAGCGGCCACGCACTTTAACCAACTACGCCACGGACGCCACTTAATCTTGGTGCACCGGTTTTGCTAAGGGACAGATCTCGCTTCTAAAATTTCAATGTAATCAAAATTTTCGCAGTATTGAAGATATGTAAGTATTTTTGGTATTAAAATAAGGGAAATTTTTTAATTTTACTAAATTTAAGAAAAAATTGTATATTTTGTAAATATTTGCCTTAAAAAAACAACTAAAAATGTGCCTACTGTAGGCATATTGTAGTTTGAGGTGATTTTGTAAAAAATTTGTACTACAGCGCCATCTGGTCTCCAAGGTGGAACAAAGAAGATAGTGCTAAACAGACTCACCGTACCTGAAAACGACTCTTCGCAAAATAGCCCAAAGAAAAATCACTAAAAAAAAAAAATAAGTAAAATCACCCAATTTTTTTCCATACGTCCATTTTTAAAATAAATTTTTCTGATCGGTCGTCACCTCTCTGCAGACACTGTCAAAACACAGAGAGTCAATAAGGCCATGTTAAGCCTCTTGAGAATATGCGCACTTTAGCCCTTCTGAGTCGGCTTAAAACTAATGGGTCCAGTTTAGAATGATTTTTGTACAAACGTTAAATAACCTTTACAACACAATTTTATCGTAAGAACTTCGATAATTGGTTTTTTTTCCAATTTTTTATGAAAATAAAGAATTTTTAGTCAAATCTAGTTGGTCTTTATTTTTTTATATACAAATATATATTGAATTGATTGGAAAATATAGGACATATTAATTAAGAATTTTTTATTTAATTAAGAATTTTAATTTTGTTGTTGACACTGGGGGTGGTGGTGAGGTTCTTGAAGCCGATCCTCCTAAGGGATATGATGCTAATGCATATTGTGGTTATTTCGGCTATCATCATCCTGCATTATTATATAGTTCCCACGACGATCCTTCTGTACTATAATTTGGTTGCTCTGTAACTGATGGTGTTGAATTTCCTGTCTCTTCATTCCATGATGGTGGTGTTTCCCACGTCCATCCTCCTGTAGTATTATTTGTTTCCCCGGACCATCCTCCAGTACTATTATTTGTTTCTCCCCACCATCCTTCTGTACTATAATTTGGTTGCTCTGTAACTGATGGTGTTGAATTTCCTGTCTCTTCATTCCATGATGGTGGTGTTTGCCACGTCCATCCTCCTGTAGTATTATTTGTTTCCCCGGACCATCCTCCAGTACTATTATTTGTTTCCCCCCACCATCCTTCTGTACTATAATTTGGTTGCTCTGTAACTGATGGTGTTGAACTTTCTGTCTCTTCATTCCATGATGGTGGTGTTTCCCACGTCCATCCTCCTGTAGTATTATTTGTTTCCCCGAACCATCCTCCAGTACTATTATTTGTTTCCCCCCACCATCCTTCTGTACTATAATTTGGTTGCTCTGTAACTGATGGTGTTGAATTTCCTGTCTCTTCATTCCATGATGGTGGTGTTTCCCACGTCCATCCTGTAGTATTATTTGGTTGCTCTGTAACTGATGGTGTTGAATTTCCTGTCACTTCATACACTGAGGCCAAAATGCCTGAGATTGTTAAGAGCAAGCATACATAGAACTTCATGTTTTAAGCCGATAGATTTCAAAAACCGAACTAATTTCTCAATTCAATAAACCTGCTTTTATACAAAAAATTCACAGCAAAAATTCAATGTCTTCTTATATAACGTGCATGTTTTTTAATTTCTTGTAGCAAATATTGATACAAGTCTTTTATTGACATTTAAAAACAAAAAGTTATATGTTTGCAAAAAGATCGAAACACTTTATGATATGAAATTAATGAATTTAGCTTATTATAATATATACAAAATGAATATAGGAAAAACCCTCCAGATAGTCTATGTTTTTATTGTTCGTATTTATTGCGTTTCAGATACGGCTGTTGCTAAATAACAATTAACAAAAGTTGAAGTTAAATAAAATACTCGTACGTCAACTAGGAATAAATTTAAAATGTCTGATTTCAACTATGATTTTCATGAAAAAAAAAAGTCCTTTTTTATAGAGATTGCTGATTGATTTCTGACATATCTTTCGGTGTATAAGAGTACAGATATTTTTTTACAATAGTTTTGGCAAAATATGTGTGCAAAATAGTTCAAAATTTATTTAAATTACATTATTTTCTTTTAATACTTTCTTAGAATAAATAATTACTCGAAAAAAAGAACAGCAAATACATCCACCCCGAATTTATTTAAGAGTTATTTTTAAATATAAAGAAAATTGTTTCCACATTCATTATCTACACAATGGAGATAAATGTTTCCCTCCAATAACATTGTGTGAAAAAAAATAAATGGAGTGTCTAACGAAAGGGAATGCTTCCTATATTCCATGGACTGTTTTCTGTTTATATCCGGCAATGTTTCCATATCTAGAGAGAAGTATCTGCGAAAATTTCTTGATGATTAAATATCAAAATTTTCACGAAATTGTGATAAGTAAACAAAAAACCATTTAATTTATTAAATTCACAAACCATTACCCATCCTTCCCACTTCACATCGAAAGTGTTTCTATTTTAATTACAAAGGAGATACGAGGGTTGCAAGATATATTTCGGGAATTAATATGAAGACCTAGTTAATTAATAGAATTAATAATTTAATTAGTTAATTAATAGAATATAGAACGTTTTTTTTAAAATTAATTATTTTTCGAAATATTTTAACATTTATTCCATTCTGTTTGAGACACCTCCAAAACATAGTTTTTGAACTCATCAACGGATTCTTCTGGCGTCGAAAATTGCTGTCCACGCAATCCACGAAGTGATGTACGGGAGCAAAAAGAAGTCATTGGGTATCAAATCAGGACTGTAAATAATTTGATGTTTTGAGTTCTCAAAAGCGTCTTTGTTCATCATAAGCAGATGTGTGGGAGCTCATATTATCTTGATGAAGAATAATTCTTCAGCGCTTGTTAGTTTTCCTTATTTCGCGGAGCACATCTGCCAAATAAATGTCTCAATTGACCATTCTACATATTTCAAGTGAACTTTTGTTGGATTTGGTTTATCTTGCAGACCCATATAGTCGACTACACGGTCGAAAATTTGCGTTTAAATATAAAAACATTAAAACTCTTTTTGGGTTTAAACCTACTTTTTTAAACCATAGGGTTTCTTTTTTAAACTCGTCAAGGTTTACTTTCGGAAGATTCACGAATTTTAAACTCTAGGGTTTAAAAAATAAACTCAAAAAGTTTAAAACTATATGTATTTAGACATTTTAACTCGAAAGGTTTAAAATTTGGCCTTGAGGTTTATATTTTAAACTCTAGGGTTTAAAAAGTAAACCCATACGGTTTTATATGTAAACTCAAGGGTTCTAAAAATAAACTCTCGGTTTGAAATCAAAACCGCAGAGTTTTAAATTTTAAACCAAAGGGCTTTAATTTAAAACCTTTTTGGGTTTGGATAAATATGGAAACCCTCAAGGTTTTAAATTTAAACCAATATTTTTGACCGTGTAGTGTTTACTTTCAGGCTCATACGCATATGTCCGTGATTCGTCACCAATCAGGATTATTTACTATATATGTACATATATGTCTTTTGTAGCATCGCGATTATATTTCTTGAGTGTTTCTTTGCACCTTTAAATCTTTTTCAAAACTCAATATATGTTCATGTAAAATGGCATGTATGCTGGTGGAAGTAATGCCCATGGATGCCTCAATCTCATGGTATGTTATATGACAATCAAGTATTGTCAGTTCGTGCACAGCATCAATACTTTGTGGCACAACAGATTATCGACGCCCTACACGAAAATCGTCAGGTAGCTAAGTAGGACATCGCTTGATTTCTGTGTACTACCGACAAACAGCGGTTTTTGACTTTGCTGTATCGCCAAAAGATTGAGTTCATCGATTATTGATTATACATTGTTGAATTAATTCAAGATTAAAAAATGACTTAAATCGTGATTAAAAAATGGGGGTGGGGAAAGGAGGGTGAAAATAGTTTACGACCTATTCTCAGGTCTCCAAATATAAAAAAAAAAAATTCAATCAAACCGGCCGAGCCGTTTCGGCGGAGTGCGACCACAAAAACCGTGGCACGAGATTTTTTTTTATTAGAAGATATATACTACTAGCGATACCCGGCGCGCGTTGCTGCACCCGGCAAGTAAATTGGAAATAATAAGTAAATTCAAAACTTTTATTAGTCTCTTAGTCTGACACCACGTTCATGTTCCACTGCCCGTTACAGTTTCCCAGTAGTAGAACATCACTCCGAGGTGGCAATTCCATTATGAGTTTCAATGTCCTGTGATTTTAACTTCCATAGCTATTCTGTATAGAAAATCGGGCCACACCCCTCTTTCCAATGCACGTGCCAGTTTTCCACAAGAAATACTTTGGCAATTAGCAACTCCATACTGAGTTTTATTGTCATGCGACGTTAAGTTCCAATGCTATTCAATATCAAAAATTTGACTAGTGTGGTCAAAGCCATAACCCCTTTTCCTATGCCCGTCCCAGTTCTCTTGTAGAAATACATTCTCCATTCTGAATTTCAATGTTTTGTGACTTTTACTTCAAAGCTATTCAAAACCTAAATTTGAATTGTATCGGCAGTGCCACGCCCACTTGTCCAATGGTCACTCAATTTTGCCAGTCAAAAAACACAGCTAAATAGTACGTTTTTACCGAGTTAAATTGATATTTAAATTATAGTTCGAGAGTTATACCTTAAATTTGGGCTACTGAAAAAGTGCCACACCCCTCGTCCAACGGCCACAAATTTTCACCAGTGGAACGGCACGTGAAAATTTCATTTGAATATCAAATTTCGATGCTGTGTGACCTATAATTCCAAAAATATTCGATATCACATGTTCGCAGAAGGAAGTATCCAATTTGATCCAGTCGTTTTCAAGTTTTAAGCAACCGAACAAACCAAGATAGATAAAAAAAATAGAAAGATATACATATATAAGAGAGGGGGAACCCCCAGCATATTTATATAGCTCTCCATTTGTAGTACTGTTGCCAACAGTGACCATATGAACTAAAGTACTAAATTTTAGTCTGATAAGACCCAAACCATCTGAAATATAAAACTTTCATTAATATGTGAGATGTAAAAGGGGGTGTGACAAAAAATGTTCACATACGAACAATGGTACGGCCAATAAGAACACAACAAAGAAAACCTCAAGCAAATCGGACGCTCCGTTCTAGAGTTTTGTAATTACAAACACAAATTTTATATATATGTATATACGACTTTTTTCATATATACAGATATGGGAAAATCTTTAAAATGCCATACCTCCGGACACAATGGGCCAATTTCGTGCAAACTTCCCCAATGTACCCTGAAATTTTGGTTGAAATCTGTCGACCCATTTCCACAGCTAGTGGTGACATCAAAATGTACACTACTTTTTATATAAATAGATTTCATATTTACAACTAATAATAATGCGCACATACTTTTCCAGCTATAAACAATATAAGGTATTCTGCTATTCCCTGGTTTGCTAATATGGACTAATTACTTTCATTAAATTAGCATAACCCTTCTTTTGTCGTAGCCGAACAAACACATAACACACATAAAAAATAGGCACAAAAATGGATCTTGATAAGTGTTTTATCAAAACTTCAAACTTTGTAATGTGAGCTTAGCAACACTGCTAATAAAAGCTTTTTATCAGCTACTTGATAAGAGATGGCAGCACCGCTGCTACTGTTTGGCAGCACTGAGTCTGAGTCGAAAACAGCAACAGCATTTGTCTCATTTCCTCGTTCGTGTATTCGTATAAAGACGAAGTATCGCTTATTTTGCGAGAGTACTACGTCATAGACACTGAATTATATTTATTTACATATGCTTATGTTTACATATTTAATTATTTTTAGCATTTTACTGTAGGGAATCTCATTAGAAAAGAAATAGATTCTGTCTATATTAAAGGGTGTTTTTTTAGAGGTATATAACTTCGAATTGAAATAAAACACAAGAAAATCGTTTTAATATCCATCAATTTGGCTTTATTGGAAGGATAATTTTATGCCATTAATGTTTAAATACGATTTCGGGCATGTGGCCGCCGCGGCTGGCTCGAATAAAGCCAATTCTACAGGTCCAATTTTCAACCACTTTTTCGAGCATATGGGGCCGTATGTCGGCAATAACACCACGAATGTTGGCCTCCAAGTCCCCTAACGTTTCTGGTTTGTTGGCGTAGACGAGCGACTTCACATATCCCCAAAGAAAATAATCCAATGGTGTCAAATCACACGATCTTGGTGGCCAATTGACAGGTCCATTCCGCGAAATTATGCGCTCATCGAATGTTTCCTTCAATAAATCGATTGTGTAGTGGGCTGTGTGGCATATAGCGCCGTCTTGTTGGAACCACAATTCATCCACATTCATACCATCCAATTCGGGAACAAAATAGTCGGTTATCATGGCTCTATACCGGTCTCCATTAACGGTAACTGACTCTCCAGCATTATTTCGGAAGAAGTATGGCCCAATGACTCCACCAGCCCATAGATCACACCAAACAGTCAGTTTTTGTGGATGTAATGGCGTCTCAAGGATCTCATGTGAATTCTCTTCACTCCAAATGCGGCAATTTTGCTTGTTGACGTAGCCATTCAACCAAAAATGAGCCTCATCACTGAACAAAATTTTGCGATGAAAATCAGCATCGAGATCAATCTCATTTTCGGCCTATACACCAAAATCACGACGCATTGCATGGTCTCGCGGCTTTAATTCTTGCACAAGCTGGATCTTGTAAGGTCGCAAGCCAAGATCTTTGCGCAAAATCTTCCATAAAGTTGATGGACAAAGCTCCAATTGATGTGCACGGTGGCGAATCGATTCATTCGGGTACTCTTCAACATTTTGCTCTACAGCGGCAATTGTTTCTTCGGTGCGCACTGTTCGACGTCTCTGCGGATGCGTATTATCACATAAAGTAAACGTAGTGCGAAAACGACCCATGGTTAACCGAATTAATTGCTCTGATGGACGATTATGTCGACCATAAAATGGACGGAGCTTGCGGTAAACTTCGCGAACTGAACCATTATTTTCGAAATAAATTTGCACGATTTGCAAGCGTTGTTCTTTTGTCAACCTGTTCATGATGAAATGGCAAACCAAACTGAACATAAATGACATTAGAGTTGCCAGATTTGACCACAAAATGCCAGTTTTATCTCTATTCGAAAAACAAACCCCTAAAAAAAACACCCTTTACAATTAACATTGTTGTTGCTTCATTAGCTCATTTTTTCAATCATGCTTATAAGCAAGGCGTAATCAAAGAGAGCTTTTTAACAAACAATGGAAAAGAAAGAAAAAGCTTTGTACTGCTTAATGCAGCGTTTATGAATAATTTTCTATGAAGTTTTTTAGATGGTATCTATTCTCAAATTTTAATAACTTTTTAGGGTAGGCTTTAAAAAATAAAGTATGCAATAGCTTAAGTTAAGAATGGCGCTTTGAATAAGTAAAAGAATTATTAAAATCAGTTCAGTAGTTCTTAAGTTAAGCGTACACGAAGATACGTGATAAGCCTTTTATGTAATAGTATACATATAGATATACAAAGGGTAATTGTTTTAACAACTTTCTTTTTGGCAACAATTTTTTGACAGCACAGCTGTTGTCTGAGGCGGCTATTCGGAATCTTGTGACTAAATTTCGCACCAAATTTACATTAAAATAAACTGGCCATTTCTGGAGGACTTTGTCCTTGAGAGGACTTTGACCGAACTTGTTATGATCAAATTGTGTTGTGCGTGTTATTTAAATGTTTGAACACAATTGATCGAAAACTGGACCTACTAGTTTTATGCTGACTCCGAACCGCTAATGTTCATGTACTCAAGAAGCTTTACATGACATTATTTACTCTCTGAGATTTGCCATGGTCTGCAGAGAGATGGTGTCCGAACAGACAAATTAATTCAATTGAAAAAACTTTCTGTGTCAGATGGAATTGAACCAGGGGTCTCTGGCGTATGGGTCACGCATTCTACCCACTGCGACACGGCCGCCACCAAATTTACATTACTGGACATTAAACCACCAACACTCATATATAGAGTGCGGACAGAGGAAAATATCGTAGCTGTACCCGCCAGTGTTGTTGCTGACCATGAATTATCGATTCGGCGCAATTCGCAGCAATTGGGCCTCTGTTACTCCGCTACGTGGAAAATATTTCGGATGGATTAAGGTGTAAAACCTTTTAAATACAGCTGGTGCAAGAATTGAAACCACAAGACCTACCACAACGGTTAACTTTTGGTGAATGGGTACTGGCAAAGTTGGATGAAGATCCACTTTTTTATCGGAATATTGTGTTCAGCGACGAATCTCATTTCTGGTTGAATGGATACGTGAACAAGCAAAATTTACGTATTTGGTGTGAAGAACAGCCAGAAGCATTGCAAGAACTGCCAATGCATCCCGAAAAATGCACTGTTTGGTGTGGATTACGGGCCGGTGGCATCATTGGACCGTACTTTTTCAAAGACGACGAAGACAGGAACGTTATTGTGAATGGCGAGCGCTACCGTGCGATAATTACAAATTTTTTTTGCCCAAAACGGAAGAGCTGGACTTTCTTGATATGTGGTTTCAACAAGACGATGCCACATGCTACACAGCATGCGAAACAATGGCCCAATTGAGAGTTCGGCGAGTTCGGTGAACAGTTTATTTCACATTTGGGACCGGTCAATTGGCCGCATAGATCGTGCGTTTTAACGCCTTTGGACTATTTTGTGTGGGACCATGTTAAGGCTCATGTCTATAGGGACGAGCCCGCAACGGTTGACGCACTGGAAGCCAATATTGAAGAATTTATTTGTGAGATACCGATATGTTGGAGAAAATATGCGGCGTAGCCGCGGTCAACAATTACATAAAATCATCTTTAAACATTGAATTATATAGATCGGTCTATCGACTCAAATAAATATTTCAAACATTTCTTTAAATTTTATGTGTTTTTTTTTTAAATTAAATCCAAAGCTTTTTAAAATTTTGTGAATTTTTTTCGCCATTTCTGGGGTGTTCTTCTTATTAAGTCGACCACTGCGATGTTCGTCTTGCCAGCTCGTTTAAACTCTGCCACCCACAGAGTTGAATCTGCACTAAGGGAAATAACGCATATTAGCATTATCCACGCCTGAGTATAAATTTTATTTAAATATTTACGTGGATAAATCAAATGTTTTCCTTACAACTCGTTTTTTTCCGTATTTGAATTTTATTTATACCACACATACACACATATTCCATATAAGCAAGCAGCAACAGCATCGCACACGTACACACATATTCCGACAAGCAGCAACAGCATCGCACTCTGTTCCTGCATTTTATTTCTTGCAGTTGCAACCTTAGTTCTTATAATTCTCATTTAGTTATTGTTGCAAGGAAAATATAGCCGCATGTTTGGCCAATTTTCTTTGTAAGTGCGATTGATGATCGCAAAGTAAATAGGGTTTGAGTGACAACCGGACATTTTCTCAAAAATGTCTTGCACCGGTTGTCATTTGCCTGCATATTTTTGGTATTTTATTTTTCAATTTTTGTTTCTCTAGTTTACTGTCAAAATAGTATAAATTAGAGAACAAGAAAAGTAAAAAAGTAAATAAAATATACTAACAAATGCCATTTGATGGACGCATCTCGTGGGAAACATTCTAATATATTTGTTTTTAATTTCAATATTTTTATATAAATTTTACTTAAATGCGATAGTTTTATTTTCAAATAGTAAATATTGGAAAGATATTTAAATATATTCGTGCATAATTTTAATATTTTTTATTAATTTTATTTTAAATATTTTATTTTATTAAAAAAGTATTTAAATAAATTTTAAATATTTACGTGGTCGATTTAAATAAATGCGTTATTGGTGCAAAAATGACTCGCTTTTTGGATAAATTAAAAAAGTTTTTGGATAAATTTAATATTTGTTTCCCTTAGTGTAGCTCCGCTCTGATATTATTTCGACTGAGGCCTTTTATATTAAAAAATTGTATCACATAACGCTGAACAATTTTTTCCATGGTCAACAAATTCACAGAGAGCGTGCACTATTAATGACTTCCAAAGATATACTGAACAATGTTGTTTCGTCAAACTTCAAACTTAAGCTTTATAAGGTTGGTTTTTTTCTACCATAGTCACTCATTTCAAACAACAACAGCCTTCTATATGTCAGGTCAGGAACTTCAAGGACAAGCCTCGTGTAATATAATTTATCCAAGAATACTTTGGCAAAGTTAAAAAGAGCCATTTCTATTATGAGTTCTTTTCAATATATGTCGCATTAGAATATTTGGTGTTTATGGAATAACTAGCTCAATTGAAAAATAACACTTTAAAACTCTTTGATTTTAGAAATTTTCCCCGAACTAAGTCGGGTATTCCGCTTGTTATGCTATTAATATGTGTTTCCAATGTAACCCCGTCTCAAAATCGACAATACTATAAATCAAAGAAGGTATTGATGTGGTCTTGCTGTTCTAACGAGCTTACTCTTCCCTCCAGATGTGCAACAGCGTATTAGTGTAAAAAAGCAAACAAAAACAAAACCGATTGAAACAATTAAAACTAGCTTAACGAAAATATAAAAAAATACACCATTTCAATAACAAAAGAAGAAGGTGTAGAAGAAACCAAATTTTGTGGTTTTCATAATAGGTACCTTGCGGTAATCGAAGACACAAAGGCACAGCACGTTACATTAACGCTATTAAAAAACAATAAAGCCAAAGAACAAAAGTGAAAAAAAAAAGGAAGAAGTAAAATGGAAACAGCAATAATCGTACTTTAACACCAACAGCCCTTCTGGCGGCTTACATTCCAATATAACAGCAACAACAAAAACAGTAACAATAAGCAAAGTAATAGCAACAACAACACCAAAAATCACAACAATATAATGTGAGAAAACATGAAAATTCTATGCCAACTTAGAGTGAGCCGCGGCTATACAACAAGCCAAAATCGAAAAAAATATACCATATAGACGACTAGACCGCATATTAAGATTGCCTCATTTATCTTGGAACGTGTACATTATATGCTCATTTATTAGTAGAATTCAGCCGACCGCGCATGTAACGCCATAAAGTCTTGTTTGGTTGGAGTTCAAGTGGTATTCATGAAGCAACTGCTTCACTCAACAATGAAACAATGGTTAATATCATATTTTCTTTTCTGGCCATTTATAAGAATGCAAACTCATCGACAGGTAATTTGGTGGTGGTGGCATCATATCATGAGGCAACGGATGCCTAGTCGTTGTTGTGTTTTTTTTTTTTCGTTGTTTTACAGGAAAACGATTGAACGTGTTCATATGAAAAGAGTTACTACCATCATTTGTGGTGGTGGTGGTGGTGTTGGTGTCGCTGTTTCAAACGACAACTTTGAGATGCATGTTGCATGAATTACCAATTATACTATATTAGCTGGAAGCCAGTGTGAGGATGAGATTCCGCTGCTCCATATAACTTACTTGTGAAGGGAGGCAGAAGAAGTTTGTTTGTACGTTGGTTCAACTTATGGAAAAATATATATTAGATCCATTTTGTACAAATTCAGTCCTATACTCTATATTTGCTACACAAATTACCAAGTTAACCAAAGATTTCTCACATCTCAGTGCAGTTTTTTTAAGTCTGAGAAGTTTGTCAGTTAAAAAGACAAAAAGTTCAATGTGAAAAAGGGTATATGAAAAAAACATTAATTAAAATAACCTGAATTATTTCTATTAAAAATGATCTCATATGTGAATAAAATACACGAATCTTTTTATATATTAAATACAGCCATATCTTTTTTATGTTTTTTTATAATTTTATATACAAATGACGTTTTTAGTATGGCAGTTTTTGTGTCCAAAATGCAGTTTTTTTTCAGATTTAGCAGTTTTTTAAAAAAAAAATCTGGCAGCACTGCAGCTCATACGAAATCTTAAAGCGAAAATTGATAACAGGCATACCCGATGAAGTTGTTCTTGTTGCTTTCCATTGAATTAGACCAGCAATGGGCAAACTAACACATGAGCATGCATACTTGTGTGTGTGACCGAGAGAGCGCGGCAGCTATGCTTCAATTTACACTGTGAAGAAAAAAATCATTGAAAACAATATGGTAACTGAACTGAAGATTCTCATGCTACCCAGATCTTTTGAGCCCTCAAAAAATATGAGTAATTTTATGCGTGTTTTATGGTACTTCACAAAAAGGACTCATAAAGCACTCATAAGAAGGATTCTTTAAAGAGTAATTTTTATGCATGTTTTATATGTCAGGGTGGGAACTTAAAAAAATAATAATAATAGCAAGAATAATGTGTAACGGAAAAAATGTTCAATGCAAATAATTTAGCATTTTTTTTCGATTCGATGATGTCATACTTACTTCGAACTCATAATTTGTAATACGTATAATAGGCCAATGAAACAGCATACGACGCTTTCGTAAATTCTGATTTATATGTATCTACTGATTTATTGAACATCATATTTTTTTTTTTTGCAATTATTACAATTGCACGGAACTTCGTTAACCATATATTTTAAAACATATTCAACTTGTAATTCCAAAAGCTTAAGTTTTCTTTCTTCAACTGAAAACTAATTACATTTTTTTTTTTTAGCTTTGAACCAAGGATTTCAGGTGGAAAACCTATTCAGTCAAGTCGGCCTTGGTTCGTAATGGGGGTGATAGATTAGTGGGAAAGGAAGGGCAATCAATTGAAACACGTGTAGAGTGTTGTGAGTGTGGTGGAAAGCCAAAGAAACATGTGAAGTTTTCTATGAAAAAGAAATGGAATTGGCATTGTTTGTTAAATATTTTTTTTTAGTGTACCTTAAACAGTTTCGTGAAAAAGTTGCGTTGCGAGATCTTGCCTTCATGAATGCTGAACGTCAACTGACATGCTTTGTGATCACGGTTGCCACTTGAAAATAAAATATTTGACCAAAATTGAAAACTTAAAGTGACCAATTGCAGTAAAAAGTGACCAAAACATTATAAATTTGAAAATGTAGTACATGCACACAAAATTCTATTTTGCTATATTTTTTAATTTATGCAGGTGCAGTTGATGCAGTGGCGTAGATAGGGGGAAATTTAGGGGATAGATCACCCCTGCGATAGAATTTTTCGCACTGGTTCACAAAATAGTCTTAAGTGAAGATGGTAGCAGAAATTTATTGTATGCGCTACGCCTTAAAATTATAAATTTCATCTTCTAGAAACATTTGAAGACTCGCTGTTTAATATTTCCATACAATACAAATGGTTGGTTGCATATTTCTGGCTTTATTGCATCCATATTTGCATTCCTTGTGTATTGTTTGCTAAAGGTGGTGGACAAGGATCTCATCCATTGCAAGCACTTGTCAGAATAAAGTTCGACGCACTGGCCATTCATCCAGAAATAGTTATATCGGCTGAAGAAATCTTTGAATAAACAAACAATCCAAGCCAGCTGTATTTTTTCTCTTTAAAAACATTAACAAATATATAAAAATAAAAGTTTAACTTTTTTTCAATTTGTACAAACTTTTTTTTATTTATGTTTGTCCCGTAAATAAATTTCATCCTTCCCATTGCAAAAAGCTATCTACTCCACTGAATTCCTGAATATAATTTTTGAGAACATCAAATTCTTTTTTCATTTCTTTATAAAAAGTGACCAAATGAAAAAAAAAAAAATGACCAAGCGACCAAGTGAAACAAAAATTACCAAATTTGGACACAAATTTGGACTAAAGTGGCAACCGTGTTTGTGATGAGAGAATTTATCTTACTGTGCAGCCGAATGCCATTGTTCGTTCATTGTTCGTACGTTTCACGAAGTTCCTTATAGCGTAGGCAGTGTTGCCATATTTTTTTTAAAAAAACTTTAATTTCCCAAGTAAAAAATTTGTTTTTTGGTGAAAAAACTTGATATAAAAAATTAACTAAAACATGTATTTTTAAAATATGTGCTTTAAAATTTTTGGCAATCCGCTTTGTTCTCTCGTTGTCCCGTTATTTTGGCCACTTCATTTCTCAAGAAAATACGGAAGATCGTCAACTCTGAATGCCTGGTAGAATTATAAGGACTCGTTTACTGGCCTCACGCGTCAACAAAGAGTGGAGAATAAAAAAGGATGCTAATTGTCAAAATGGCGAAGTTCGTAGAAAATTCAAATGAAATAAAAATATTTTGTTTTAAATAGTGCGGACACGTGTGTTAAGTTTGTTTTAATTTGAGTGAAAATATTGTAAAAACATTGTAAATAAATCTATAAAATGCCAAGGAAGTGTTCAATTTGCAAAAAAGCTTGTAAAAAGTTTAACCTAAAATCAACTGCGCCACATGACAACTAGCCCGCTTTTCTCTGCTTTCTACTCCATTATTATAGCTAATAATTGCGAGTTTTTGTAATTGTTGTTGTTTCTTTTTTCGTTTGACGTTTGTAGCTCCTACATCTTTGTTGTTGCAAAATCAGTCTTTCTGTTTTGTTTATAGTTTCGCTAGTAAGACCCCTTTTACATTGGTCAAGACTTGAAATCAAGTTTTTTTGACGTTCTCTTTTAGACTTGACGAAACCTTTTACATTGGTCATGAACTGAATTCTGGTGCAAAAGAGATGCGTTCTTTATTAATTTAATATGTTTGCTCTACTCATACACATGCACTATGTTCGCAGCCTTCCAATTTTCAGCTAAAAAACATCAAACGCACGCAAGCAAGCGAAAAATAATGTGAAGCACTTCGATAAAACAGCGAAAAGCACAAAAGGAATACACAAAATTGCCAAAAAATTGACGATACAGCGTCAATGTCTTCTTACCCTTTCGTCGCTTCCGATGTGCGGCGAATTGCCTACAAACTCACAGACTTGAATTCAAGTTTTGACCAATGTAAAAGGGGTCTAACAGCAAACGAAAAACAAAATAGACGCTCAATCGTTCTTTCGTTGCTTGAATCGTTTTTGTTTCGTTAGACCCCTTTTACATTGGTCAATTGGTGTGGCGTCCGTGGCGTAGTTGGTTAAAGTGCGTGGCCGCTATGTCAAAGAACCTTGGAGACCCAGGTTCGAACCCCAGCCAACGACAGAAAATTATTTGAATTAAAATAATTTTTCTGTACGGCCGCCACCTCTCTGCAGACAATGGCAAACCTCAGAGAGTAATCAAAATGCCATGTAAAGCTTCTTGAGAATAAGAACATTCCGTTCATCGCCGTTCGGAGTCGGCGTTAAGCATGTAGGTCCATTTCTCGGTCAATTGTGTACAAACTTAATAACACGCACAACACAATTGATCATAAGAAGCTAGGTCAAAGTCCTTTCAAGGGCTGAAATGGCCAGTTATTTATTTATTTTTATTTTTTTAGACCCCTTTTACATTGGTCAAGACTTGAATTCAAGTCTGTGAGCTTGTAGGCAATTCGCCGCACATCGGAAGCGACGAAAGGGTAAGAGAACATTGACGCTGTATGTACTGTCAATTTCTTGGCAATTTTTTCTATTCCTTTTGTGCTTTTCGCTGTTTTGACAAAGCGCTTCACATTATTTTTCGTTTGCTTGCGTGCGTTTGGTGTTCTGTAGCTGAAAATTGTAAGGCTGCGAACATAGTGCATGTGTATGAGCAGAGCAAACATATTAAAGCAATAAAGAAAGCATCTCTTTTGCACCAGAATTCAATTCTTGACCAATGTGAAAGGTTTCATCAAGTCTAAAAGAGAACGTAAAAAAAACTTGATTTCAAGTCTTGATCAATGTAAAAGGGGTCTTAGCTTGAAATATCGGTGCGTAACAAAATAGAACGATTCGCTATTGTTTATTTGCGTTCTCTGGTTTTAATAGCAAGATATAATTTGAATTTCGGGTCTTCATAGTGATCTTAATGTCTTTTATTCTTAATACCTACCAAAGTCTTTAATGCGATCTAATAAAATAAATTAAAAATAAGTTCCTTTTAGTAGAATTAACTGAATCTGTTAAGTATTCTGCTACTTCATGCTATTAAAGTGCTTAAAATAATCCTCTTACGTGACGCATATCAGTCTTCTATCAAATTATTGTACAATAAGTTACAAAAATATACATTAAATACTCATACCTTGGTAAAAAACATGCATAAAAATAACCTCAAGCACTGATTTCAAACCTTAGATAGTTTCAACGATGCTTTTAAGTGCAACGCATGCGCTCATTCAGCGATATCCTTGCGCATCCCTATTATTTTCATCATACCCGACAACTCTAATAATCATTTCAACATAATAATAAATTGCACTTAGGTACCCGAACTGCACATGTTCTGCTGACTAACTAACCCCTTGCACATGTTCGACCCCCTACACTCCACAAGCTTCAACGTATTATAATCTCATTTGCTGATACCATTTTTGCACTCACAAATAACCTGACCAAAAAAAATCTATCTCTTTAAATCTAAGGCACATGCGCCTGCGCACAGTGGTGCGCGACGTCTTAACACTTCGGAGCATCGTGCTTGGAGGATAGAGAAAGGATGGCGAATGATGCCTTTGAAGGTGCTGCTAATAAAATCTAGCCTGAATTGACCTGCTCGTTGTGTTTGGAGCAAGTACGTGCGATGACGGCGCTCACGGTTTGCTGATAACTTTAGCATCACATCACACACAGCACTACAGCCAGCTCGAAGGTGAGAGTCAGCCACATATGGCCAAGAGCGTCAAAGAAAATTTTCAAAATATAAGTATTACCTGTTGTTAGTCGCTGCAATTGAAACAAAAGAGGCGGTAGATTTAAAGCAGAAGGCGGTACCGTTCCATCACATAGCGTCAGCGTTAACGTCAGATTCGAAGTCAAAGCTACAGTTTGTGCAGCGCATTTGTGATGAAAGCAATAAAAGAAATAATTCATTGCCAAAGCGGCTTTGTAAAATATGAATGTCCCACCGAAACCAAGGAATGGAAATATAGGTAGTGCAAGCAGGATGAAGTGGTAGGAGCTGCAATAATACAAAGGTATTCATTGATAGTTATATATGAAGTTTATTCTTTGAATAACTTACAAAAGCGCAGCATTTTGTCACTCTTCGTTGTGTGGTTTGTGAAAACGTCTGTTGGTCAGATTGTTTGGAAAATCCATCATGTCACGTCTATGAACTCTACCAGAGTTTTACGTGACTTCAATGCATACATGTTATGTATCTGTCTTCAACAAGTTTTCTGTTTTCACACATGAGTGAATTAAGTTGTAAATGTTGAAATAATTAAATACTCGTAGTTTCGGATTCAAGAAGTATGAGTGTGAAGTCATTTTATTTTGCCGGAAGAGACTTATATTAGTGCAGTGATTGTTGAATGGTTTTGACTTATATTGTTTTTTAAAGCTTCAAAAGGATTTAAGTTCAAAAAAGCTGGTTTAAAATTTCTAAGTTGTATCAAATTTTGTATCAAGATTTAGCCTATGGGTCAGAATAGTGTGAGATATTTCGTCCGCTGCTTGCATTTAAAATTTGTATATTAAGGAGGCTCGCTCTTTTTAGTTCAATCGTATGCATGGTATAATAATACAAGGTAGCATTGACAATTGCTTGGGAAACCATCTGATGTTTTCTTGTAAAAGAGAAAATAAGCAGTTGTCAGTGCTACCTTGTATCAGTGTTGCCAGAGGCCGAGCTCCAAATATCCCGTTCTATTCTTTAAAACGCCCTGTTTATCCCGTTTTAAAAATAAAAAATCCCAAAAAAAATCCCGTTCACAAACCTTGCACATAGATTCATGTTTAATTACTCGTTAATTTTTTTGGCTTGTTTCTCTTTTTTACCTGTTAAAGTCAAGTCAAAAAGAAAACGAATCCGACCATCCAAAATTGAATTCTTCTTCTTTCTCTTTAAAATATTCACAGTGTCATTGTGTTCCAGCTCAATTCTTAAATAGATTTGCAAGGGTCTTGCTTTAAACAGCAAGTGTATTGCTTTTAATGTAGGGGAGATGGCTGGGTTGTGAACCGGGTTTCGTTTTTGGGCTCAAACTTTTCCTCAGAATAAAGATATCGAATAATCCAAGATACTGTTGGAAAGATGAATATACAACGCAACTTTTTTATGCAGACAGATAAGCGTTTTGATTAAAATTTAACTCTCTACAGCCAATTTTCTAAAGACGTGATTTTTGGCTCTTCCAAAAATGTGGCTGGGTTGTCGCCAATAATATTATAAATTAGAGGCAAAACAAGTTATAATACCGCCAATTAGGCTAAAAATCGTAATGAATGGAAGTGTTTAATCATAATTTTCTTCATCTTTATCCAAATCGGTGTCGCAATGTTTGCATTTGAAATACGAACGCCTTCCCATATTGACGCACTTCAAGTGAATAGGCCGGCCACATGTGTTGCATTCGATGGAGTTTTAGGGTGTCAGTTCTTTAGGCAAAAATCTCAAACAAATGGTGCAAAAATCAATATCCTCATCAGATGGTTTTGATGGTTTTTTTGCCTTAGGACGCTTGGATGGTGTTGGTTGTGCCTTATTCAGTGATGCTTTTGCTAGGGATTTTGACTTTTCTGCTGTTTTTTCCTGCTTTAGATGGAAAAGACAAATTTAGCAGTTGAAAGATTGGCGATATGTCAATTACTTACTTACTAACTTATCTTGCGCTTGCAACCGTAGGTCGGTTTTGGCCTCGTATAAGAAATCTACGAAAATATAAGAAAAAAAGAAACGAAATTCCCTCGATAATTAGGGAAACAAAAAAGTAATGGTTCACAACCCAGCCCTCTCTCATAAATTTTTGAAATTAAAAAAAAAAAGTTATGAAACCCGACTTGAGGGAAAATCCCATTTTTGGGCTCAAAATCCCGTGCGCCCTTTTGAGGTTTAAAGAACCCGAAATATGGGCGAAATCCCAGGTTCTGGCAACACTGCCTTGTATTATTATACCATGAATCGTATGTAATGAACTAGTTCGTTCATTTATTTCTTTTAGTTCGTTAGTTCTTTTAGTTCGTTAGTTTTGTTCGTACTCACTGCAAAATCAATTGAACTAAAAGAACGAGAAACACTGAACTAGTTCACATAGTTAATGATCATAGTATATTATACCATGGTTCATGAGTGGGAATCGTTTAGTTTAATTGAACTAGTTCGTTCATGAACTAACCCATGGTATAATAGTACAAGGTAGCATTGACAGTTGCTTGGGAAAACATCTCCTGTCAAAAAATATACTCAAAAAGAGAGCGCTCAGAATCGGCCATTGAAAACACAAACAATGCTGAAAACATTGAACTGAAAAAAAACAACAACCTCAGCTGCTGCAGACGCATTTTCACAATCAGCGGTTTTTGACAGGGGATGTTTTCTTGAAATAGAGAAAATAAGAAGTTGTCAATGCTACCTTGTATTATTATACCATGGAACTAACCAAGCATACTGCGAACCGCTAGTGTGCATGTTCTCAAGAAGCTTTACATGACATTATTTACTCTCTGAGGTTTGCCATTGTCTGCAGATAGATGACGGCCGAACAGAAAAATAAATTCAATTGAGTCATATTTATTACTTTTTTTAAGAATCATGTAATGAAATCTTAAAAGACTCATATGAAGACTCTTTCAGAACTTATAGAAGTTATTATTTTAAGAGTCATAAGTCTCATGTTAAAGGCTCTTTAATGGTTTAAAAACTCTTTGGTTTAAAAACACTAATTTCTGGCATTGATATGATGTAAATAAAACCTCAGAAACTGTTTTTCGCCACTCTGGTGAACTATAAAATACTTCGTCTTGTACAAAATTATCTAAATAAATAATAAAAAAAACCCTTTGCGCGAAATTATCGTGTGTGCCATTTTTTCCATTTATTTAATATTAATAATATAAATAAATATATTTCCATATTTTGCCATTCATCGTTCTCATAAAACACGCATAAAAAATACTCTCGTAGAGTCTTATTTCTGAGCAATCATTTTACAATCATATCAAAGACTCTTTTCAAAGTCTTTTTATTGCGTACTCTTAAAACACGCATAAGAAATACTCTATTTAGAGTCTTATTTCTGAGCCATCATTTTACAATCATATCAAAGACTCCTTTAGGATTCTTTTTATTGCGTACTCATAAAACACGCATAAAAAATACTCTTTTTAGAGTCTTATTTCTGATCAATCATTTTAGAATCATATTAAAGCCTCCTTTATGAGTACTTTTATTGCATACTCATAAAACACGCTTAAAAAATACTCTTTTTGGAGCCTTATTTCTGAGCAATCATTTTACAATCATATCAAAGACTCCTTTATGAGTCTTTTTATTGCGTACTCATAAAACACGCATAAAAAATACTCTTTTTGGAGTCTTATTTCCGAGCAATCATTTTACAATCTTGTCAAAGACTCTTTTATGAGTCTTTTTATTGCGTACTCTTAAAACACTCATAAGAAATACTCTTTTTAGAGTCAGTTTTTTTGAGGCACTCAGAAAATGTTTGCAGGGTACTTTGAATAACTTGATCGTTATGAAATTTTTTTTAGATATGTACCGTTTCGGAAATTTCGAGTCTGAGTATATTAACGAAAAAAATCCTAAAAAATCCAAAAATGCAAACTTAAAAAGAAGCAAACATCACGGATGACCAGCTAAGCTGGTACAGTCTTAAGCTATTTCGCACAAAAAATTACAAAAATCAAAATTCGGTTAAAGAAGTTATAGCTGTTGAAACTTGTTGAAACTTGTTGAAACTTGACTTTTTTAAAAAAAAAAGTCCTCAAAGGGCCTATTTCTGAAAAATTTAATAACTTTTATCTGATTTGAAACGCCTTTAAAATTGATATTTGTTATTGAGGAATTGTTGAGGAATTTCTAGGGAGTTCCGACTATTTCAGAACTTTGATTTTGACTCAAATGATTCTATGATAAGATCCTATCTGGTCCTCTAAAAGTTCATCCGATAAACAAAAAATCGTTGCAGATTTGACCGGCTATCTACTACGAGAATTGCCTTTTAAATCTTACGCCTAAAAATGAGAAAATAGTGGCTTATAAGTGAAAATGCTTTTAGTGTTTTTCAAAATATTCTCCAAGATACACTCCAATACACTTATGCATTCGTTTGAACCAATATTCGAAACAGTTTTACCACTTTGTAGTTGATTCCTCTGAAACCAGGTTTGCTGTAGACCTCAACGGCCTGTTCGGTCTCGAGAAAAAAGAAAAAATGGAACAAGATGATATCATTGGGTAAAAAGTCGGGACTGAAAGGCGGATGACCCATCAATTCCACGTTTTGAGTGCTCAAAAACTCTTTTGTTTGAGCTGATGTGTGGGAATTACCATTGTCGGGATAGAGGATGATCTTCCTTCGGTACACTAAGGGAAAAAATATTAAATTTGTCCAAAAACTTTTTTAATTTATCCAAAAAGCGAGTCATTTTTGCACCAATAACGCATTTACTTAAATCGACTGCGTAAATATTTAAAATTTATTTAAATACTTTTTTAATTAAATAAAATATTAAAATATTTAAACAGAATTAATAAAAAGTATATTAAATTTATGCACGAATATATTTAAATATCTTTCAAATATTTACTATTTGAAAATAAAACTATCGCATTTAAGGAAAATTGATATAAAAATATTGAAATTGAAAAACAGTTTATTTGAATATTTCCCACGAGCTGAGTCCATATCAAACGCCATTTAGTGGTATATTTTATTTTCTTTTTGTGAAAATATGGTTTGTGATTGCGGTGGTGAGTGCGATGCATGATGAAATCATGTAGAGTGGAGTGACATTCTTGAGAAAATACCGAGTTGTCACTCCACCTTACATGAATTCATCATGCATCGCACTCACCACCGCACTCACAAATCATATTTGCCAAATATTCATCCTATATTACCCTTGCAACATTAACTAAATGAGAACTATAAGAAACCTGCAACTTCTGGTGCGAAGAAACTGCAGCAGCATCGCATAGTAACAGAGTGCGATGCTGCTGCTGCTTGGCGGCTGCTTGGCAGCTGTATGGTATATGTGTGTCAGTGTGTGGCATAAATAAAATTTAAATACGAGGGAAAAAACGAGTTGTAAGGAAAAAATTTGATTTATGCACGTAAATATTTAAATGAAATATATACTCAGGCGTGGATAATGTTAATATGCGTTATTTCCCTTAGTGTAGTTAGTTTTTCTCAATTCTCCGAAACAAATGGATGTGTTCCATTCAGCATTAACACTTCTTCCTTGCTCAAGTGGTACAGTGCGACATGATCGATTCTTCTAAAAAAACTGGCAAACATTTGCTTGGATGTGCTCTGTCCGCGGACAACTTTTGCCGGATTTTGACCTTCACGAAATTCGTCTTGGAGAGAAAGACAACCACATTGGAACATATTGGATCGGCGTTTAACAGTCGCTGAGTGTGGTGCTTCAACGAACTAGATTAATCGATGCATACTTTTTTTTTTCGATCCGCATCACACGAAAATGTTCACGTGCTTATTCCATTTTTTAGCTAAAATACAAATTTTAAAACCAATGAAAACAACACAATCAGCGCACATACACCAAAACGTTGTGAGTATTTTTATGCAACAAAATGTCAAATTTTCGATTGGAACTATCAAAATTCATCTGGTAATGAATGCTTAGTATTATTGAGGCGCAAGACTTAAAAGGCAGTCTTCGTACTCGACGAAGAAAATTATGATCTTAAGAATTAATTGGAAGATAATGACGTAAACAAGGATAGTTATCACTGGAAGGCATACGTTTTGAGACGTTAAAGTTTCGATTTTATTGAAAAACAAAGTCTTCAAGTTGAAATTTCGAACAAAGCTTCACCTGTGAACACTTTGCTGAACAATCTCTCTCAGCCAGCCGTAAATGCAAACACAATCGATTGAATAAGTGAAATACCTACTGATCGTGAAGAAGTTATGAACTATTTTTGGAACAATACTTTGGATGGGCTTAGTGAGTGCCTCTTGGACGTTTGTAGGACTATTGGGAGTCAATTAGGACAAGTATTAGAACAAGTATTTGGATACGGCTAAGGACTAGAATTAGAAACGGGAGGAGTGTATGGATTTGGATAAAGATTTCAGCATGGAATTGGGCAAGAATTAAGACAAGGATTGAAAAAAGAATTTGATTGAGGGATTGAAATATGCATTGGTTTGGATACAGGCACACTTAAAATAGATATTTATGACAAAATTAAAAAAAAAATGGATAAGTACAAAGATTGGGACAAGGAAAAGAACTACTAATTGGCTTTGGTAAAATCAAAAATATTTTATATGTGATCAAATTGTAGGTACAGAATATTTTCAATTGAACTTTCTTATTTCCAGGTATATGAACAAATTTGGATCATTATTTTAAGGATATGAAGTCCGGGGGTGTAATCAGAAACGTGAATTTAAACTACTTCAAACTCTGCTTTGGGTCACAAAAACCAATGATTGCATTTTTAGGGTAGATACTCTTAGAATGACGTTTAATTTCCGCCAATTTGTTTGCTAATTGTAGTCACTAGAATCAATTTGATTTTCAACAACAACAGCTACAACAAGGATTTCATCTACTATCGATTTTTGAACGCCAACACCTTTTGCTTAAAATCAATTGCAGCTAAACCAAGTTGACAACACCAACTGTTGTAATTTCAGGTGCATATTGAAAAGCCCCAAAGCAACTGTTTTGCTGAAGTTGCTTTTACAAGTTGCACGATTCACAAACATGGTGCAGTAGCAACTGTGCATAATTATAATAACCATTTATTGCTCTTGTTGCTGCTTGGATGTGATGATGCTCTGTTCTGCTGCTACTATTGATGCTACTTCTGCTGCTGCTGCAGCACATGTTGCACAGTTAGAAGAACTCTGTGGAGCTTAAGTTCATGTAGGAGCAACCGAATTATGAAGGTTTAATTCTTGGTAGGTGGGTGAGCAGTGCTGCTCCTTCATATGTTAGTGTATGTCAAGTGGTATTTTGTTGGAAATGCAAATTTGACGGCAAATGAAATGCAGTTGCCGAAAGGCATCTACTAGCATGGTTTCTCTTATTTTTTTTTTCTTTTTTTTGTTTTGTAACAATGCAATACTGCTATTTTCAGTACTTTTATCGAAGAATAGTTTTTTGTTTTTATTTTCATTGTCCTATTTTCGAGTTTTACATGTTTCCCACTCTTTTGTAAAAACTATTGGAACAGAAACACGTGTTCACTTAAGAACTGGTGTTAATCTGTGCCGCGAGCACAAAACTTCAACATGTTCTATTTTTGACACAAGCTTAATTGCATTAAGTTATTTGGTTTACTTGTCAAAGTTTTTCTCTATTTTAAATGGATTCTATTAAAATTTTTCCGATTTTCCAATATGACAGAGTTTAGTTAAAACGCCGATCTGGAAGTTGCTTAAAATGGAGGGAATTAATTAATCAAACCCTAATGCAAAAAAGGGCTATAGAGATTTAGGTGACCATATTTTGGTAAAAGGAAAAAAAAAATAAATAAAAAAAATTCGCTATCCAAGCGCTAAAAAGATGAAATTAAATGTTTAAACCTTGACCCAATAGGTCCAGCATAAATATGATTTTGTGACTAGACTTAACTTCTTTAAAGAGTTTTTGGTGTTGGTGAAATTGGAGTTCATACGTTTAGCTTAAATTTACTTTTAAGTTGAATGGATCTTATAAATGATTTTCATGCATTTTGAACCATTTTCAAAAGGAGCTAAAAAATTTGCCTTAATGACCCTCCTCTTTAAAACAAAAATATCTCAAATTTATGCAGTCGAAGAGCATTCCCTTCACCAAAACTTCTAATAATATTTTTTTTTTTTGGTTTTTTTTTTGAGGTAAAATGGGCTGAATGTATCCGTTCAGCCAAAAGCTGACTAAATATTTTTTGAATGGGAGTAAAAAATGAATTCTATCGCCCATTTCTCATTGAAGTATAATACTGACCATCTCATTTTTGGCTCAAATTTTTTTCCTGGACTATTTAGAAAACCAAATCCGAAGTTGGATATTTGAAGACTTTTTTTCCGCAAACCCACATCCATGCGAAAGCCAGGGTCTAGGGTCTATTTTGTGATAACTTAACTCAGTCAATTTCAATCGGAAATAGGGTATAATTATAAAGGTATTTTTGTCTTTTTTAAGAAAAAAATATAGGACTTTTAAAAAAATTGGAGTAAGTTGACCCATTCATAATTTCAAAGCTTAATACAATGCCACCAACAGGCGCTATATATATATATATTTTTTTTTTTTCATTATTATTATTTTTTTTTTTTTACATTTCACTTCCTTTCCAATAGGTTTGGTCATTTTAGTTCACCACAAAGATCGTGGCGTCCGTGGCGTAGTTGGTTAAAGTGCGTGGCCGCTATGTCAACGAACTTTGGAGACCCAGGTTCGAACCCCAGCAGCGACAGAAAATTATTTGAATTAAAATAATTTTTCTGTACGGCCGCCACCTCTCTGCAGACAATGGCAAACCTCAGAGAGTAATCAAAAATGCCATGTAAAGCTTCTTGAGAACGAGAACATTCTGTTCATCGCCGTTCGGAGTCGGCGTTAAGCATGTAGGTCCGGTTCTCGGTTAATTGTGTACAAACTTAATAACACGCACAACACAATTAATCATAAGATGCTAGATCAAAGTCCTTTCAAGGGCTGAAATGGCCAGTTATTTATTTTTTTTTTTTTTTACAAAGATCGCTCTTTTTAGTTTAATCGTATGTAATGAACTAGTTCGTTCATTTAATTCTTTTAGTTCGTTCGTTCTTTTTATTCGTTGCATGTTTTACTTCGTTCGTTCTTTTAGTTCGTTAGTTCTTTTAGTTCGTTTGGTCTTTTACTTCGTTTGGACAAAGCAAAGACTCAAACCATAGCTTGGTAAATTGAATTATTTTGGCTCTTGTTCGTTTTGTTCCTACTCGCTGCAAAATCAGTTGAACTAAAAGAACGAGAAACACTGAACTAGTTCACATAGTACATGAGTAGGAATCGTTCAATTGAACTAGTTCGTTTATGAACTACCCAAGCCTACTTTCCAATGATATGAAATGAAGGTATGCTCTTGAAGGTTTTAGAAGTTATAGCGTAAAACGTGAAGTGTTAGTGAATTTTCAATACAAATAGCCCTTAAAATAGACGATAATCGGATTTAAATTGACTGAGCTACGTTGTCTTCAAATAGACTTATTTTGGCAGCGAAAAATGATTTTTAAAATTTATAAAATCGGATTTGGTTTTCTAAACAATAAACCACAAATTCAAGAAAAACATTTGAGCCAAATCGGAGATGGTCAGTGCAACTGATATTATACTTTAATGTTAATGTGTTTTTTTAGCACGATAATGAACCAAGACATATCTCAAAGATATGTTTTGTAACCAATATTATCATAGTTGTTGAGAATTCGATTCGGTATAATTACCGTAATAGACTGGAAAACATTGAATAGACCTTAGTAAGGAAACGAAAATTGAAAAGTTCAAAAATAATGATGTTATTATGATGAAAGGAAATGCTTGGAAACATATATCGAAGTTATTGAAAATCAATTCAATAAAAACACTTGACTCTACGTTCAAAATACTCGAGTTTGTTAGGAATAAAGTTTAATTAATTTATAAATTTATAATTTATCAGGGTTGTTCTTGGTAGATCTAAATTAGCTCTGACATTGTTATACAGATAAAGGCATCTAGAGATAGGGTTGCAATGACCATAGTTTCTTCTATGAACTTTGACGTAAAATGTACAATGTTCCCTAAGCGGTTTAGCGGGAGCATGGAATGGAATTAAGAATAATAGCTCAGGGGAATCAATTTTTCTATATTATATATCTTTAACAAAGAGAATACTAAATATGTTAAATCTCACTGTTAGTTTTTGTAAGTTCAGCAATTCGCATTTCTTCTCGTATGGTGGCATGCTTTCGTACGAAAAAGTTTGTCGAAGTGAAAACTTAGTAAAGTTTTTTCGCACACTCACAATTTTTGATAATTGAGTATCAAATTACAGCCGCGTATTCGAGAACTGATCTGACCAGGGAATAAAAGTGGTCCTATGCGTACAAGCATCGTTTAATTGTTTAGAATTTCGTTCGACAAAACCGAGCTACGAATTGGCTTTGGAGATAACGTAGAATAACTTTTGGGAATTCTTGTGTCTGGTAAAGGCGTTTATATCATCCTAACTATAAATTTTCTATCCGTTAAATAACCGTATAACTGAAAGTTTTGCAATTGGTCTGTACTTTTCAATTAATCCTTTTTGACCAGCTTGACCCAAAATGGGTGTGATATAAGCAGTTTTCCAAATGTCTAGGAATATTCTGCTTGAGAGAGATAGATGTTGAAAAAAATTTGTTAAAGGGAAGGAAAGAGAGGTCTAGAATCAAGACTCATTCCCGTCGACTGATAGTTTAACGCAGTGGTGATCAACGCACGGTTCAAACAACAACAAAGAGAGCTTTCCGAGTGCACAGCTTTACACTGAAACAAGAAGTTGCTAAAAGTTCTCACAACATTTGGTGCAAGAAAATCTTATCGAGTGTCGGATTTTCAATATAATGGTGTGGTTTTTTTTCACTATTATAACATAGAAAACATCAAAAAAAGGTAAAGTGATAAATAAAATGTATTAATGTTTTTCCTGAAACATTGCAAAATATTTACGTTCATTAATAAAAACAAAAAACAACGAGCGATACCGTCACCGCATGAACGCTCAAAACATACTGACTTAAAAGTTAAAGCACAGCAGAAAAAGCAAACTTTAACGCTATGGACAAACACACCGAGCCGATTGCTACTTCGTGTGTAAAAGCACAATAACACACGACGCCCGCGGGCTATGGAAAACCATGCAGTGAGCACCACTGGTCTAGATTCAAGAATGATTGAAACAAGATTAGAGCCCGAACAGAACCAAAGCGGCTGTCGGTTGTCGGGTGCGCTGTGCAACAAAATACATGAAAATATATGCAGCCGCCAAAACTTAAATGGCCGTAGAAATCCGCGACGGAAAAACGCCAGAATAGAATCAACACCGTTGCCAGATTGGGCGATTTATCGCCAATTGGGCGCTTTTTTTCGTGTTTTTGCGCTTAAATTTTTAGGAAATCGCCTGGCGATTTTTTGGCGATTTTTGTAAAAACAACCTTTTTTCATAAACTCATCTAATGTGTTTAAAATTTCAATTAAAGAAAATAACGATTGTTTTAAGTGTTTGGAACACTCTGTTAACAATGCGACTGAACACAGCTCACAAGCCCTTATCGATAACCCTTAAATGCACCGTGTATCTTTAAAGATACAACCATTCAAGAAATTCCTACGGCTATATTTTTGGTTTGATTTTTTTCAAATTGGTTCTATATTATTTAGAATATTATAAGTCTTAAATAAAAAAATAGTTTTTACTTCTATTTGTCATACTTTTTAAAAAAATTATGTACAAAGTCAAAAAAATTTTTTTTTTTAAAATTAAATAAACACTATTTTTAACAGCTTAACTTCTAGGAAAAGATAAATAATTTTGATTAGGAAAAAATGCTGACTGCTTTCAAAACATGTCCTTTAGTGATTTTAAGTGGTTCGAAAAAATTTCCATCATTTGGCACCTCACTGGGTCACTTTAGTTGATTGTATCTTTAAAGATACAGTGTGCACTCCCTGCAGTTTTTGATAATTTTAACTTTTTAAAATTAATGAATTAATAAAAATTTCATAACACATTTCTTTTATTTTGATATACTTTAATAGGGATTTTAGATGTGGGTAAATTCACATTGAAACTTTATAGATACAATCACTTTTTTTAAAAAAAATTTTTGAAAAAAAAAAATTTTTTCAAAACTAAAAACGCAGTTTTTATTTTTACTCAATTTTACATAAAATATATTTTTTTGGTAAAAATCGGGCGCCTTGTGCATTTAAGGGACAATTTATTTATATCGAAATAATTATTTTTTTGAGACCGTTTCTTCAAAACATCAACTCACTAATTCATATTTTCAACAAGAAAAAGTTGACTTTTTCCAAGCTTACGTTGAAATCACAACATTTATTCAAAGACTTGCTTCAAAAATTATAAAAGAAGACATTGTCAAAAATTTCAATTTTGATAATTTAGCTACATTCAGCTTAAATAAAATTTTAGCGGATAAAAGCAATTATAAAAGAATTAATGACCTTACATTTCATTATCAGTTCCATGAAGAAATCCACAAATTAGGTGATGATATTGTTATGATAGACATACTATTAAAATGCCAGAATTTTATTATAGTTTTAATCAAGGAAATGTTAAAACGATTACCTAGTCTGTTAGAAATTTTTGAAAATGCTTTTATTTTATGTCCTGAAAGATGTTTAAACTATATAAGACCTTCTTTCCGTGAACTCTCTCTTCGTTATCTATCTCTTGAAGAGCGACGTGCAGAAGAAATCGAATACGAATCTTTGTTGACATTTCCATGGAGCAATGTTTTCAAAAACAAAGTGCCATCTGAAAGTGAAGAATTTTGGTAATCATACAAAATTAAGACAGCCTTTGGCGAAAAAATGTTTGACAATATTTGTAAGTTGGCATTCATCTTGTACAAACTAAATCAATGTATGAACTAAACAATACTTCGAGAATTGACGAAACGGAGGAAGAATCTAATATGGCTGAAGGAACTACGTTTTTTGCAAAAAGTTTTTTTTTAAAGTTGCATATTGAAAAATTCTAAAAAGTTATAGTCTCTAAAAAAATGTTCTTTAACGATCAAAATTCTCGTATAAAATGAAGTAGCTTTTTTATTATTTTTTATAGATCTCAAAAATATGAAAATAAGAATATCTAATACTATTAACAGATCTCAATATTATTTGAAAAAAAAAATGTATATAAATTGTTTTGTTTTTTCTAATATAACAAATTTCTTAGAAAAAATGGCGATTTTTGGCGATTTTTTTTTTCATTGGGCGATTTTGGGCGATATTTTTTTTAAATCTCGCGCTTTTCTCAAAAAAGTTCTGGCAACACTGAGAATCAATTCTATTTTTTCTCCGACGGCTGGCGGATCTCTCTTTGAGTTGCGTAAGTGTTGCCATATTTTAGCTAAGAATTGGATGTGTTCAGTGCTATTTTCTTAGTTTTTACCATGAGCTGACATTTGGTTTTGTGTGTGTGTTGCATTCCATGAGCTGACATTTCGTTTTGTGTGTGTATGTGTTGAATTTGTTCCATTTACACAACGAAAAGCAACGCTGATCCGACAACCGACAACCGCTCCTTTTCTGGACGTGTTCTCAGCGGATTTCTCCGAGAGAGGTCCGCCAACCGACAGCCGCTTTGGTTCTGTTCGGGCTCTAAAGCGTTCCGCAGTACCGTTATCTAATGCTTTCTTTCTCAATTGAGTGCATGACGTCATACAGTACTTTTGCTTGACAGAAACGTATGAAAATGTGCGATCGCTAAGGGAAATTGACGAAATTGAAAATAAATTCTTTCGGAAAAGTAAAGTAAAAATATCTATTCTACTGTATAAAAATATGAATATTTTCGTATACGAAAAATATTAATTTTTTAAAATTTTAAGATTTTCATCTCCTAAACCATTCGAGACCGACAAAATTTTATTGCACCAATAGGTTTAGGAGGTCCATATACATATTATATGGAATATAATACATAAAAAGAAATATAATAAGAAAAAAATATTTAGGTGTTGGTCCCAAACTAAAATTATTCTAAAGTCTGACAATATCGCTTGTGACGTCATGCTCTCTCTCTCTCTCTCAGTTGCGTAACGCATAATTTTGTTTCTATCATTCTTGGGTACTGAGAAGAGAGTACGATCAGCCACGAGACAACCTTATTTATTCAACCATGGTATTAGTGCCTACCTAAACGATTACCTAGGACATCAAAGACCTTTCCAGGGCTAAAATAGCCACTTTTTTTTGTTTTAGTAAAACCAAAACTTATATTTTATAAAACATCCATACAGAAATAATTTAGTAAACATTGAATAAATAAAATTTTTTTTTTTGTGTTCAAATCCAACCACACCACGAAATAATTCGAAACTAACGACCGCTTCACCAGGCATGTAAGCAATGTATGAAAGTTTGCAACCAATTCAACTACTAAATGTAGCAATTAGACTGAGTGACCTGGGGGCGTTAACAAGCCTGTACTCAAAACTCAACGCAATTAAGTAATTAATTGGTATTTAGTTGTGAAATTTCGATTATTGACAGTCAAATCGAACAACAACATAAACAACAACAACTATTAAATACAATAAAAATATTTTACCGACATAAAAGCGTCCAAATGCATGCAAACTCAATGGTTGTTTAACAAATTGAAGCAAAATCTGTGCAATAACATGCTTAACCTTTACACTACCTCAAACTAGAGTTTTTTAGTCCTAAATTTGACGCAGTGGCAGAGGGTAGGGACTTTTTGCGCAGAAAAAAACCTTTTAGTATTTACACAACAAAATAATAATAATCTGTTGTAATCTGACAGTTCGTGTTAACTTGGCATAAATTAACACGGGCATTACAACTAATTGCCTTCAGAGAGAAAAAAAAAAAATTTTAAATCCAATGCACACTCTTTTCGACTCAATTCTAACTACTGAATAGATGCATTAGAGCAGTGATGGCCCATTTCTTTACGAGCTCATTTTGTAAATTCATCAAAGCTTACTGAAAGCTTTGCTCTTAAAATAAAAACACACACTGTATACAGCTCACTGTGCATGAAATTCTTATGACGAAGATAAAAGCAGTTGATCGATCATTGGTATCCACCCATACGTACTCGTACACGAAGAGCTTTGCAGCACTAAAGTAGAAATGCTCGCGGGCATAGTCGAGGGTCAACTCTGCATTGAACAAAAGTAACCGTTTGACATTAAGTGCACATCAGCAAAGTGCGTTTAAGCTTGTTTTGTAGCCGGCAGCATTGAAAGTGTTGAATTTTGTTAGCATTGTTTTGGTCCAATTTTGGGCGCTCATTAGACTGGTTTGGAATTGGTGCAATGCATTACCAATTGGTTTTTTTTTTTGTTTTTGTTTTATGTTATTTCTGTATCGACTGTTCGTTCGTGAATTGTGTGAAGTGCAGACCGCGAAACCCATCAAATGTCATTAATTTTGCAGTTTTTAGCCTTTAAGCGATTTGACAGCCGTGGCGTTGGTTGTGGCTGCGGCAGTGGCTGTGGCAATAGCGGTGACCATTGATGGCATACGGTGCATGTTTTCCATTACCGCTAACATCGTTGGTATGTTCAAATGCATGTGCGTGAGCGTATGTGTGTGCGTAAGTGTGTGTCTGAGTTATTGTAACACCAACATATGTAATTATTTTCAATCAGAAATTTCTAAGTGCGTGTAGTTATATGTCCGTGGCCAACATAATCGATTAACAAATGAACGAAGCGAGACAAATATGTTGAATAACACACACACACACACACACACACACAAACACTAATATATGAACAAAACAATTCAAAAGTTCATCAAAACCCAGCAAACGAAATGTTCGTCAAAATTTACAGAATTTTGATCAGTTAATATAACTTTTGGCAGGCACAAAACACAAAATTATTTAAAAAAAGTTGAAAAATTTTTAAAATTTTTATATACATAAAATTTAATTATTTCTATTATCAAATAAAAATATAATTTATCCGACAGAAAATGTGAAACTGAAGGCTTTGTTACTTAGTTTGCAGTTTTACATTCAAACCCTGCAAACATTTTCTGAGTGCCTCAAAAAACGACTCTAAAAAGAGTATTTCTTATGAGTGTTTTATGAGTATGTAATAAAAATAATCCTAAAGGAGTCTTTGATATGATTCTTAAATTATTGTTCAGAAATAAGACTCTATAAAGACTTTAATGCGTGTTTTATGAGTACGATAAATGGCAAAATATGGAAATATGTTTATTTTTATTATTAATATTATTAAATAAATGGAAAAAATAGCACAAACGATAATTTCGCGCAAAGAGGTTTCTGAGGTTTTATTTACGTCATATCAAAGTCAGAATTAGTGTTTACAAAGAGTTTTTAAACATTTAAAGAGCCTTTAACATGAGACTTATGACTCTTAAAATAATAACATCTATGAGTTCTGAAAGAGTCTTCATATGAGACTTTAAAGATCACATGATTCTGAAAAACAGTATTAAAAAAGGCGCTTAAAAGAGTCTTCATTTTGAGTTCAAAAAGACTAATTTATAATAGTTCTAAAACAGTCTTTATGATGAGTCTTTAAAGAGTTTCTATTATGAGTATTAAAAGAGTCTTAATTTTGAGTCCAAAATGAAATATAAAGCAGTCATTTTTATGAATCATACTTTGAAGCCCACAACCTACGATATACTCACAAAAGAGTCCTTTTTGAGCGCACTATGACGATAAAAACTCATTTATATGAGTCTGTAAAATAGTATTTTAAGAGTCATACTGTTTTCTGGGAATGTTTAATTCCATTCGTTTAACTTCATTCGAAGATCCATTCGTTTTTAGCGACAGAAATAGTGGGCTTCGCGGTCGGAGTACCTTCATTTTGATGAAAAAACCCAATATAACTGAACAGCATTGTTGAAGATTGCAAAAACCCTACAATTTGTTAATCTAAGTTGACTTTTATTTTTCGTTGGGAGTAAGTCGAGCTTATAAATTCTAGCTCACTCAGTTACTAATTCTGCCTAACAATGATTATTGTTGTCGGCTCTTGATATTTTGTTTTCGTACCTAGTTGCAGCTGCAAGCATTCATGCACACATATTCTACCAACAAATTAAATCACGCCACTTTACAGCATCTTCGATTTACAAATCACTCTCTTTGACTCCACCGCCACCCTTCAACACATCATTGGCTATGCATGGATAAAACAACAATCTAAACCTTTCGTACCAACAAAAATGCCATCATCACCACCACCCACCTACTCTTTGTCATCACTATACAGTCCACAACACTAACAACAACAAACGTCTTCGTTGTCCAAAATGCATTCAACAACAACAATAACAATCACCTCAACCGCTAATCGACTAAGCATATGAATGGATTCATTTGCTGTTTCAAGTTCCTTTAATTTTTCAACTCCCTGCAAGTCGAGGCAGGCAAGCAACAAGTTTGCGCGAATCATAGGCAGCAAAAATCAAGTCGCCAAATGTAGAAAACTTGAAATGTAGAAACTTGAAATGTAGGGAAAAAGCAATTATTTTGCCTACAAATCGTTTATTTTCAAGTCTGTTTACGAAGTTCGTGGAATTAACTTCGTGTCGTCAATGCAAACTTCGTTTCTCGAGTTGAGAAAACAGTTTGACTTTAAAGAAGTGCCGACCACAACAATAGCTTTTGTCTCATTTACTCTTTCGTGTATACGCAAAAAGACAAAGTCTTGCTCCACACCAGTGTTGCCAGATTGAGGTAAATTTACCTAATTGAGGTAATTTTTGACTCATTTTTTGGGCAGAGGTAAAAAAGGTGATTTTTGACCAAAAGTGGTAAATTTTGCGGAAATAATAATTTTTTTAGACTTGTTAATTTTTCGAGTTATTGTCAGTACTGTTACCTCACTGAACATTCTCACAAGTAGTTTAATATTCTTGTGAATCATCCTATGTAACAAAAAAATCTGAATTATCCATCTTTAGTTGCTGAACAAAGACTCCTTTTACATTGGTCAATAATTGAAAGCAATTTTTTGAGTTTGTTGCGGCGAATTGGCTGAGAAGGGTGAACAAATTGACGATTCGCTTGTGTTGTATCGTCAACTTTTTGGGTTCAAAAGAGAACCAATGTACAAGGGGTAAAAGCAACAATTGAATTAAATTAAAAAATAGCGAAACAAAATAGTTTATACACGTCAAGAGTTGACGGTTAGCTTGTTGATGAGAGATAAATATATGTATACTAACAAAAAAATTATAACGGTTGTTAATCATTTAAAAATTTTTTATTTAATTTTTTATTTTGGGAAAAGGTAAATTTTCTCCGAAAGTGGTAAATTTTCTCCGAAAGTGGTAAATTTTTTCCCAAATAGTGGTAAATTTCAGTTCGTCTCTCTGGCAACACTGCTCCACACTCGTGTGTACTACGCGGGCGACACTGCTTTAAAGCAGGGCTGGGCATTCTAACACAGTCACATTTTATTTTGTCTTGTTAGTATTGGTGCTCTCTCGAATTGTGCACACTGAGCGAAATAGTTGTCACAATTATCTAGATTTGTAAGTATTTATTTTATGTTTTCATTTTTAGTCATCGGTATTGTTCATTATTTCTTCTATGAAATTAATAATTACAAGTAATATGAATGAATAATGTAAAGAATCTTAATAGATAATATGAATGAGTTATATGAAACCTTAATATATACGAATAAAATATTATAAAATATTAGTATATATGAATAATTACAATTAATAACAAAAAATATGTAAGTAAATACTATGGAGTTAAATAAAATAAGTATGCAAGTAATCAAAAAATTAAGTATTGAAAAATTAATAAGGAATATTAATAAACAATGCAAAAAGTTTTAATAGATAATATATATTAATTATATGAAACCTTAATACATACGAATATAAAATTCTACAAACTAAAAAAATATGTGCATAAGTATTATAAATCTACAATAAGTTGATTTTTCACGAGTGTACATATAATTTGCAGCGCAAAATGACATAAGTCTTTACAGCATCATCGTCAGCGAACGACTGAATTATATTCTCTTCTGTTGTAAGCTTTATGTACATGCAGTGTTGCCAGAATGGCAGTTTTGCCTGCAAATGGCAGTTTTTTTAACTCTGAGCAGATTGGCAGTTTTTCTAAAAAAAATACAGTTTTTCCATTATTAATGCAGTTTTTCAGGGTAAAATGCAGTTTTTGTGAAAATATAAAATCTTATGTAGTTCTCATAAACTCTCTTTATCAAAACATCATTATGGTTCAATTACTTCTTGAAAGCAGACCTGCTTTAAACTTTAGAAGCAGCTTCAGCCAACTTCACGCATTGAACATTGAACATGAACAAACCTCACTTCTCTATTTGCGCCAATTTGCGTATTTTCATTTGAAGGCTGCAAGCCTTGTGGATCCTGGGAGGAAAATAAGTACTTGAAAGGTTGGATTTGTGCGACAAATAGAAATTCCAGCCCTCTCAAAAAAAAAAAAAAAAAAAAATTGTTCAAGCTTTGACGTATCAAAAACTATGATACAAAAATGTAATAGTGATATGTATGTATAACTAATGCAAATAATAATATACATAATAAAATACATACATAATTTTTTATATATTATATAAAAAAAAACATTAAAAATACTTGAATTACTGATCTTAAAATGATCTGAAATGTGAATAAGATAGAAGAAGTTTTATATATCGACCGCCAAAATATCTTAAGCGACATAATATCCGATTTATGTTTTTTGATGATAATCTATAATTTGCGATGGTTTACATCGTCTGTCAAAATTTCATAGGTGTACGAAATTAGATTATGAATTTAAACCAAAAGCAATTTTAGCTTAAGTACACACTACATGTTTGTTTACATTTTTCATGACAGCAAAGTGTCGCTTAAGATGAAATTCTCTAAAAGAAATTAATCAATATAAGAGATAAAATTATTAAAATAAAATTAATAGCAAAGAGATAAGAGATAAAAGATAAAATTAATAGCAAAGATAATTAAAAAAACCTTCTCCTGTAAAATTTTCTTTTTTGGCGCTTAAGATATTTTGGCGGTTATGAGTCGATATATAATATACAACAATTTTATATACAAATGAATTTGTTTTATTTCTGTTTTTAATAAAAAAATTACAGAAAATGCTTAACAAATCGTTTTTTAGAATGGCAGTTTTTATGTTCAAAATGCAGTTTTTTTCTTCAGATATGGCAGTTTTTTGAAAAAAAAATCTGGCAACACTGTGTACATGTGAAAAGTTACGCTCACAGAGAGCTCAGTGAGCTATGGAGCGCCCTGCGCTGCTTTAAAGCATTGGATTGAAGTATGTTTGTTTGTTTTTGTTGTTGTTGGTTGTTGTTGTTGTTGTTGTTTATTTTTTATTTTGTCACTTTGTATAGAAAAGTATGAGTAGACGCTCGTCAGTAGCTTGCTGCGGCAGCGCAGTCGCATAGACTTGAAAACAGACGCACTGTGGGATTTTGGCTGCAAAAACCCCCTTTTTTGAGTGTAAAATATCAAAAATGTAATGATGCAGTTTTGTAGAGAATTGTTTAATTAAGATAAATTCATCATACAATTTTTTCTACAATTTTTTTTTTTTACAAAATAACGCGGTAAAGTCACCTAAACGAAATTCTGCAGTAACTGCCTTAGATTTTCATCCCATTTCAATGGGCTGGAAACATAATTTCTTTTTCTCGTATCTATATGATGTAAGTATATTTGAAAAATATAGTATTTCAGCATTAATTTAGAAGTAAAGGAATTGCATTACCGTAATATTTTAATATATATTTAGGTTCTTTTTTGAAGGCACTCAAAAAGTCAGTGTTTTTAGTTTTTCTTGGACAAAAAAAAGGTGAGCGTTATCGATCGTTGTGTTCTGGTTGCAAAAAAATGAAAGGTGGGACTGTCTTCTTTAAATTTACTCAAAAAAATCCACCAACTTTTCTCAATATTTTACAAACGCATAAATTTTATAAAAAAAGTCAATAGTATTAAAACGAAATTTTGCAATTAAATGTAATAAAAAAAGTGTGTCTACTTTTAGGCAAATTTGCATTTTTTTTTGCAAATGTTCAGCTAACATATTAGTCTTTAGTTATTTATATAGATGTAAGTGCTGCTTGGCATCGATCACAAACTACAAAGGCTTAAATCTGTTTTTTTGAAAATCGTGAAAAATTAAATTTATCATATGGGCGTTGGGCGTGGCACTTAAAATTTTAATATAATTGAGGACTCAAATGCAACCACTGGTAGTAATTTTTATTAATATACATATGAAAATAAGGAAAATACAACGTCTTTTAGTTTTACGTCATATGGGAGGTAGGCGTGGTTGTGGGCGGATTTTAACAAAAATTTATTTTTCATCTAATTTGGCAATATGAGAGTTGTGTGCCAAATTTCAAAGCCCTACCTCGATTCCTTCGATTTTTTGCAGCAGCTTGTATGAAGAAATCCCACTGTGAGACGTGAAAAGTAGAAAGCTTGGTTATTTCTACCAATTAATGTAGGGTAGAAACAAAATAGAATCAAGTCTGACTTATGATTCGTTTTTCAGAAGCAAGTCGAGGCTTGTAGGGTAGAAACATATCAAGTTTCTACAAGTCAAGTCGAAACTTGATTATTTTCAAGTTACTTGATTTTCAATCGACTTGTTGCAGCTCTCTGGCGTGCATAAAAAACGTAATTTAAGGCACGACCTTGGCCACGACTTTGTATAGCAAAATTCTAGTTTAGGTCACAGGCAAATCATCTCTTTTTCATTTGGTCAGAATTTCTTCGACAGCGGTGCGTGCAACACTTGCCTTTTCAATTATTTAGTTTAAATTGTTTTGAATTTTCAATATTTATAAATATAACTTGCAATTTTAAACCATCCTTTTTGTATTTTTAATTTTAATAGTCGACACACAAAGGAGTCAAAAAGCTTTGGTTCCTCACCAAGCATCGCAGATCTGACTATATACCTATATCCCAACTAAAATTTTTCTCCCTTTGAAGCACTTGTGCGCTGCTATTTCCAAGCTCGTTGGGATCACTTTATATAGTTCACACTTGTATATACATAATAGCCTTAATATTGTTCCCTCACAAGTGATATAGAAGCTGACTAAGCTACGACTTCTATAAGGTGCTTCGCTACTACCTTTACGAAGCTACTACCCTTGAAATCAAATTTGTTTTGTGCGTGTCATTAAATGTTTGTACACAATTGATCAAGAACTGGATCTACTAGTTTTATGCCGACTCCAAACGGCTAATGTGCATGCTTTCAAAAAGCTTTACATGGCATTATTTACTCTCTGAGGTTTGCCATTGTCTGCAGAGAGGTGACGGCCACCAGAAAAATTAATTCAATTGAAAAACTTGCTGTGTCAGATGGAGTTGAACCAGGCTTGTTTGGCGTATGGGTCATGCACTCTACCCACTGCGCTACGGCAGCCACAATAGCAGTGTTACCAGCGTTAAAAAAAGAAAGAAAATCATTAGCTTTATTTTATGAAGTCAGTTTTTGTTTTATCCGTACAGACCGGTTCAATTTTGAACAGAAGGTATACTCGATCTCTGGATGTAAGAAACGGTTAATCATGTCTATGTAGTATCCTGAATTAACTGTAACTACTCTCTTTTCATCATTTTTAGAAAAGTATGGTGATATGACACCTCCAACCTACAATCCACACGAAACAGTCACTCGTTGTGAGTGCATTGGCATCTCCTGAATTTCTCGTGCGTTTTCGGATCCCCAAATATTGCCTATTAAATTAACTTCGTCAGAACACACGAATTTTTTTTTTTTTTGCACAAACCATCGTCACCATTAATGTTTTCCAAGACCCAATCAGAGAACATACGGTTCTGTCGGTGGTCCGCCAGCTGCAGTTCTTGAGTGAATTGGACCTTGTACCAGAGACAGAGATAATGAGATGGGAAACTTCGTTTTTATTGTGAATTCTGTTGATTTTGACAGCTAAAAATGCTTCTTCTCCAATTTTTTATGCAATCACGTATTGTGTATGTGAGTTCACCTCATATTTGTCAAAAATAGGTCCTACACCCAAAAAAGTCTTGCATCTTTAAAAGAAAATTGTTTTTAGCTGAGCAAGAATATTGTTAAGAATAGTCGATAAAGAAATTTTGTTAATATAGAAATGTCAGTTTTGTCAATTTAATTTATGGAGTTGCTTTGATAATACACAAAAATATTTTTGGTAGAAAATAATTGCATTTAAAATAAAAACACTTGTTCTATTTACAAGTGCTGTTGTTAGTAGAAAAATATAAATCAATTTCTTTCAAAAACAGCTTTATCTTTGTTTTGAAAACTCTGGTCCAATTTTTAAATGCATGAATTTTTTTGAACAAAAATTGTAAGTTAGTTTTTCCCTATGTGTACACTGGTGGCTTAGCTGTCGAAAGTGAGATATTCACCAGCGCTCATGTCCATCCTGAGGGGTGAATTCATCGAGAATCCATCGCGAGGGGTGAGTTTGTCATGAAATTTTACTAACACATTTATAATATTTGCATTAGTATTGAATGCATTTTAGCATACGGCTATCTCTTTTTTGCCGAAGTTTCCAATCTCATTATCTCTGCCAGAGATTTGCACAGGCCCAATCGTCATTTTTTGCCACTCGAATAACAACCGTCGTCAGCCACAATCGCACACTAAAATAAATGCATGCCTACCACTCGAGTTCGTAAACAACGATTGGTGCTAAGCACAGTTTGTAACGATTGCGAATATATACAAAGCCATCATCCATACAATGCAGACAATCGGATGCTTCACTTAACACTCGAGTGTTTGCTTCTGCATGATTTTTTGTTGTTTTGATACTTCTCTGCCGTTCTCTAGCAGCGCTTTGTGTTGTTTGTTTTCCTTTGCTTTAATATTTACCATTTTTTATTTTTTTTTTCTTTGTACGCATGTATATTCGTTGCATTTGGCGAATGTTGATCATGTCTCGCTTCGTTGGGTATTCTTATGTCGTAGGCATTCGTAATCGCGACCACTCGTACTCTATGGTATTTGTATCCGCAGCGATTGGTGCATGTATTCGCGCATTAATTTTAATGCAGAAGGCACATTCGGTGCTCGTATATTGAGGATTCGAAACGCCATTTGAGTGCAATCAAGTTGTTCTCTGCCTTGTACGTACGCAGAGTCAAATCTTTCGTCAATATTCGCTGCAGCGTAAGATGTGGAGAAGTCGAGCTCTTGAGCAAGGTGACGAAATGAGTTGCTTGGGTCGTTTTCAGAGCTTTCCCTCACTGCGGCGATTATTTTCGGACGAACGTCCGTGGCGAAGTCCTTTTGTGATAAATTTCCCGCGTTTGTAAATGACAAATGTCAACATTTTACAACTTCCAAGTTAAATAATACGCCTATACAGCCTTACACACTTGTTGATAAACTCTTTAAGAAACCGATACATATATTTTTGATTTTGATACAATATAAGGGTCAGTACTTGATAAAAAAAAAATGTTTTTGACCAACAAAATTAAATTTTGAATATATTACATTTCATTATTAAGTACAACTGATTCAGTCAGGCAATGCACCTTGTCTGCTGGGTTTCACCATGCGTTTTCCACATATAATATAGAACGCATTAAAAATATTATAATTTAAATTTGAAATAAGATAATCTCTGTATTATGCATATTGCGGTGTACTATGAAATTTAAACGAAAAAAAAACATATAATTGCTGTTAATATTTGCTAAAAAATAATTAATTTTATGGCTTTTAGAGTGGTCGCTAAACATTGCTACTAGATTATTACTGATTACATACCGTGACCGCTAAAAATGCACAACGTGTCTGTGAATGTAGAGTCAATGCATAATATAAGGACTTGGGGTGTCGTATAAATTTTCAAAAGTTTTTAAAGTTTTTTTATTTCAATTCCACGTTTTGAGTGCTCCAGAACTCTTTTGTTCGAGCTGCAGCGAATATCTTCCTTCGGTGGTTGGTTTTTCTCAATTCTCCGTAGACTTCCGGCAGACAAATGGGTGTGTACCATTCAGCATTAACAGTTCTCCGTCGCTCAAGTTGTAAAGTTGCGACATGGCCGGTTTTTCTGAACGAAGCGAAATATCTGCTTGGTAGTGCTCCGTCCGCGGACAACTTTTGTCGGGTTTTGCTTACTTTGAAAGAATCAAACAGTGGATTGCTGCATTGTTTCGGGCTCATAAGCGTAGATCTATGATTCGAGCCATTTTTAAGCAACCCTCATATTATGAGTTATCCAATGGGAACAAATCTTCGTGACACCTAAATGCTTATGTTAAATCAAATATATGCAAGTCCCACTAATTCCTAAAGATGACACCATCTGACGGTATGTCACATGACAGTCTGCCTCTAACAGTTTACGAACAGTATCGATGTTTTCTGCGAAAACAGACGTTTTTGGACGACCATCACAAAATTCGTTTTGAAGAGAACGAAGACCACGCTCGAACTCATTGAAGCAGAGTTTTACAGTCGTTGTATGAAGTGTGGTGCTTCATAGCCAAAAGTCGAACTTAGTTGATCAATTTATTCTTTTCCTGTCAATCCACGTCGAAAATTGTAAAAAATCATCACCCAAAAATGTTCACGTGTTAATTTGTTTTTTTTTCTTTGTTTTTTTTTTTTGCTGAAATACAATCTTGTTAACAACACAATAAGCGAACATACACCAAAAAGTTGTGTGTAGCTAGTTGCTAGAAAATGTCGAATTTTGGAATAGAACTGTCAAAATTCATTTGACAATGTTAGGCGTTGCCGAGGCGCAAGAATTAAAAAGCAGACCTCCTACGAGGGGACTTATCTCACGAATTCAATCCCAAGGAAATTCATGTGTTTGATAAAATTTTTAATTTTTTTTTTTTTTTTTTTAAATTTCAATTATTGATTAATATTGGCTTATTTACAAGATTTGAATTTGTTTTTAAATTTTTAAAACCAAATCTAGTTGGTCTTCATTTATTTAGTTCATCTAAAATGTATTACGTATGGAGTGCATACAAATATGTATTGAATTGACTGGAAAATATTGGACATTTAATAAAAAATTTAAATTTTTTTGTTGACACTGGAGGTGGTGGTGGGGTCTTTGAAGCCGATCCTCCTTATGGATGTGCTGCTGATGCATATTGTGGTTGTGCCGGCTACCATCCTCCTGTACTATGACGTGGTTGCCCTGTCACTTCATTTCCTGATCGTGGTGTTTCCCACGACCATCCTCCTGTACTTTCATTTGGTTGCCCTGTAACTGGTCGTGGTGAATTTGAGTCTCCTGTCACTTCATTCCCTGATCGTGGTGTTTCCCACGACCATCCTCCTGTACTTTCATTTGGTTGCCCTGTAACTGGTCGTGGTGAATTTGAGTCTCCTGTCACTTCATTCCCTGATCGTGGTGTTTCCCACGACCATCCTCCTGTACTTTCATTTGGTTTCCCTGTAACTGGTCGTGGTGATCCTCCTGTCACTTCTTCTCCTGAGGCCAAAATGCCTGAGATTGTTAAGAGCAAGCATACATAGAACTTCATGTTTTCAGCTGATAGATTTCGAACAAGAAACGGAACTATTTTCTCAATTCAATAAACCTGCTTATATACAAAAAATCTATAACAAAAATGCAAGATCTTCTTATATAACGTGCATTTTTCTGAATTTCTTGTAGCAAATATTGATTCAAGGTTTTAATTGACATTTAAAAGCAAAAAGTTATATGTTTGCAAAAAGATCGAAACACTTTATGATATGAAATGAATGTATTGTACTTACTATAGTATATAAAAAAACTAATGTGAGAAAAACTCACCAGAAAAACCCACCAGTAGTGTGTGTTTTTGATTGTTCGTATTTATTGCGTTTCAGATATAAAGTTTCCATAATGAAAGTTAAACAAAACTTAAAGTTAAATAATACTCATACGTCAACCAAGAATAAATATAAAACGTCTGATTTCAAAGATGATTTTCATGAAAAAATATTATTTTTATAGAAATTGCTGATTTATTTCTGACATATCTTTGCAGTGTATAAGAGTACATATACTTTTAGAATAGTTTTGTATCCAAGTTTATATAAAGTGCAAACTTAGTATTGGGATAAAAAGTATGGGTAATGCCAAAATCTCAGACGTATTCAAAATATTTCAACATTGTCCAACAATTGTCCTTGGTATTTATAAATTACTAGTAAGCCCGTATGGCGTTAAAACGCCAAAATGCGCTCACAATATTTTAGTTGTGAGGCTTAATACCACATCTATTTTGTCGTTAGCTAAAATTTACCGTAGCACGTCTCCTGAACGAGTAATAATGCAACGATACTAAATTTCTGTTGGATAAGCTGCTATCTTCACGACCTGACCTTCTGTGCGTAGAATTGGGCTTATCACCTAATACAGATGTCTTAAGAAGAGGTATAGGAAGTTTGAATTAGCTGTGCAAAGTATGCTCTCCTTCAAATGAGCTGGCGGCGATGCCAGTAAAGGCTGCTGGAATAGCGATTTTGCATGAACTTGCTATTTTGTGGCTAGTGTATCAATATAAAATATATTTGTACGTTTTTCGCTTCGCTCAACTGCTTTAATAGCTAATTTGAGAAAAAATGTATCACTTAGTTTTAGGCATTAAATAGAAAGCTGACTTTCTTCGTAGAAGATTTTTTTAGTTTTTCTTGTTTAAATACAAAATTTTTAAGAAAAAGTAAGACCTTATTGCACATCTAGAGAGCAAGACCTTTCTATTGATACCCTCTTTATAAAAATTGCATTTACGGTATAGATTTGATGGTCATCAAAAAAAAAAAGCGCTTGCGTAATGCTATAGATTTTCTTTCTATACTTTCTCAGAATGAAAAGGTACTCAAAGAAACCATGAAAGAACAGCAAGTACAGTGGTCCACAGGTTATTTCATGTAAAGGGTGATTTTTTTGAGGTTATGATTTTCATGCATTAGTATTTGACAGATCACGTGGGATTTCAGACATGGTGTCAAAGAGAAAGATGCTCAGTATGCTTTGACATTTCATCATGAATAGACTTACTAACGAGCAACGCTTGCAAATCATTGAATTTTATTACCAAAATCAGTGTTCGGTTCGAAATGTGTTTTATCGACAAATTTTGTTCAGCGATGAGGCTCATTTCTGGTTGAATGGCTACGTAAATAAGCAAAATTGCCGCATTTGGAGTGAAGAGCAACCAGAAGCCGTTCAAGAACTGGCCATGCATCCCGAAAAATGCACTGTTTGGTGTGGTTTGTACGCTGGTGGAATCATTGGACCGTATTTTTTCAAAGATGCTGTTGGACGCAACGTTACGGTGAATGGTGATCGCTATCGTTCGATGCTAACAAACTTTTTGTTGCCAAAAATGGAAGAACTGAACTTGGTTGACATGTGGTTTCAACAAGATGGCGCTACATGCCACACATCTCGCGATTCTATGGCCATTTTGAGGGAAAACTTCGGAGAACAATTAATCTCAAGAAATGGACCGGTAAGTTGGCCACCAAGATCATGCGATTTGACGCCTTTAGACTATTTTTTGTGGGGCTACGTCAAGTCTAAAGTCTACAGAAATAAGCCAGCAACTATTCCAGCTTTGGAAGACAACATTTCCGAAGAAATTCGGGCTATTCCGGCCGAAATGCTCGAAAAAGTTGCCCAAAATTGGACTTTCCGAATGGACCACCTAAGACGCAGCCGCGGTCAACATTTAAATGAAATTATCTTCAAAAAGTAAATGTCATGGACCAATCTAACGTTTCAAATAAAGAACCGATGAGATTTTGCAAATTTTATGCGTTTTTTTTTAAAAAAAAGTTATCAGGCACTTAAAAAATCACTCTTTATTTAGTCGCGTCCTTCGACTAGCAAAATTGAGCAAGTATAGGCCAAAAGGGTGTGGCACCGCCCATACAATTCAAATTTACGATATCGAATAGCTTTGGAACTAAATGCCGTATAATAATGAAATTCAGTATGGAGTTTCCACTTGGTGATATATTTCTACTATAAAACTGGGATGTGCTTTGGAAAAGGGGGTGTGGCTACGCCCATACACTTAAAATTTTTGATATCAGATAGCTTTGGAACTAAATGTCGTTTAACAACGAAATTCAGTATGGAATTACTATTGGGTGAGATAGAGCTAGAGATAGAGATAGAGATAGAGATAGAGATAGAGATAGAGATAGAGATAGAGATAGAGATAGAGATAGAGATAGAGATAGAGATAGATATAGATATAGAGATAGATATAGATATAGAGATAGAGATAGATAGAGATAGAGATAGAGATAGAGATAGAGATAGAGATAGAGATAGAGATAGAGATAGAGATAGAGATAGAGATAGAGATAGAGATAGAGATAGAGATAGAGATAGAGATAGAGATAGAGATAGAAATAGAGATAGAGAGAGAGATAGAGATAGAGATAGAGATAGAGATAGAGATAGAGATAGAGATAGAGATAGAGATAGAGATAGAGATAGAGATAGAGATAGAGATAGAGATAGAGATAGAGATAAAGATAGAGATAGAGATAGAGACAGAGATAGAGACAGAGACAGAGATAGAGATAGAGATAGAGATAGAGATAGAGATAGAGATAGAGATAGAGATAGAGATAGAGATAGAGATAGAGATAGAGATAGAGATAGAGACAGAGACAGAGATAGAGACAGAGACAGAGATAGAGATAGAGATAGAGATAGAGACAGATATAGAGATAGAGATAGATATAGAGATAGAGATAGAGATACAGATAGAGATAGAGATAGAGATAGAGATAGAGATAGAGATAGAGATAGAGAAAGAGATAGAGATAGAGATAGAGATAGAGATAGAGATAGAGATAGAGATAGAGATAGATAGAGATAGAGATAGATATAGAGATAGAGATAGATATAGATATAGAGATAGAGATAGAGATAGAGATAGAGATAGAGATAGAGATAGAGATAGAGATAGAGATAGAGATAGAGATAGAGATAGAGATAGAGATAGAGATAGTGATAGAGATAGATATAGAGATAGAGATAGAGATAGATAGAGATAGAGATAGATATAGAGATAAAGATAGAGATAGAGATAGATATAGAGATAGAGATAGAGATAGAGATAGAGATAGAGATAGAGATAGAGATAGAGATAGATAGAGATAGAGATAGATATAGAGATAGAGATAGAGATAGAGATAGTGATAGAGATAGAGATAGAGATAGATAGAGATAGAGATAGAGATAGAGATAGAGATAGAGATAGAGATAGAGATAGAGATAGATATAGAGATAGAGATAGAGATAGAGATAGAGATAGAGATAGAGATAGAGATAGAGATAGAGATAGAGATAGAGATAGAGATAGAGATAGAGATAGAGATAGAGATAGAGATAGTGATAGAGATAGATATAGAGATAGAGATAGAGATAGAGATAGAGATAGAGATAGAGATAGAGATAGAGATAGAGATAGAGATAGAGATAGAGATAGAGATAGAGATAGAGATAGATATAGAGATAGAGATAGAGATAGAGATAGAGATAGATATAGAGATAGAGATAGAGATAGAAATAGAGATAGAGATAGAGATAGAGATAGAGATAGAGATAGAGATAGAGATAGAGATAGAGATAGAGATAGAGATAGAGATAGAGATAGAGATAGAGATAGAGATAGAGATAGAGATAGAGATAGAGATAGAGATAGAGATAGAAATAGAAATAGAAATAGAAATAGAGATTGAGGTTGAGATTGAGATTGAGATTGAGATTAAGATTAAGATTGAGATTGAGACTGAGTTTGAGATTCAGATGGAGATAGAAATCATTTCCGCTACGACAACAACGCGTCGGGTATCAGCTAGTTAATAAATAAAAAAATAAATGACTGGTCATTTCAGCCCTTGAAAGGACTTTGACTTAGCTTCTTATTATCAGTTGTGTTGTGCGTGTTATTAAGTTTGTACACAATTGACCGAGAATTGGACCTACAGGTTTAGCGCCGACTCCGAATGGCGAGGAACGGAATGTTCTTGTTCTCAAAAAACTTTACATGGAATTTTAATTACTCTCTGAGGTTTGCCATTATCTGCAAAGAGGTGGCGGTCGTACAGAAAAATCATTTTAATTCAAATAATTTTCTGTCGCTGCTGGGATCCGAACCCGGGTCTCCAGGTTCGTTGACATAAAGGCCACGCACTTTAACCAACTACGCCACGGACGCCATCCACACCAAATATTAGTTGTTTTTTTAATTCATTCATTTAATTTATTTCTTAGGAAAAACTACACTGCATGAAATAAGATGTGAGATAAAAATTGGAAATATTTTTTTGCTTTTAATTTTAATGTTGTTAAGCGATAAGTAAAAAAAAAAATAAATGAAGTTCCTATTTAAACTACACTTTCATATCAACAAATTTGCGTTTAAGTTTCAAAACAAATTACACTGTTTTGAATTTTAGTACTGCACTTTAGTACGTTCCTACCAAGTTTCATTGATGTGCGACTTATAGCTTGAAAGTTATACCGAAAATTTGGTCTGCTGTAAAAGTGTCACGCCCCACATTCAACGCCCATAAAAGTTTACCTGTAGAACGGCTCTTGTAAATTGAGGTAGAACACCGAATTCCGATGCTATGCGACCTATAACTTCAGAGCTATTCGCTACCGTAGATTTGGGTTGTATGGGAGGTGCCACGCCCCCTCGTCCAATATTCCGTGAATTTTTTAAAAAACCTCTTTGTTATAAACCTCACGGAGCCCGAGACCTTTCCAACGAATGCAAAACCGTGGAAATCGGTTCGTGCGTTCTGGAGTTATAGCGTCAGGAAGGAAAACCCGACTTATTTTTATATAGTAAAAAATATTTGGTGTGGTATCCTTTGGCCTTTAATACAGCACGTAGCCTAGCTGGAATTGACTCCACTAATTTTTTCGTAGTTTCCGAGCCAATTTTGTTCCACTCTTCCAAAATTGCATTTTTCCGTTGTTCCTTGATGCTTATGTAGTATTTGCGGATGTTGTTCTCCAATAAAGTCTATAATTTCCAAAATTTCCCATAAATTCTTAATCACGTTTATGTTGGGTGATTGGGCCGGTGGTTTTATTAAATGTGGACAATTTCATATCAGCCAGTTTTGCACTATTGCCGATTTGTGCTTTGGGTCGATGTCCTAGTAATAACGGAAATCTTGACGCATTCCAAGTTTCTCGGCACTTTGGAGTAAGTTATCCTTTAGTATATTGAGGTGCACCGTTTTTTCATAAAACCCTCAACAAAAACTAAATTGCCAACTCCGGCTGCGGACATACACGCCCAAACCATAACACTGCCTCCACCATGCTTTACAGTGGGCTTGATATTACTTTTTTGTAGCTCGGTATTTGGTTTCCGCCAAACGAAAGTTATTCCATCTGAGCCAAAAAGATTGAACTTCTACTCATCCTCAAAATACACCGTCTTCCAGTAATCAAAATCTTTAGTTTGCAGCTCCCTATGCTTAGTTGGTTTCTTTTGCTAATAAATGGGGTTCTTTCGTGCCACTCGGCCATTGAAGTCATGTGCACGTAGTACCCGGCGCACAGTTTCAACGCAACATGATTTTCCTATTTGATGCTGAATCTCTGTGGGTAGTTTACGAGCCGATAGTTTTGAGTTTTCTTTTATTTTTTGCACAATTCAACACTCATAACGCACACTGACGACTCAAATTAACAAATTCAGCAATTTTTCGCTGCGTTTTTCCAGTTTTGAAATGGTTTATGACCGATTCTCGTTGTTCAATCATGGGACGACGGCCCATTTGACTAACATTTTTGTATCGATGACTTGACTTTCGAAAAAACACTAAAAATTGCATAAAACAGTGATGTTCACGTACTACCACGCGTGGTGAGACTCGAAAGCTTTACACGAGATTCGAAACACGTACACGATTGAATGCACTAAGTCATGGTATAATAATACAAGGTAGCATTGACAACTGCTTATTTTCTCTTCTACAAGAAAACATCTCCTGTCAAAAACAACTGTTTGTGCAAATGCATCTGCAGCTGCTGAAGTTGTTGTTTTTTTTATCAATTCTACGTTTCCAACATTGTTTGTGTTTTCAATGGCCGATTGTGTGTGCTCTCTTTTTGTGTATATTTTTTGACAGGAGATGGTTTCCCAAGAAACTGTCAATGCTACCTTGTATTATTATACCATGGCACTAAGTCAGTGATGTTCACGTAGTACCACGCGTGGTGAGACTCGAAAGCTTTATTCGAGAATCGAAACACGTACACAATCGAATGCACTAAGTTCTCTCAATCAGTTGGCGCTGAAACCAGTGATTAAAATGTTAATTTTCATACAGTTGTTTAATTATATTTATATAACTGATGTTCGGAACCTTCTTTCTGCTAATAAATTTCAAAATGACTGAGTCCAACAGATGTTTTCCATTTCATAAATTGGATCTAGTGAGTGTAACTTAATTTTATAAGTTAACTTATTAGTTCTTAGAACGGGAATATAACAAAAATTTTGGGTCGCTGAAATCGCTTAAAATAAACTCTTCTGCTGCTAAGAATAAGAACGCGAGAACTAATACGATTTTGTGTGTATCCAGTTTATAGATCACTTAACGACTAAATTAAACAATATAAAAAATGCATATGAATGCTCAAGAAAGAGTTTCGGGTTACGAGACTGTTAAATTGTAAATCTACTAAATATTTAAAAAAAAAATAATATAATATACTAATATGCTAGCCATGTCTGCCCAATTCCATGGCCCAATTTCAATTGTACAATTGATCAAGAACTGGAATTCCTAGTTTTATGCCGAATCTATGGCATATTTATGCCTAGTTTTATGCCGAATCTATGGCTTTATTTACTCTCTGAGGTTTGCCTTTGTCTGCAGAGAGATGACGACAGATCAGAAAAATTTATTTCGGATTCGAACCTCGGACCTCGCGACCCGAAACTTTTCACCGAGCCACAAAAATATATTTCTGAGTCTTCAGTTGTTATAAATATAATATACAAACGTAACAACATATGTCTGGATACTTAATATATTGCAAAAAAATTAAGAATTTAAGATATTATTCATCTAAATGATCTTATATAGATTTTTTTTTAAAGCTCAAAATGCGTTCTTTAGAACTGTATGGTTGTTAGTGTTAGCCATGTATACACTATTATTTGCAAAATTAGCAACGCAATTAGCAATTCCAGGGATTATTTAGGGTTACAGGGTTCATTATGAGAAGAACAGAGATGTTATAAATGTGATTTTAATATTGTTTTTCTAAATAAACGTTATATTTTTGGCCGGCCATTGAAATTACTTGATTTTTCGAAAAATTACTGTCGTACTGTATGAGCAGTCAAATAACTGTAGAAAACAGTAATTACTGTGCCGTTAACATCAGTGGCTGAAACTTCAAGCTGGGAGGTTCGTGCCTATTTTGCATGTTATTGTAATTTAAATTATTAAATTGAAGCTGCATGAAATAAGCTGTGAGCCACTGTACCTCCACCACGCATATGAGTAAGAGTTATTTTAAAATATAAAGGCAAACGTTTAAAATATAGGTTATAACTCTTGTAGAATTTAATAAGTTTTTTCATTTTGATGACATCACTTTGTATTGGAGATAGACAAAGTTATAATTAAATTTTCCTAAACTTTAAACACAGAGTCTTTATTATAAAAAGAAAAGACTATTTGACGTGAAAGCGTAGATTCATCCTTGTCCCACTTGATATTCATGTACGTTCTCTTCCACATTAACTTGCCTTCCTCCTTATTCTTTCCTTTTTCTGCTCTTTGTGCTAATCCCTGTCCCGATTCTTTTTTAATACACGGACAAATTCTTGGACATGGACTTGCCTGACATGTGGTTTCAACAAGACGGTGCCACATGCCACACAGCACGCAAAACAATGGGCCAATTGAGAGGCGAGTTCGGTGAACAGTTTATTTCACATTCGAAACCGGTCAATTGGCCGCCTAGATCGTACGATTAAACTCCTTTAGACTATTTTGTGTGGGACCATGTTAAGGCTTATGTCTATGGGGACAAGCCCGCAACGGTTGACCCACTGGAAGCCAATATTGAAGAATTTATTCGATATGTTGGAGAGAGTATGCCAAAATTGGACCCAGCGTATTTGATGTGTAGCAGCGGTTAAACAATTACATGATCATCTTTAAACATTGAATTATATAGATCGTTCTAAAAAAAAAAAAAATAAATAAATAACTGGCAATTTCAGCCCTTGAAAGGACTTTGACCTTTATGATCAATTGTGTTGTGCGTGTTATTAAGTTTGTACGCAATTGACCGAGAACCGGACCTACATGCTTAACGCCGACTCCGAACGGCGATGAACGGAATGTTCTCGTTCTCAAGAAGCTTTACATGGCATTTTGAATACTCTCTGAGGTTTGCCATTGTCTGCAGAGAGGTGGCGTCCGTACAGAAAAATTATTTTAATTCAAATAATTTTCCGTCGCTGCTGGGTTCGAACCTGTGTCTCCAGGTTCGTTGATATAGCGGCCACGCATTTTAACCAACAACGCCACGGCCACCACCTCTATCGACTCAAATAAAGATTTCATAGATTTCTCTTAATTTTTTGTGTTTTTCCTTAAATCAAATCCGAAACCTCTTTAAAAATCACCCTTTATTCATAAATAAAGCTTCAAAAAATGTTAAACCATATTCGCAAAACTGTATTCCATTATTTTGTTCAATATGAGAGAAAACTGTGGCGACGGTTGTTGAGTTTAAGAAGTGTGTGAACCACTCGATGCCAATTCGAGAAAAGGTTCGAGCCCCAGCTGACACTAAAAATCCTTTCAATTAAAAAAAAAAAAATTTCTGATCGGTTGTCACCTCTCTGCAGACACTGGCAAACCTCAGAGAGTAAATAATGTAATGTAAAGCCTCTTGAGAACAAGAACATTCCGTTCATCGCCATTCGGAGTCAGCGTTAAACCTGTAGGTCCGGTTCTCGGGCAATTGTGTACAAACTTAATAACACGCACAACACAATTGATCATAAGAAGCTAGGTCAAAGTCCTTTCAAGAGCTGAAATTACCAGTTATTTCTTTTTTTTTTTTTAAAGCCTCTTGAGAACATGCAGATTATCCGTTCTGAGTCGGCTTAAAACTAAGAGATCCAGTTCTCGATAATTTGTGTACCCTTATGAAAATAAAGAAATTTTTAAGTCAAATCTTTATTTATTTAGTTCATCTCAAATGTATTACGTATGAGGACATACAAATATATATTGAATTGACTGGAAAATATTGGACGTATTAATTAAGAATTTTTATTTTGTTGTTGACACTGGAGGTGGTGGTGGATTCTTTGAAGCCGATTGTGGTTGCTCTGTCTACCATCCTTCTGTACTAAAACCTGGTTGCAGTGTAATTGGTTGTGGTGATCCTTCTGTCACTTCTTCCCCTGAGGCCAAAATGCCTGCGACTGTTAAGAGTAAGCACACCAAATAGAACTTCATATTTTTAACCGACTTCAAAAAGGAGGAGGTTCTCAATTTCGTTGGTTTGTCCTCGCTTTTTTTTTTTTTTTTTTTTTAAATGTATGTACATCGATAACTCCTAAAGCACTTGCCCGATTTACGTAATTTTTTGTCAACAGATAGATACCATGAACGCGGAGGTCCTTTTTTAAAAAAGTGGGCGATATTCGACAAAGGGGCGTGTCAATATAAGAAAAACACTGTATTTTAGTTAATATTGACACTAGGGTACTGAAATTTACAGTAAAAACACTGGGGTAGACACAATTATTACAAATTACGATCAATAAAGTGGGCGTAATTTGACAAAGGGGTGTGGTCATATTAACAAAACACTGTATCTCAAAAAGTATTGACACTAGGGTACTGAAATTTAGTACAGGGGTAGACACAATTTTTGAAAATTACTGTAAAGAAAGTGGGCGTTATTCGACAAAGGGGTGTGGCAATATTAGAAACACACTATATATCGAATAATATTGACACTAAGTGCTGAAATTTAGTACATGGGTAAGCATAGTTATTACAAATTACAGTTAATAAAGTGGGCGTTATTTGACAAATGGGTGTGACAATATTGGAAAAACACTGTATCTCGAATAGTATTAACACAAGGGTACTAAAATTTAGTACAGGAGTAGACACAATTTTTAAAAATCACTGTAAATAAAGTGGGCGTTATTCAACAAATGGGTGTGGCAATATTAGAAACACACTATATATCGAATAATATTGACACTAGGGTGCTGAAATTTAGTGCGTGGGTAGGCATAGCTATTACAAATTACAGTCAATAAAGTGGGCGTTGTTTGACAAAGGGGTGTGGCAATATTGGAAAAACACTGTATCTCTAATAGTATTGACACTAGGGTACTGAAATTTAGTACAGGGGTAGACACAATTTTTGAAAATTACTGTAAAGAAAGTGGGCGTTATTCGACAAAGGGGTGTGGCAATATTTGAAACACACTATATATCGAATAATATTGACACTAAGTGCTGAAATTTAGTACATGGGTAAGCATAGTTATTACAAATTACAGTTAATAAAGTGGGCGTTATTTGACAAATGGGTGTGGCAATATTGGAAAAACACTGTATCTCGAATAGTATTAACACAAGGGTACTAAAATTTAGTACAGGAGTAGACACAATTTTTAAAAATCACTGTAAATAAAGTGGGCGTTATTCAACAAATGGGTGTGGCAATATTAGAAACACACTATATATCGAATAATATTGACACTAGGGTGTTGAAATGTAGTACATGGGTAGGTACAGTTACTGCAAATTACGGCTAAAACAGTGGGCGTTATTCAACAAAGGGGCGTGTCAATATTATAAAAATACTATATCTTAGTTAATATTGACACTAGCGTATTAATGTTTGGTATGCAGGTAGATAAGTAGGTAGAATCATTAAAAAAGTGAGTGGGATTGTACACAGGATGTATCACTTTAAGGAAAGTACTATATTACGGTTGATATTGATACTTGGAAACTGAAATTTGGCACAGGGGTAGAATCATTATATGGTACGGTAAATAAATTAGGCGGGATTAGAGAAAGGGCGTGGCACTACAAATTGTAAAGAAGCAGAAATGGAAAATACCCAACAAACTTTCAGGAATTAATAAATCAAATTTGTTAAGAACAAAGTTTCATGTTTAAAATTTTCCTCAAGAATAAATACTATTGCATAAAATATTTCATATTATCTAAAAAGGAAGAAATAAAAACTTTTTAACAAAAAACAAAACCCGACTTCAAAATCACTACAAAGTAAAAAATAATTTTAAATAACTTTTCCCATTCATTTCTTGGTCATATTTTAAAAGCTATTTATACGTGTTATAATATTGGAAATCTTATCATTTTCATTTTTTTATTTTGTTTTATTATCAATATATTAATTGCTTTATGAACATAAAAGCTTTGAAGTCGGCGCTTATCTTTGACACAATCATGACCTTTTACCATCCGTGCACTATTTGGTGCCTTGGTGACACTGTAGTAATTTTAAAAGCTTTGTACACATTAAAATTCTCACTAAACTGGTTTGGGTGAGCTTGTAAAGCTCATATTGAATATGACATAGTGTGTAACAGCTGCACAAATAATGCATGGAACGCATTGGCTACATTCAGCGTACTCAAAAATTGCCAATTGAAAGAAAAAAAATCGCTAAGAAGCCTTTATATTCATAAAGTTAATAATATTTTTATGATAAAACAAATTAGAAAAAATTAAAATAAAAAGATTTCGACATAGTAAGATAAGCGCCGACTTCAAAGCTTTTATGTACATAAAGCTATTAGTATATTGATGATAATAAAACAAAATAGAAAAAATGAAAATGATAAGATTTCCAATATTATAACACGTATAAATAGCTTTTAAAATATGACCAAGAAATGAATGGAAAAAGTTATTTAAAATTATTTTTTACTTTGTAGTGATTTTGAAGTCGGGTTTTTTTTTTTGTTAAAAAGTTTTTATTAGCTGATAGATTTCGAAATAGAAACGGAACTAATTTCTCAATTCAATAAACCTGCTTTTATACAAAAAATTCATAGCAAAAATTCAATATCTTCTCATATAAGGTGCATGTTTTTCAATTTCTTGAAGCAAATATTGATACAAGTGTTTGATTGACATTTAAAAACAAAAAGTTATATACACACTTTATGATATGAAATTAATGTATTTAGCCTATTATAATATATAACAAAACTAATGTGAGAAAAACCCACCAGTCTATGTTTTTATTATTCGTATTTATTGCGTTTCAGATACGGCTCGTTATACTCGTACGTCAACTATGAATAAATTTAAAATGTCTGCAAATGTGATTTCTAGGCAGATTTTCCTGAAAAAATAATCCTTTTTTATAGAGACTGCTGATTGATTTCTGACATATCTTTGCAGTGTATAAGAGTACAGATATTTTTAGAATAGTTTTGGCAAAATATGTGTTGAAAATAGTTGAACACTTGTTTAAATTACATTATTTTCTTTTAATACTTTCTTAGAATAAATAGTTACTCAAAAAAAAAAAACATCAAAGAACAGCAATTAACTCCACCCCGCATTTGCTTAAGAGTTATTTTCAAATATAAAGAATATGAGGGCTAAAGTGTAAAATATTGGAAAGCATTTTTGTACACTTTGTATTGGAGACAGACAAAGCATTAATTCAATTTTCCTAAACTTCAAACTCAGAGTCTTTATAAAAAAAAAAAAAATTAAAGATGCATTCAGTGACTATTTGACATGAAAGCGTAAATTCATCCTTGCCCAACTTGCTATTCATGTATTTCCCCTTCTCTCTCTTTACTTGCTTTCATCTTTATCCTTATCCTTATTCATATATTCTTATATCCCCACGTTTAAAAGCGTAAAAGGGGTATATTGATTTTGTCACTGCATTTGTACCGCCCATAATGAGTCGTGGCAAGTATAGAAAAGTATATATATAATCTTTATCTTGATCGTCTGTCTGTGATCATGTTTACAAGCTATCATCACATGCATTTTCAAGCTAAATTTTTTTTAGAATTTTCAGACTATCATCATAAAATTCGATATTTAAGCTTATATATAAAAAATAAAGATCAAGTTCATAAATGAGCCAAATCGGATGAAAACCACTTCAGATCCCATACAAAGTGACTTTATTAAAACGGCAAAATCTCTTAGAATTCCACAAAAATTGATATATGGACTTGAAATTTTCGATATAAGCTTTGATATTTAATACACAATCTTAATATGAAATTCAACCAAATCGGGCGAAAACCACACCTATCTCCCATACAAAGTGACTTTATCAAAAAGGTAAATTCTCTTTTAATTCTACAAAAATTAATGTATGGACTTGAAATTTTGCAAATAAAATTTAATATGTTCTCTGAGTATATAATTCAATGAAATGTGTGAAAACCACGCCTACCTCCCATACAAAGTGACTTTATTAAAAAACAATAGCGAATATTTTCTGTTAAAACTATGACGAAAATTTTTTTAAACATATTTAATCATTTTATTGACTGCCTAAGACTTTGAATAAACTTTGGTTCGACCGTGGGGTAATTTAACTTCGGCCTAGTCGAAGATCATTTGTTACTAGTTCCTAATACTTTTCCTACTCATAGTGCTTCTCACTGTCCAAATTCTTGTTTTAATCCATGTACAAATTCTTGAATTAGTTCCTGTCCTAATCATTGTCATATTTGTCTTAATTTTTTATTTTATTATTCATATTATTCTTGTTCTTGTTCTTGTTCTTGCTCTTGTTCTTGTTCTTGTGCTTGTTCTTGGTCTTGTTCTCGTTCTTGTTCTTGTTCTCGTTCTTGTTCTTGTTCTTGTTCTTGCTCTTGCTCTTGCTCTTGCTCTTGCTCCTGCTCTTGCTCTTGCTCTTGTTCTTGTTCTTGTTCTTGTTCTTGTTCTTGTTCCTGTTCTTGTTCTTGTTCTTGCTCTTGCTCTTGCTCTTGTTCTTGCTCTTGGTCTTGCTCGTGCTCTTGCTCTTGCTCTTGCTCTTGCTCTTGCTCTTGTTCTTGTTCTTGTTATTGTTCTTGTTCTTGTTCTTGTTCTTGTTCTTGTTCTTGTTCTCTTGTTCTTGTTCTTGTTCTTGTTCTTGTTCTTGTTCTTGTTCTTGTTCTTGTTCTTGTTCTTGTTCTTGTTCTTGTTCTTGTTCTTGTTCTTGTTCTTGTTCTTGTTCTTGTTCTTGTTCTTGTTCTTGTTCTTGTTCTTGTTCTTGTTCTTGTTCTTGTTCTTGTTCTTGTTCTTGTTCTTGTTCTTGTTCTTGTTCTTGTTCTTGTTCTTGTTCTTGTTCTTGTTCTTGTTCTTGTTCTTGTTCTTGTTCTTGTTCTTGTTCTTGTTCTTGTTCTTGTTCTTGTTCTTGTTCTTGTTCTTGTTCTTGTTCTTGTTCTTGTTCTTGTTCTTGTTCTTGTTCTTGTTCTTGTTCTTGTTCTTGTTCTTGTTCTTGTTCTTGTTCTTGTTCTTGTTCTTGTTCTTGTTCTTGTTCTTGTTCTTGTTCTTGTTCTTGTTCTTGTTCTTGTTCTTGTTCTTGTTCTTGTTCTTGTTCTTGTTCTTGTTCTTGTTCTTGTTCTTGTTCTTGTTCTTGTTCTTGTTCTTGTTCTTGTTCTTGTTCTTGTTCTTGTTCTTTTATTTTTACTTGTTCTTGTTTATTTTCAGTGACTAAATTTTTTGAGATTCTACGAGGTCAGGATCATGTTAATAGAGCAAAATGTTTTCGATGACATTTTTAACAATCGTGAACCTGCTTAATTCGCTTTGTGTATTCGTTCGTAGGATATTAACAACGAATATGGCACAAGCATGTACACATATTCCTATTTTTTGTCGTTGTGTCAATCAATATTTTTTTGTTATATAAAATTTGATGTTTGCACTATTGTCTGCTTACGTCATTCAAAGACACTAAACTTTTAACACAATTTACGCAAATAAAGAATTGGTTTTTCCATGATCATAGAGCCCGTCGATTGTTAGCAAAGATTCTAAGTGTATTCTCACATCGAGGTTGAACAAATAAATTTTTAGAATTTGAAACAAAGAAAGTTTGTTCTCTTCAAATTTAATTATATTGTTATTTGTGCTCTAAACAGATGGTATAAAAAACCCGGATTTTAAACAGTACGTCAATCCAATTGGAGCAATTAGAATAATAACAAAAACTTAATCTTGAATTACGTGTACCAATGCGATGGATTAACGTGTTTATATCTTATTTGAACACGTACTACAACAAACCATGTTTTTTGATGTATAGTTTCAGGCTTTTCAGTGTCCAAAACTTTCTCAACTCTTCTCAACTTAATACTTTCCAACACTTAATCCTTCCAACGAATATTTGGGTGTCGTCTTCTGAGTATTTTTTTTTTTTTCACTTGAACATCGTTCTTCATTCTCTCAATATAACCTTGTAGAGGTGGGTAATAGCACAATTTTTGGTGTGCTGACTCACTAGCACATGTGCACCCTTAGGAGTCAGCACACTGTGCTAGCACAATTGTGTCACAGTCGAAAAAAGCACTTCGCAGTCGAAAAGCAAAAGCAGTCGAATATTCGTCCCATAAGAAATACATGCAAATCAGCTGGAACCACAGCAACCGCATTTGTCTCATTTACTCTTTCGTGTTTACGTAAAAAGACGAAGGTTGCTTCACACGCGTGTGTAGTACGGGGTTAACACTGATGTAAATTAAAACTGACAGTTGGCGCTCGGTTCTTGTTGCACTCAATGCGGATAGGCTATAAAACAAATTGCATATTGTCAATTATAGCAAGTGAGCCAGAGTGAAACAAAAACCAACTTTACTGGGTGTGCCAATATGTGTGTCAACGTAGTGTACTAGCACACATGCTCACTACTGAGTGTCACACAATACATGATAGACACTTTAAGCGCAAAAGTGCTGGTCTTCATCGTGACTCACTATGTGAGTCAATGTAGTGTGCTAGCACACTTGGCACACTGCAGAGAGTCAGCACAGTGCCATAGCACAGCACTGAGTTACCCACCTCTATAACCTTACCAACGGAGCCGCTCGATTCTATTCCGCTTAACTATGATAATGTCGGCGTACAATTCAGTATGCTCATGGTTCTATTGAATTCAGCACTGTATTTATTATTGACGCAAATTGCACCGAATTTTTTGCGAAGTATCTTTCTCTTGCAGGCTTCCAAAATCTTTTCATAAAACACCTGTTGACAAGAGTTATCCTTCGTTTTGTCTTAAGGCTGACATCATTGAAGAAGTTTACGCTGGCTTCCAGGTAGACGAAATCCTTAACAACCACAACAGACGTAGTTTCCAAGATGCTGGGACTGTTGATACTTTTTCACTAATCTGGACGGAATGTATACTAACTTTGTCTTATATTGTGGCAACTGATATCGATATGTATCAGAAGTATACGCCAGCAGCCTAATTCTCTTTTAGTTTGTCATTAGGTTGAAAAAGTCGCATGATAAGGAATCACCTTGTCTGAAAGCTCGTTCGGAAAGAAATGTTTTTAACTGTGCTGCTGGTTTTGCTCATTCTGGTGATTCCTTATTTGACTGTCGAAGGTTACTTTGTAATCGATGAAAAGGTGGTGTGTGTGTTGTATTTTTTCTCTGAGATTTGCTTCTTCATGATTTGTGGTAGCGTAAGTATCTGGTATATTTGAATAAATATACTTATCGAAATATACTAATCGAATTAGTTATACTAATTGAAATAAACTAAGCGATAGTATATTTTCTAGGTCTTAGGCCATACTGATAAGGTTCAATCAGCTGGTTCATGAATGGCTTCGGTCGTTCACCGACAGTAATACGCTCGACAGGAAATGCGATATTAACCCTAGAGAGATAATCTACGTCGATTCGACGTATATTATGGGCATATTTTCAATATGTATGGCTATATATGTATGATTATCTTTCTAGGGTTAAGAAGGCTTATCCCATGATAGTTGGCGCAAATAGCGGGATCGCTTATCTTGTGGTTTGGGCGGAGCACTCTTCCGACCATATTCTGCATATGAGCTCATAAATACATTTAAATAGAGCTTCACCTCCATTCTTCAAGAGCTCCATCATAGTCCATCGGCTTCTGTTACTTTATTGTTTTTATGTTTTTACTTTATGTAGCGTTTTAGCTACAGTTAGCTAAAGTTTTCCAGACTTTATTATAGTCGGACATCCGATCTTCAATGCTGTCATCTGCAATTGAGGTTCTAGATTTTTATCTCTATTGACGGAACTGTTGTCAGCATCGCCATTCAGAAACGTATAGAAATGTTTCCTGCACATAATCAGTGTAGTCCGGATATCTGTCACTAGATTTCCGTTCTCGTCCTTGCGAAAAGAGGCTCCGGTTTTAAAACCATGTGCCAGGCGTCTTATTTTTTCGAAAAATTTTCGGAACTCACTCCTTTCACCATGTATCTCAATGGTCTCAGTCTCACGCTTTTTTTGCCTCTTTTTTCTTTAGTCTGAAAATACATCTCTCTCTTCCCTACTCTTCTTATAGTATCACTCCTAAGCAGCATGCGTTACAATCAACTTCAGGTTGCCTTAGAGATCATCTCAAGTATATCCTCACAGTGGCTTTAAGTTCAATTTGATTCACCATAGAATTATTGAGGATAACTGCAAATACTCGTGCTAAAGAGAATATCTAGAATATATTTAAAATGCTCCTGTCTTAAAATGTTTTAAAATGCATAGAATTAATTTATAAGACCAGTATTAAGTCAATTTTAGGTTAAATGGCTAACCTCTACATAACTTCCATTTATCCTTGGAAACGGAAGTATTAAAAATATTGACAAAATTGCCCCAAAATAAACAAAACTGGACATAACAATGGGTTATATCTAGGAATGTTTCGATAAAAGGACCAAAATAATTTTAAAGTAAGTACCAATAATAAAATAATCTTTAGGACTCTGGTGTATACGGACTTAATTGGACCATAAAATATTTTCTGCTTAACTTCAGCTTTTAAAAAGATTGTTTTTTGATAATGGACTGGTGTGGAGTGGGTGATATTATTCATTTAATATATTAATTTTTTGGTAGTATCTTAAGACAAGCACAGGCATTGTATTATTTTGTTCTTTATATTGTTAACAACCATTACCCTCTCATTTCAGGGTAATGAAAAATCTTTTGTGAACAACAGAAACTGCCCGAGGTTATGTGTAATGATTCATTAATTGATATGAACACAAAATTCACAACCCTTAACTATAGAATCATCAAATTAATTGTAACAACCAAAGAAGGTCACACCTTTGGAATCTAGGGTCAAAGTATACTAGTAACTTCTTATATTAAAACACCCAGAATAATTTCAAACAACACAACTCTTGATATGCAGATGTTTTTCAACATTTTCTCACAATATCCTCGCTCAATATTGCTATCTCTTTCTAGCCACTCTATTTCACACTTACTCTACCAGAGAATGATTAGCGCAGACGTAACCACGTCTTAACAAGATAATGACCACAAATGAAAGCAATAAGCATGCGCAACGAGCTGATTGATGTCTTCAACTCTATAATCATGAATTCTAAAACACAAAACAAAATAAAAATTTGAAATAAAGGGCAGAAAAACAAGAATTTAATGAGATTCGTTTTATTTTTGGTGCTGAAAACAATAACACAGTAAAATTCTAGAGCTCGAAACTACATAAAAACAAAATCACAAAAGTTGATCGCGTTGTTAAGAACGTTTTCGCACCTGGTTGAGAATAAGAAGGAAAGTTGCAGAAGAGGGTGTAGGGAATGGTTTCTTTGGAAATAAGTCATAATTTATTTGCATTTGCATGGCTTTTTCAGGGTTTCGATGAAATAAAAGAACTATACTAAAAGAGAAAAATCCTTAATACAAGTATGGCGGTAAATTTCCAGCAATAAAGTTATGAAATTATATTGAGTTGCTCCAGAAGTCAGTACAGTTTTTTATGTACAGCTTAGGATCATTTATTTTATAAATTAAATCATTATTAATATATTATCATTATTAAAATATTAACAATTATATATTTTCCATTTTCTTCTAGCACCTTCCTATGACCTCTCCCATCACTGTGGTAGCTTTATAATTCCAGGCAGGTCTTAGTTTTTCTCTGCAAAGAACCTCTAAAGTTACTCTTTTATAAAGCCCCTATTATCAAAGCTTTTACCATTTAAGGTGGCGCAAGATCTGGACTGTAAGGTGTATAGGGTAAAACATTCCAGACGAACTCGATCAATTTCTGGCGAGTCACCAAACTCGTATGAGACATGGTGTTATCATGGTGGAAGACCACCTCCTTGACCGTCTTAGTACATTTCTCTTGGATGGCATCGCTCAATTTCTGTAGTTGTCCTCAATAGAATTCTGTATTTATTATTCTATTGTGCGGGAGTAGCTCTTATACGTAGAGAAATATTTCGTTTACCGAAACTGAAAAATTTACCAACTACACTTCGTTTGTGAGTTGTATTGCCACAAACGAATATTCAATTGTCATCAACTTAAAAATATATCTTATTTATATATAAATCGAAAGCTATTTCGATCATTATTATTTAATAAATTAATTATCTTTCTCCCTACGTCCGTCCGTCTTCTTATGGATTGCACTCATCGCAACTCTGTTGCTACCTCCGTTCGCGTATTTACTTATATAGTAACAATTTGTCTAAAAAGTAACTCTGAACTATAAGCGTTGTGTTTATACAACGAAGGGAAAAACAAACGAAGTTTTTAGTTATGAAAAACAAATTATTCAATTACTGCAATATAAAAATCACTCGAGCTTATGACAAAAGAAATGAATTTCCTACAACTAATTGAAGCGTTTCTCGCAATTGACTATTATTCTGACAACTGATGAAACGTTTGCAAATAACGAGTTCAAGCACGACAAACGAAGTTCTTTGCGGCAAACTGGCAATAAACGTTTTTTTTCTTTGCGTGTAGTAGTCTCCTTCTAGTCCTTATAGAAGGTGGTGATTTTCAAAATATGGCGTATATGCTCATTAAAGTCCTTCCTTTTTAAAACATTCGTAAAACATAACTTAAAAAAAAAAAAAACAGGAAAACTGAATTAATTTACTTGTTTGTTACTAAACACCGTTATGTTAAACCGCGCAGGTTTTGAAAAAAGTTGAAAAATACATTTTTTCAAAATGAATCGGTGTTGCATGGAATAACTGTAACTCGATGAGTATAGGTAAAGACACGACACGACAGTAAAGATTAATTCTTTAACTTAATCAAAGAAATGACGTAGTCGTGCGTAACGCGCTATGTAAAAATACGGAGGTAATAAATATCATACGGCAGTAAAGATTTTTTCTTAGCACCAATAATGAAAATAGACAAAAAGTTCATGATGTCATTATGCCGCGGAGAGAGCCGCAGCAAGATCGAAAATGAATCAATAATGCAACGGCGTTGCATAGAATTATTACACGATACAGCATGGCAAATGTAATAAAACAGAAATGAAGGTCTTATATATTGCCTTACGACAAAAATACGAAAGGTTTTTGACACAGGACAATATCCTTTTCATGAAATTTTCCATTACCAAATCGCAAAGTGGCTGCCCTATGTCCTCGATAGCCTCACGAATTCCATCTTTGAGGTCTTCAATCGATGCTGTGCTGTTGGCGTAGACCTTATCTTTCACGTGGCCCCAAAGGGAGACGTAGCAAGGTGTTAAATCACAAGATCTCGGTGGCCAATTGTGATCACCTCTTCGAGAGATAACACGGTCCGGAAACTTTTCCCGTAAAAGATCAATGGTTTCGTTGCTTGTGTGGCACGTAGTGCCGTCTTGTTGAAAGTAAACGTTGTCCAGATCAATACCATCCAACTCCGACCATAAAAAATCATTAATCATCTCTCGATAGCGCAATCCATTCACCGTAACTGCTGATCCAACCTCATTTTCGAAAAAGTAAGATCCAATGACTCCGCCGGACCATAAACCGCACCAAACACGTTGAGGGTAGAGAGGCTTCTCCACAATAACTCTTGGGTTTTCCGAGTTCCAGATGCGACAATTGTGCTTGTTGACGTAGCCACCGAGGTGGAAATGGGCCTCATCAGTCAAGATGATTTTTCGATGGAATTCCGGATCATTTTCATGCATTTCAAGGACCCATTCAGCAAAGACACGACGTTGTTGATGATCGGCCGGCTTGAGTTCTTGTGTTAACTGAACTTTATAAGCCTTAAGACCCAAGTCTTTATGCAAAATACGGTGTAATGACGTATGCGGAACGCCCAATTCCAAAGAACGACGAGGAATTGACAAACCTGAGTTTTCTTCAACACTTTGGGCTACAGCATAAATTTTGTCAGTTGTTCTTGAGCGACGTACACGGGTTTTATTCTTCACATCACTAACTTGTCCCAACAGCTCAAATTTTTTCAACAATTTCTGTATTGCGGTCCGACAAGGTGCTTCACGACGACCAAAAAATGCTTTGGTTTTGCGAACTGTGACTGCAAGATTTTCACCATTTTTGTAGTGAATTTTAATTATTTCAATGCGTTGTTGAAGCGTGTATCGTTCCATTTTTAGTAATGGCGTAGTTTCTACTTGTCAAATGTCAAAGAAATTAATTAAATTGAAAAAACTTTCTGTGTCAGATGGAAATTGAACCAGGTTCTCTGGCGTATGGGTCACGCACTCTTTCCACTGCGCCACGACCGCCACAATTATTATTTTAGTAGGTAAAAATTCCTCGTAAATTGATACAAAAAGGGTTCATTTCCAAGTGCCGAAAAAGAATTTGTCTATGGTTCATTTTTTAACTCATTTCCGAAGAAACAAAGGTGGTTCGTTTCTGAGAGGCATTTTCGTCCGGCGATTGATTCAAAAAGAGTCCATTTCCGAGTGCTGAAAAATTACTTTTATATGGTTTTTATATATGTAATATATAGAAATTACAATTTATGGTTCTTTTTTTAACTCATTTGCGAACAAAATAAGGTTCATTTTTGGGAGGCATTTTGGTCCATGACACAAAAAAGGTTCATTAAAGAGTGCCGAAAATTAACGTTTCTACCCGAAAAGGTGCATAAAAGAATTCGAAAACTTTAATTTTGGTTCACTGGGAAGAAGTGCTATTTTACGACACCAAAAAATGGTTCTTTGGAAAAAGGCATTAATTGAGGAAAAAAAAACGGGAAAATTGGCTGAAGTGTTTTGAGCTACAATGAGAATAGTTGAGAAATAAAAAAAGTTTTGATGAAATAAATGATTTCTTGCTTACTTTTCCAGAGACTTTTCATCGTGCCAATATAGATAAGAATGTAAATCAGTAAACCAATGATTTTTAAGGAATTAAAATCACTTTGGGCTTTAAATGCATTAAAATAAACCTTCAGAGTCTTTTATAGTCTATATATATGTATGTATATATCTCGTTTAATATATCGTTATTTCAGCACAAATGCAGCCAAGTTGTAATAAAAAATATTGTTGACATATAATCATGTGTATTACTTAGCGGAAATAGAAGCATAAAACAATACATTAAAGTCAACAAATATGAGCTTTTCAGAAACTATTAAAACTGCTTTTAGAAGTATTATTAATTAGAGTCAAATAATACAACAAAATAGGAGCGGTAATAAAAGTAAGACGCAGCCAGAGTGTTCTAAAAAAAGGAAGAACTTTTGTACGTAAAAGATTTTTAATTAACGATCGGTAAGATCGCGTCTGACAAGCCGATATACTTAGCCAACAGAGTGCAGTGAGGTGCCATCCATCCTTCAAACCATCCATCCATCCATCCATCCATCTATTTAAGTAGCAGCAGCACCAACAACGGGCCCTACATGACCAAGTATGAGCAGCGATCGTGTTGAGTAGGACGACGTGTTGTTATCATGCCGATCATCAAAGCATCATTATCTTCGCATTACTGACCACACCACACACTGGCCATAAAACCAAGCAACCAACCAAGCAGCTAGCCCACCAAACAAACCAGTCCAGCAATGAACCTTCAAGTTATCAAACAACGTGATCGCCGAGTGCAACTTTGAGCCATATAAAGGCCCCAAACAGAAACTATAACAAGATCGTCAAGCATTTTTTCTTACGTAGTTACTCGCATGTTACGGCATTAACACATGATTGCTTGTTGGTTGCGCTTGCGTTCACTTCAATTTGATGTTACAAATTATTTTGGTAGAAGGGTGTAGCTGCCCTGGCAGCTGGTTTCACTTTTTTTCACAGATCTTGTCTGTGCTTGAGTATGTTCTTTGAGGTTTGTTTGAACTTATGTGTATATGTTTTATAGAACTATTAAATGTGCTATTGTTCTGCTCCGAGTCTAATAGATAACTATGAAAAGCAGCATCATAAAAATGACGCCAATATGGTGTGCTGACCACTTTTGGCTCATGGCGAATTTAGTGTCGCATATATTGTGGCCATAATTATTGACTTCAATTTTGCGTTCTCGGTAGACAAGTGGGTAGCATGCTTGGCATGGCTCCCAAGGATACCAAATCGTTATTTGCAAACGTTTCAACCAGGGATCGTCATTATTGTAAGCGATATCCAAAAAATCAAAGTGCAATTATTATGTTTAGATTTTTATTTTTTTTACTCAACAATATCAAGATCAGATATAAATGTTATTTTTTTATTGTTATTTTGCTGTTCAAGAATAAGAGCTCCCAGTGAACCAAAAACGCCGTTTTCGAATACATTTATGAACCTTTTCGGGTAGAAACGTTCATTTTCGGCTCTCATAAATAAACCTTTTTTGTATCATTCGTCGGACTAAAATGTCTCTCAAAAATTAACCTTGTTAAATTAACCTTTGTTCGGAAATGAGTTAAAAAAAGATTGTACTTTTTTTCGGAAATGAGTTAAAAAAGAATCATATAAAAGTAATTTTTGAGCACTCGGAAATGAACTCTTTTTGAATCAATCATCGGACGAAAATGCCTCTCAGAAACGAACCTTTTTTCTTCGGAAATAAGTTAAAAAATGAACCATATAAAAATTCTTTTTTGGCACTCGAAAATGAACACTTTTTGTATCAATCGCCGGACTGAATTGCCTTTCGAAAACTAATCTTTTTTTTCAGAAATGATTTAAAAATGAATCTTTTTGAATTTTTAATTTTATTATTGCATAATTTTTATTATTACAACATGAACCAAAAAAGTTTGTATGGTATATGAAAAATTACTTCTACTGATAGGATACAAAAAATTATTATTTTTTGAACTCATTTAAGAATTCCAAAAAGAAACATTTATTATTCATTCTGAACTCATTTATGAGCACAAATGATTCATTTACTACGAATTTTTACCTACTTAAATGATAAAAAAATTATTATTTTTCGAATCAAAATAAGTTTCTTATGAATTTTGCAAAAGAAGTACAGTTTTTAATTATGGAAAAAGTTTTCACGAATTTAATCTTCTATAGAAAGCACTTTTAAGTGACAAAACAAAAAAAAAAAAATCAAAAATTAAAAAGAAATTCTACCCGAAAAAGTTCGCAAAACTCTCACTTTACGCAAAACCTTCGCATTTGGTTCAGTGGGATATTTTTTGATTTTAAATATTATTTTGCCGAAGAATAAAAATTTTTTCTGAATTTTTTTTCCTCTCAAGAATAAAATTTGTGCGCTCAGAAATAAAAGTTATTTTTCAATTTTTAATTTTACGCTCAAAAATAAAAATCATTACACGCAAAGAAATTTTTCGTTTACCACAACTGAAAAATTCACCAACTATGCTTCGTTTGCGAGCTGTATTTGCCGCAAACGAATATTCAGTTATCACAACTTAAAAATATATCTTATATATATAAACCGCAAGCTATTTCGGTCATTATTATTTATTATATTAATAAAATTTCTCATTATGTCCGTCCGTCTTCTTATGGATTCCACCTCTGTTGCTATCTTCGTCCGCGTATTAAGCAAACTACCAATTTCCTTATATAGTAACAATTTGTCCAAAAAGTAACTCTAAACTATAAGCGTTATGTTTATACACCGAAGGGAAAAATTAACAAAATTTTCAGTTGGGAAAAACGAAGTTTTCAATTGCTGCAATTTAAAAATCACTCGCGTTTATGACAAACGAAATTCATTTCCTGCAACTAAATGACTCGTTTCTCACAACTGAAAATTTTGTTTATTTTTCGTTCAACGTTTATGACAACTGTTGAAACGTTTGCAATAAACGATTTCAAGCACGACAAACGAAGTTCGTTTGCGGCAAACTGGCGATAAACGTTTTTTTTTCTTTGCGTGTAGGAATAAATACAAAACTAAGTAGTAAGAAATGATCTTCGACTGGGCCGAAGTTAAATTACCCCACGGCCAAACCAAAGTTTATTCAAAGTTTTAAGCAGTCAATGAAATGTTTTGTATCGGAGGTAGGCGTGATTTTCATCCGATTTTGTTGAAATTCATACTCAGAGTGTATATTAAATATCAGAGCTCATATGCAAAATTTCTAGTCCATATAATAATTTTAAAGAGATTTTACATTTTTGATAAAGTCACTTTGTATGGAAAATAGGAGTGGTTTTCATCCGATTTGGTTGAATTTCATACTAAGAGTAAATTACAAAGCTTATATCCATAATTTCAAGTCCATATATCAATTTTTGTGGAATTCTACGAGATTTAACCGTTTTAATAAAGCTACTTTGAATGGGAGGTAGGCGTGGTTTTCATCCGATTTGGCTCCTTTTCAAACTCGATCTTTATTTTTTATATATAAACTTAAATATCGAATTTTGTGATGATAGATTGAAAATTCTATAAAAAATTAACATGAAAATGCATGTGATGATATCTTGAAATCGTTATCACAGACAGACGACCAAGATCAAGATTATATATACTTTTCTATAGCTACCACGCCTCCTTATGGGCGTTACAAACAGAGTGACAAAATCAATATACCCCTTTTACGCTTTTTAAACGTGGGGGTATAAAAATATATGAATAAGGATAAGGATAAAGATGAAGGTAGAGAGAGAAGAGAAAATACATGAAAAGCAAGTTGGCCAAGGATGAATTTGGGTTTTCATGTCAAATAGTCAGTGACACTGACTGCATCCTTATATTTTTGTTTTTTTTTTATAAAGGCTATGAGTTTGAAGTTTAGGAAAATTCAATGAATACTTTGTCTATTTCCAATACAAAGTGATGTCATTAAAATAGAAAAACCGTCATAAATTGTACAAAAATTATTTCTAATATTTTACACTTTAACCCTCATATTCCTTATATTTGAAAATAACTCTTAAACAAATGCGGGGTGGAGGTATTTGCTGTTCTTTGATGTTCCTTTTTCAAGTAATTATTTATTCTAAGAAAGTACAAAAAGAAAATAATACAATTTAAATAAATGTTGAACTATTTTGAACACATATTTTACCAAAGCTATTCTAAAATTATCTGTACTCTTATACACTGCAAAGATATGTCAGAAATCAATCAGCAATCTCTATAAAAAAAGGATTTTTTTTTCATGAAAATCATCGTTGAAATCAGACATTTTAAATTTGTTCCTGGCTGACGTACGAATATTTTATTTAACACTAACTTTTGTTAATTGTTATTTAGCAACAGCCGTATCTGAAACGCAATAAATACGAACAATAAAAGCATAGACTATCTGGAGGGTTTTTCCTATATTCATTTTGTATATATTATAATAAGCTAAATTCATTAATTTCATATCATAAAGTGTTTCGATCTTTTTGCAAACATATAACTTTTTGTTTTTAAATGTCAATAAAAGACTTGTATCAATATTTGCTTCAAGAAATTAAAAAACATGACATTATATAAGAACATATTGAATTTTTATTGTGAATTTTTTGTATAAAAGCAGGTTTATTGAATTGAGAAATTAGTTCGGTTTTGAAATCTATCAGCTAAAAACATGAAGTTCTATGTATGCTTGCTCTTAACAATCTCAGGCATTTTGGCCTCAGTGTATGAAGTGACAGGAAATTCAACACCATCAGTTACAGAGCAACCAAATTATAGTACAGAAGGATGGTGGGGGGAAACAAATAATAGTACTGGAGGATGGACCGGGGAAACAAATAATAGTACAGGAGGATGGACGTGGGAAACACCACCATCATGGAATGAAGAGACAGGAAATTCAACACCATCAGTTACAGAGCAACCAAATTATAGTACAGAAGGATGGTGGGGGGAAACAAATAATAGTACTGGAGGATGGACCGGGGAAACAAATAATAGTACAGGAGGATGGACGTGGGAAACGACACCATCATGGAATGAAGAGACAGGAAATTCAACACCATCAGTTACAGAGCAACCAAATTATAGTACAGAAGGATCGTCGTGGGAACTATATAATAATGCAGGATGATGGTAACCGGAATAACCACAATATGCATCAGCATCATATCCATAAGGAGGATCGGCTTCAAGGACCCCACCACCACCTCCAGTATCAACAATATATATTTGTATGTAACCTATCGTAATACATTTCAGACGTATTAAATAAATGAAGACCAAGTAGATTTGACTTAAAAAATTCTTTATTTCAATCAAAAAGTGGAAAAAAACTATGTAGCCATTTTACCCCTTGAAAGAACTTTGACCGCATGTTATACATGGCATGGTCTGTAGAGAAGTGACGACCAACCAGAAAACTTTATTTACATTTAAAAAATGTTCAATGTAAGCTAGGGTTCGAACTTTATCTCGAATTGACATCGAGTGGTTCACACACTTCTTAACGCACTCGGCCACGGCCGCCATAGTTTTCACTCATATATCATCTCATATTAAACAAAATAATCGAATACAGTTTTGCGTGGGCTTCATTCTTTACATAATACTCTCGACAGGCGATATTAAGAAGGCTTATCCCACGATAGTTGGTGCAAATATTCTTCATTTTGATTTTGAAACATTTTAAAATTTCTATAAATAGAATTTGATAAATTGAGTTTTGTATAATTTTTAGAAATTGAACCATTTTTATGAAGTTCTACGTATGGTAGGCAGGAGTGGTTTTCGTATTATTTGGCTAGTTATTTAACGTGATCTTATTTTTTAAAAAACATCTTACATATGGGTTTTCATAAAATTTCATTACGATACGTAGCTTTAAATTGCGGCTAAATCGACTATTCTATTGATGCAGATCGCCCCTTCAAACTCCTTCTTATACACGCATAGAAATTTTTCGTTCACCACAACTAAAAAATTAGCCAACTACACTTGGTTTGCGAGTTGTATTTGCCACAAACGAATATTCAGTTGTCAACTTAAAAAAGTATCTTATATATAATGCAAGCTATTTCGGTTATTATTATTTATTATTTATTATTTATTATATTAATTATCTTTCTCTCTATGTCCGTCCGTCTTCCTGTGCATTGCACTCATCGCACCTCTGCTGCAACATGCTATCTCCGTGCTCGTATTAAGCAAATTACTAATTTGCTTTCATAGTAAAAATTTGTCCAAAAAATAACTCTGAACTATAAGCGTTGTGTTTATACAACGAAGGGAAAAATAAACAAAGTTTTCAGTTGGGAAAAACAAATTTTTCAATTGCTGCAACGTCTGGTGTACCGCAAGGAAGTATTTTGGGACCCTTGTTGTTTATTTTATTTATTAATGATATTTCAACCATATTTTTTTATTCTGAATGTCTGATTTACGCAGATGACCTTAAAATTTTCCTTAAAATTAGAAATCAGTCTGATATTTCCCGTCTTCAAAGTGATATTGATAAACTTTACACATGGTCTCAAAAAATAGTCTTTTTTTAAATTTAAAAAAAAATGTGCTTTTATGTCCTTCTATAAGAATAACATTAAATTTCCGTCCGCATATTACATAAATAATACTTCTTTATCCCATCTTAACAATTATAAAGATCTTGGTGCTGTCTTTGATAATAAATTTACTTTTATTCCACATTTAGATTATATTTAGGGTATTCAAATTTAAAACATTAAAATTTACAACAAGTGTGAACAACCTCCCATAACTTATTGTGCTATTTCAACTCTCAATCAGCTGATGCAAAACAAATTAAAATAAATATTTGTTATCACAATGCCAAAAGAAAGCGAAAAAGACAAAATAATAGTCGGTTTGTGCAAAAAGCATATTTTGCACGTTATTGAATACGACACTCAATAAACATAGCATTTAGAGTTGTAATATTTTAGTACTTTTTTATATAGAAGGCAACAACCATATTTTTAAATTAGTGTAAAATTGTATTACATTATGATAATATGACATGATAGCACACCTTGTGAATACCCTAATTATTACTAAAGCTTACGCTTTATTAGCATTTATCCGTCGTCAATCAACATCATTCTCAGACCCACATACATTTAAAACTCTGTATATCAATTTAGTTTGCTCTCGGTTAGAATACGCATCTATCATTTGGTATCCCTACTACTGCTCACATAAACAGCTCATTGAGCCTATTCAGAAAGCGTTCACTAGATTTTCTCTACGCACTTTTAATCCTCAAGTCTCTCTTCCTGCTTATAGTGAGCGATGCATATTATTTAATCTGAAATCCTTAGAAAGCAAAAGGAATTTACTCTCGTTACTTTTTGTGTTTGATATTGTTTCTGGATCAGTCGATTGTCCTGAAGTTCTTGAAAAAATCAATTTTGATGTCCCTGCTAGGCGTTTAAGAAGTAATGATCTGTTTTGCCGTACAAATTATGCTGCTAATGCTCCTGTTTATAGAGCCTTACTTCATTTTAATAATATCAATGCCTTTAATAGCTTAGATTTTTCTATCTCTAAAGATGCAATGAAGTTTTTGTTAAATAGTATTCTTTAAGTTAATTATTTTTAATATAAGTTCAATTTATGATAATTTATATTTATATTATTTTTATATTCTTTTGATCTATAAGGAATTGTTATCCAAAGATTAAAATAAAAAATACAAACTGAAATGAAAATGAAATATTTTGGCATAAATTAAGGAAACCTCGGAGAGTAATAATGGCATCTTAATCTTATCGAGAACATGTACATTAGCCTTTTGGAATCCATTTAAAACTATTAATAGGCCCAGTTCTCGATAATTTGTGTACACACATTTAATAACCTACACAACACAATTTTATCCAAAGAAGTTCGGTGAAAGTACTTTCAAGGACTAAAATGGCTAATTCGTTTTGTTCCAATTTTTTATGAAAATAAAACAAAATTTTAAGTCAAATCTAGTTGCTCTATATTTATTTAGTTCATCTGAATGTTCAACATACAAATATATATTGAAATGACTGAAAAATATAGGACATATTAATTAAGAATTTTAATTTTTCTGTTGACACTGGACCCACTGGTGGTGGGGTCCTTTAAGCCGATCCTCCTTATGAATATGCTGTTAATGCATATGGTGGTTGTTCTGCCTACCATCCTTCTGTACTATAACGTGGCTGCCCTGTAACTGGTCGTGGTGATCCTCCTGTCACTTCTTCCCTAGAGGCCAAAATGCCTGAGATTGTTAAGAGTAAGCACACCAAATAGAACTTCATGTTTTTAGCTGATAGATTTATAGATTTTTTTTTTTTAAATGTATGTATAACGATAACTTCTAAAGTACTTGCCCGATTTCCGTAATTTTTTCTCAACCGATAGACATCAAGAACGCGGAGGTCCTTTTTTAAAAAAGTGGGCGATATTCGATAAAGGGGCGTGTCAATATTAGAAAAACACTGTATTTCAGTTAATATTGACACTAGGGTACTGAATTTTACAGAAAAAATACTGGGGTAGGCAGTATTATTACAAATTACGGTCAATAAAGTGGGCGTTATTTGACAAAGGGGTGTGGTCATATTAGAAAAACACTGTATCTCGAATTGACACTAGGGTACTGAAATTTAGTACTGGGGTAGACAACATTTTTAAAAATTACTGTAAATAAAGTGGGCGTTATTCGACGAAGGGGTGTGGCAATATTAGAAACACACTATATATCGAATAATATTTACACTAAGGTGCTGAAATTTAGTACATGGGTAGGCATAGTTATTACAAATTACAGTCAACAAAGTGGGCGTTATTTGACAAAGGGGTGTGGTCATATATAATAAAATACTGTATCTCGAATAATATTTACACTAAGGTGCTGAAATTTAGTACATGGGTAGGCACAGTTACTACAAATTACGGTAAAAAAATACTATATCTTAGTTAATATTGACACTAGGGTACTAATATTTGGTATGCAGGTAGGTGGGTGGGTGGGTAGGTAGAATCATTAGAAAAGTGGGCGGGATTGTACATAGGGTGTGGCACTTTAATGAAAGTACTATATTATGGTTAATATTAATACTTGGGAACTGAAATTTGGCACAGGGCTAAGTAGAATCATTATAAAGTACGGTATATAAAGTGGGCGGGATTAGATAAAGGGCGTGGCATTTAATAAAAATTGTAAAGACAGAAATGGAAAATACCCAACAAACTTTCAGGAATTAATAAAACAACTTTTTTAAGAACAAAGTGCCATGTTTGAAGTTTTCCTCAAGAATACTATTACATAAAATTTTTCATATTCTCTAAGAAGGAAAAAATAAAAACTTTTTAAAAAAAAAAAAAAAACCGACTTCAAAATCACTACAAAGTAAAAAATAATTTTAAATAACTTTTCCCATTAATTTCTTAGTCAAATTTTAAAAGTTGTGTATATGTATTATAATATTGGAAATCTTATCATTTTCATTTTTTATATTTTGTTTTATTATCATAAAAATATTACTAACTTTATGATTATAAAAGCTTTTTAGTGATATTTTTCTTTCAGTTGGCAATTGTTGAGTACGCTGAATGTAGCCAATGTATTATGTAGCCATGCATTATTCGTACAGCTGTTACACACTATGTCATATTCAATATGAGCTTTACAAGCTCACCCAAACCAGTATAATGAGAATGTTTATGTGTACAAAGCTTTTAAAATTACTAAAGTGTCACCAAGGCAGCATAGCAACATTGTCCAACAAGTCTTTGGTATTTATGAACTATTTTCATTTTATACTTTCTTAGAATGAAAAGGTACTTGAAGAAACCATGAAAGAACAGCAAACACATCCACCCCACATATGAGTAATAGTTATTTTAAAATATAAAGGCTATGGGTAAATTATTTATTTATTTATTTTATTTTAAGCTCACAATACAATTCTTAAAAAATATGTTTTTTAAGAATTATAAAATAAATATAGATAATAACTTTTGCAGAAATTATGAAGATATTTCTTTTTTGTAGAAATCACTTTCTATTGGAGATAGACAAAGTTTTCATTAAATTTTTCTTAACTTTACCCTCAGAGTCTTTCTTAAAAAAAAGAAAAAAAAGGACATAGTTGGCTGTGTCACTGACTATTTGACGTGAAAGCGAGTTTCATTCTTGACCCACTTGCTATGCGTTTACTTTCTTTTCTCCCTTTACTTGCCTTCATTCTGAACCTTATTCATATATTTTCCTAAATACTTTTCCTACTCATTGTGCTTCTCTCTGTACAAATTCTTGTTTTAATTCATAATCAAATTCTTGAATTAATTATTGTTCTAAGCCTTGTTCTAACCCTTGTGTTAATCGTTTTTTTAATTCTTTTCCAAAACTTTGACTGAATTCTTCTTCATTCCTTGTTATAATGCTGAAAAGCCGGGTTTTGATCCAGTTTGGTTTGTTCTCAAGCGAGCTACCACTCGACTACCAAGGCGGCTAAAGTGTGGTGAGTAAAGCCAAGTTTCAAACCGAAAATTTCATTATTTTTGACTATAGAAAAAAAGAAGTTTTGTCTTTCAGTCAAGGCTTTATTTTATATGAAATCTAAAATTGAGTATAACTACTTTATACTCATAAATCTTATACAATACAGTTTGTGTGCTGATATTGCCTATGTACTCTAGAAAAAACCACTTCACAAAACAGCCATAATTGAATCCCTTAATACATATTAACTGAGCTATAATGGCAACAAGAACAACAACATCAACAACAACAATACTAATTTGAAGGTACATATTGCAAGAGAAAAGGAAGCAAAACCAAAAAATAAAAAAAAAAATTGCATATACCGAACTCGTACCTATGAGATATGTATGAAAACTGAACTTGTTGGTACCAAGAGCAAGCTGGGAAAAAAAGCAGAAAAATAATTAACGCTCAATCAAATCAACGTCACGTTCCACTACGTGAGAATCATTTTGTTCACCTTGATTCCCTTTTGGTTTACCGATTTAGTTCTTCGTTCTCTCGTACATGCAATTTTGTAACATCTAGTGTTGCTTAGATGTGGCAAGTCAAAAATATAAAAAAAAACAAAAAAAAGTTAAAATGATGATGATGATGAAATTACGCGATGTTTTTGCGGTCTTTCTGTGATTTTATGCAGACTGGTTAAGTGGATATGGATGTGGACAGGCTGGATGTGGACATACTTAAAGTAAAACAAGTTATGAGTCGTGGACTTAGCTCGAGCTGAAGGCTGCGAGATTTTTTTTTTTTTTTGTCAATATAAGTTGTTCTGTTTATGTGGTAACGGATGTGACACTTAAACAGCGTTTTAAATGGACTTTTTCAAAAACTTTTTAGTTCGAAGTATTGTTTTTAGTATTGGTTGGCATAGCATGTCAAAATTTTTCCAAGAATTCGATTGCAATATGTAACGGATGTGACGCTAAAATGCTTACCTTTAACTTTACTAAGTTTATTTTCTCTGAAAAAATATAGTTTCGACTATTGCATTTCATTTAAGAAACAAGTGCTAACATTAGCCCTATCTACAACCGCAACAACAACAACAACAAAAACTACAATGAGTAGCACCTTTCCACAGCCACAATTTGTGATGATTTCACCTAGCCCTGAAGATAGAGTTGCAAATAATATCTACTATCTGTTGGACAAGTAAGAGCACCGAAAGTGTGCAAGTTATGAACCTTTTTTGTTTTACCAGCGAAAATCGGAAAAACCACAAAACTGCTGCTATTGATAGATCACATTGTGAGCTCCCTTCATAGCACTTTACCACATCCACATATTTTCCAACTTCACTCCATGACAGTCAGTTATTAAATCTGACTTCGTTGTGAGTTTACGGCAAAATATTTCATTTTTCTTTTTGTCTGCTTGTAAGCTTGTGGAAATGAGCCACACATACTAAGCGGTTACTAAATGTTACCGATTTCACCCAATGTTATGAAGTTTACATTTCAACTTCAACTTTTCTGCTTTGCAGTGTTAATCGGTTTTATGATTATCCTTTTCATATAGTTTTGTTTTATTTTGTATTTTTTTTTTCCTTTGCTTAGTTTTCATCAACATTGTTGCTTAATTCATTTGTTTTTTTGTGAGTACGTTCCGAGTTACTGAGTGGAATCTTATTGCCAATTTATGGTAAACACTTGCGGTTTTAGTTTTTGTTGTTGCCATTATTATTGCGGTTTGTATTGTAGATAAAAATTTTCTTAAATTGAAACGTGTTTGGCATAGAGAGTGAATTTGTCTGAAATATTTTTAAGGCATTTTTTAAAATTTTTAGTTAAATAAATTCAGCCAAAAATAATGTGAACGCAAATCAATTTTCGTTTTCAAGGGGAAATAGTAAATCAAACTAACAAAAAATTTATGACGTCATGAGGCCGCAAAAAGCTGCTTAAAAACCGATGATTCAATAGAAATGCAATGGCGTTGCATGAAATTATGACTCGGTGAATAAATATGCTATGGTGAAGGTTTTGAAATGCATGCATAGAATGGGTTCTATGCTTTACAACAAATAAGAAAATACATACTGTTATAAACAAGAAAAGTGGTATATCGTTGCATTTCGTTATAACTCGCTTAGTTTAGAAACGACGTCAAATTTGCATTTGCATGACGATATATGTAAATAAATAAATTACAACGTCATAAAACCGTGAAGGCCATTTGTTACGGTAAATGTAAACGTAAACATAAAAATAAAAGTAAACGTAAACGCAAACTTAAACATAAACGTAAACGTAAACGTAAACGTAAATTTAAACGTAACGGTAAACATACACTTAACTGTTAACGTAAACATAAACGTAAGCGTAAACGTAAACATAAGCTTGAACGTTAAGGTAAACGTAAACGCAAACGTAAAAGCAAATGTAAGCACAATCGTAAATGTTAATGTAATTGTAACTGTAAATGGAAAAATGTAAATGTTAATGTAAATGTAAATACAAATGTAAATGTAAATGTAAATGTTAATGTAAATGCAAATGTAAATGTAAATTTAAATGCAAATGTAAATGTAAATGTAAATGTAAATGTTAATGTAAATGCAAATGTAAATGTAAATGTAAATGTTAATGTAATTGCAAATGTAAATGTAAATGTAAATGTAAATGTAAATGCAAATGTAAATGTAAATGTAAATGTAAATGTAAATGTTAATGTAAATGCAAATGTAAATGTAAATTTAAATGTAAATGTAAATGTAAATGTAAAAGTAAATGTAAATGCAAATGTAAATATAAATTTAAATGTAAATGTAAATGTAAATGTAAATGTAAAAGTAAATGTAAATGTAAATGTAAATGTAAATGTAAATGTAAATGTAAATATAAATGTAAATGTAAATGTAAATATAAATGTAAATGTAAATGTAAATGTAAATGTAAATGCAAATGTAAATGTAAATGTAAATGTAAATGTAAATGTAAATGTAAATGTAAATGTAAATTTTAATGTAAACGCAAACATAAGGGTAAAAATAAAAAAAAACATGAACGTAAACGTAAAGGAAAAAAAAAACGAAAACGTAAACGTAAGCGTAAACGTAAACATATATGTTTACTTAAACGTAAAGATAAACATAACCGAATACGAAAACGAAAACGATTACATCAATATTTTAATAAAAATAAAAACGAAAACAAAAAAGATACAGTAGTTTCGACTATGTCGTAACACAAGACGTAGAATTATTCAATTCGCTTTTGATGACATCTTTTTTAAAAATATTTATTCCATACACCTGAGGATATGACCTTTAAGAGAGTGCCGGAGAGGGTTAATATGTATCACCAACCCCCATTACTTTTGCAAAAGGAACATTTTTGCCTTCGACACCTATTCCCTCCGACCACTCCTTAGGGGCGCTCCCATACAAATTTTATGCTTTTGTCGATAAAACCGGAAACTGTCCATAAATAGGTAGAAAACTTAAACAAGCAAACAAAATTTGTTCAATGCTATCAAGTTCAACAACCCATGTGTCAAAATTTCACTGTCGATAATATGCCCGGATATTTAATTGGCTGCGATTGACATTTCAATAACAGATTCTGTCAAAAAAGCATGCCCCTCAAAATTACTCAGTATTACTGGGCTACGCGAGTCTGTTAAAAACAACATGCCCCCAAAAGTATGCTTCTTTTTAATTATAAGATTTATGTCTTCACGCTAGATGGCGCTGTCTTCGCCGTCGAAAAAACCGGAAGCCGTCGATAAATAGGTAGCAAGTTTAAGCAAACAAAAACATCAAATGTTGGCTTTATATTTCATGTAATTGTGTAAAATTTATATAAGTTAGACAGTTCTAACATGAATTTTTGTCGCATTGAGGATCAAGCAGACCAACAAGTGCTAAGATCAACATTGTACGATTAGTACTTTAGGCCCACCAAAGGCTCAAAAAGTAATGTAAATACCGACACCTGATCACTATCAACCACCCTACTTACCTCCGAGAACGACGTATTCTACGTCAAAAAGATACAGTAGTTTCGACTATGTCGTAACACAAGAAGTAGAATTAGTTAATTCGCTTTTGATGAAAACTTTTTTAAAAACTATTTAGCAAAATATTTATTCCATACACCTGAGCATATGACCTTTAAGAGAGTGCCGGAAAGGGTTCATAGGTATGACTGACCCCCATTACTTTTGCAAAAGGAATATTTTTGCCTTGGACACCTATTTCCTCCGACCACTCCTTAGGGGGCTCCCATAAAAATTTTATGGTTTTTATATATTTATTCCATACACCTGAGCATATGACCTTTAAAAGAGTGCCGGAAAGGGTTAATGTGTATCACCGACCTCCATTACTTATGCAAAAGGAACATTTTTGCCTTTGACACCTATTCTCTCCAACCACTCCTAAGGGGGGCTCCCATACAAATTTTATGGTTTTTGTGCCGGAAAGGGTTAATATGTATCACTGACCCCCATTACTTACCCCCATTACTTAGTGCAAAGTGCAAAGTGCAAAAGGAGCACTTTTTCCTTTGACACCTATTCCCTCCGACCACTCCTTAGGGGGGCTCCCATACAAATTTTATGGTTTTTGTTTATTTATTCCATACACCTGAGCATATGACCTTTCAGAGAGTGCCGGAGAGGGTTAATATGTATCACCGACCCCCATTACTTTTACAAAAGGAACATTTTTGCGCTTGACACCTATTCCCTCCGACCACTCCTTAGGGGGGCTCCCATACAAATTTTATGGTTTTGTCGATAAAACCGGAAACTGTCGATAAATAGGTAGCAAGTTTAAACAAACAAAAACATCAAATGTTGGCTTTATATTTCATGTATAAATATGCATTGAGGATCAAGCAGACCAACAAGTGCTAACATCAACATTGTACGATCAGTACTTTAGGCCCACCAAAGGCTCAAAGAGTTATATAAATACCAACACCTGATCACTATCAACCACCTTACTTACCTCCGAGAATGACGTATTCTACGTCAAAATAATACAATATAAGTTAAAAAACAAATAATAACAAAAAATATGAGAATTAAAATATGCAAACAATATTTTTAATGACAACTCAGAAAGAAAGAAATGGGAAAATAAGAAAAAAAATAAAAAAAAACATGAAAATTTAAAAATATGATAAAAAAATATTAAAAATAAAACAGTAGGTACACTAAAAAAATCAAAATGAAAATAAAAAAAAAATGGAAAAAGACATAGCAAAATAAGAGCAAGAATAATAATAATAATGGTCAAAATAAAAGTAATTTCCAAACATAAATTAAAATTAAAATAAAAAAGGAAATAAAAAGTCAATAAATAAAACTAAAAAGAAGAATAAAAATAATAATGCAAATAAAAATAAGATAATGTATATAATTACTAAGACTGTGAAATTGGCTGTGATGCTTTGACGGATGGCCCTCTTTATTTGTTGTTGTAAGCCTAGTAGTACTTCTTAACATTCCACACTCTGTCATTGTTTTTGACAAGAATATGATCTATGTTTTTCTTGCAGATAATATCCATTTTTAGAAAATTGAAGAAGTTTGACAAACACACGTAATAATATAAAAAGCTACTTCGTTAAAGGGGGCCATAAATCACGATTTTGAGTGTATATTCCAAAAAGTGCTGTTCTTGCTGCCATTATAGCTCAGTTAATATGTATTAAGGGATTCAATTATAGATGTTTTGTGAAGTGGTTCTTTCTAGAGTATCTGACCAACATCAGAACACAAACTGTAATGGATAGATAAGTTTTATAAAGTAGTTATTTCTAATTTTAAATTTCATATAAAATTAACCCACTGTGACTGACTTTGAAAGACAAAAATTTATATTTTATTTATTTTTTTTCTATAGTCAAAAACAACAAAATTTTCGGTTTGAAACTTGGCTGTACTCACTACACCTTAGCTTCCTTGGTAGTTGAGTGGTAGCGCGCTTAAGTGCAAACCAAAGGGTAAATGGATCAAATCCCGGCTTTTCAGGATTATAAAAAGCTTTGAACGAGGCTTCAGACAAAGTTTTGGAAAAGAATTAAAATAAGGATTGAGACAAGAGTAAGAACAAGACTTAGGACAGTAACTAATTCAAGAATTTGTAAATGGATTAAAACGCGAATTTATTCAGGTAATAGCCTATTTATTTAATAGGTAATATTTGGGAAAAAAACATTTATAAATAAGGTTCAGGATGAAGGCAAGTAAAGGGAGAAGGGAAAGTAAACGCATAGCAAGTGGGTCAAGCATGAATCTAAGCTTTCACGCCAAACAGTCAGTGAGACATCCAACTGTGTCCTTTTACTTTTTTTTAAGAAAGACTCTGAGGTTAAAGGTTAAGAAAATTTAATGAAAACTTTGTCTATCTACAATACAAAGTGATGTCTCCAAAATAGAAAAAACTTCATATTTCCTGCAAAAGTTATAATCTATATTTTACCCATTATCCTTTATATTTTAAAATAACTTTTACTCATATGTGGGGTGGATGTGTTTGCTGTTCTTTCATGGTTTCTTCGAGTACCTATTCATTCTAAGAAAGTATAAAAAGAAAAAATATTATAGAAAAAGAAAAGATATATTATATATTATATAGATATTATATAGATAGATATAAAGATATAATACATAAATACTAAGGACTTGTTGGACAATGTTGAAATATTTTGAACACGTCTGAGATTTTGGCGTTATCACTAAGCTTGCACTTTATATAAACTTAGAGACAAAACTATTCTAAAAATATAAATATCTGTACTCTTATACACTGCAAAGACATGTCAGAAATTAATCAGCAATCTCCATAAAACGGAATTTTTTTTTTCAGGAAAATCTTCGTTGAAATCACATTTCCAGACATTTTAAATTTATTCCTGGCTGACGTACGAATATTTTATTTAACACTAACTTTTGTTAATTGCTATTTAGCAAGAGCCTAATCTGACACGCAATAAATACGAACAATATAAAACACACACTATCTGATAGGTTTTTCTCACATTAGTTCTTTATCTATACTATTATATAAAAGGGTTCTCTCGGATTTTTATCGTTCAATCACGGGGTAACCGCTGAACCGATTTTAATAATTTTTTTTACTATTCAATTGCTAGAATAAGCGACCCTGCTACTGGGTACTATGTTTTTGGAAAAACTTTTGATTTAATTATTTCAGAATTCATGCATTTTAATCCATGCTGTCCTTGTATAAGCAGCACAAAATAACAACAAACAATAGCTTAAGCTCTTTGTTGAGAGAGAGAGGTGAGAGTCTATAACTCACCGCGCTGCCATCTTGAGTGGATAGTTGCACTCAGTTAATTTCTGCTACAGTGTTGCCATAAGCCCAATATATCGTATTTATTTTGATTTTCATACTTAGATTGCTTCCCACTCTTTTTATTTCAATAGCTACTGAGTTAAAAAACCTTATAAATAGATTGAGATAAATTTTACATAATTTTAGAATAAAGCTGAGTAACAAAAAAAAAAAAAATATAAGATTGTCATTAAAGGCCATTAACATTTTTTCTTAATGGCGAAACTAACTTCTATGATCTTATGGTAAAATTGGATGGTAGTAATCATGGTTGAACTAATGAGGTTGTCGCAAGGGTGAGAGCGAGTGCCCATAAATGTCAAATCGAAGTTGATAGCTCATACAAAATCTGAAAGCGAAAATTGATAACATGTAAAGCCGATGAAGTTGTTGTTGTTGCTTTTCATTGATTTTGACAATTGTGGGTACTGAGAAGAGAGTACGATCGGCCCAAATATAACCTTATTAATTTAACCATGATGGTGATTTCAATTGCATGTAAGTTGTGCGGGTGAAATGTTTTGTACTACCGTGTCTGTTGTGTGTTCAACGGTCTGAAATGTCATAGCGTTAAGTTGTGGCTTGAACAGCTGCTCAAAATATCGAGTCTTTATTTAAAGTATGTTTTCATATTTATATTTATATTTATATTTATATTTATTATCCCAAGCAACGCTGGGAACGGGTATGCTAGTATATTATAATAAGTAAAATACATTTATTTCATATCATAAGGTGTTTGGATCTTTTTGCAAACATATAACTTTTTGTTTTTAAATGCCAATCAAAAACTTGTATCAATATTTGCTACAAGAAATTAAAAATATGCAGGTTATATGATAAGATATTAAATTTTTGTTGTGAATTTTTTGTATAAAAGCAGTTTTTTTGAATTGAGAAATTTGTTCCGTGCTTGAAAATTATCAGTTAAAAACTTGAAGTTCTATATCTACTTGCTCTTAGCAATCTCAGCCATTTTGGCCTCAGTGACAGGATCACCAAATTCACCACGACCAGTCACAGGGCAACCACGTCATTCCCCAGTCACACGATCAGGAAATGACGTAACAGGAGGAGGAGCATCACGTCCACCACGATTAGGTACAGGGCAACCACGTCATAGTACAGGAGGATGGTCGCGAGGAACACCACGATCAGAGAATGAAGTGACAGGAGGAGGAGCATCACGTTCACCACGATCAGGTACAGGGCAACCACGTCATAGTACAGTAGGATAGTAGCCGGAACAACTGATACTATGGATATGCATCAGCATCATATCCATAAGGAGGATCGGCTTCAAGGACCCCGCCACCACCTCCAGTGTCAGCAACATGTCCAATATTTTCCAGTCAATTCAATATATATTTGTATGTACCCATACGTAATACATTTCAGATACACTAAATAAATGAAGACCAAGTATATTTGACTTAAAAAATTCTTTATTTTAATCAAAAAGTGGAAAAAAACAATTTGACCATTTTACCCCCTGAAAGAACTTTGACCGCATGTTATGCATGGCATTGTCTGTAGAGAAGTGATGACCAAACAGAAAACTTTATTTCTATTTAAAGAATTTTCAGTGTCAGCTGGGGTTCGAACTTTATCTCGAATTGACATCGAGTGGTTTACATACTTCTTAACACACTCGGCCACGGCCCCCATAGTTTTCTCTCATATTAAACAAAATAATCGAATACAGTTTTGAGTGGGCTTGCTTCAGTCTTTACATAATACTCTCGATAGGCGATATTAAGAAGGCTTATTCCACGGTAGTTGGTGCAAATAAACTTAATTTTGATTTTGAAACATTTTAAAATTTCTATAAAGAGAATATGAAAAATGTAGCTTTACGTAATTTTTAGAAATTGTATCATTTTGATAAAGTTCTTCGTATGGCAGGCATTTGGCTCGTTTTTTAGATCGCCCCTTCAAACCCCTTCTTATACACGCAGAGAAATTTTTCGTTCACCGTAACTAAACAATTGGTAAACTACACTTCTTTTGCGAGTTGTATTTGCCACAAACGAATATTCAGTTGTTTACCAATTTGCTTATATAGAACAGTTTGTCCATAAAGTAACTCTGAATTATAAGCGTTATGTGTATAGAACGAAGGGAAAAATAAGGGAAGTTTTCAGTTGGGAAAAACAATTTTTCAATTTCTGCAATTTAAAAATCATTCCCGTATAACAAAAACGAAATTAATTACATTAACAACATTATGACATCTGTTGAAACGAAATAACGATCGCAAGCACGACAAACGAAGTTCGTTTGCGGCAAACTCGCAATAAACGTTTTTTTTTCTTTGCGTGTAGGCGTTTCAAACGGAGATACAAGGTGAGGATAGATTAGGTTTTGATGGCTGAGCCGGCAGACGACTCGTACACTTAGGCCAGTGCAGGCCATTATGATACCACACAATCTCGTTTGACCTATGAGAGATATTCCGCCTCAACAAACCAATTCGAACGGATTATGAATTTTATTCTATGCCTGATTTCCAGGCATGAGACTTCGGTAAGTCCATTTAGGAATGGATGTTTCAGAGTTTCCAATCTTCTTTTACTTAGCTTCGGACATTCGCAGAGGAATGCTGGACATTTTCTACCTCTTCTTCGCATTTGCAGCTTCTGCAGAAATCATTTGATGTAAGTACCAATCGAAGAGCATGTGTTCTGATGATTAGATAGATAGAGGATTCCTACTATTTTTGAAAGGTTTACCCTGCTTAATTGCGATTAGATAGATAGAGGATTCCCACTATTTTTGAAAGGTTTACCCTGCTTAATTCAAGTATTGATTTAGTGCGTTTTAAGTCGTAGCCAGGATACATTAGCTTAGCTATCCCACATGTGTCAAGGTGTTCCCAACGTACTTGTGCAAGACTCAAGGATTTGTTCTTGCACTGGAGTTTATAGGAGGACATGGGTATACCAATAAAATCCTCATTTAAGAGGGTGTTCGAGGTCGTACCCTTCCTTGCCAAGTCGTCAGCCAGATTATTGCCCTTGATATCCCTATGAACAGGTACCCATATGAGTTGGATCCTGAATAACCTTGCCATCTCGTTAAGAGATCTGCGGCACTCAGTGATAATTTTAGAGTTATCAATTTGCGAGTTCAGCGCTTTAAGCGCAGCTTGACTATCTGAGAATATGAAAATATTCTTTCCCCCAAGGTCTCTTTGATTTGATCTTGATCTTAGCGGTTTCATATATAGCCATCGTCTCCGCTTGGTGACACTACAATAGTTTGGGAGCCTAAAGGAAGCTTATATTTCCAGATCTTGGGAGTAAATTACTCCCACTACCTGTTTGTGAAGCTTGGATCCGTCTGTAAGGATTTTAACTCCGTTTATTTAAAGGGGGGTTTTGTTAGCCCATTCTAGCCGTGAAGGGATAAGAACTTCATAGTTATTTTCAAGATTTAAACAAGGTACACAGTAATCTGTTTTGTCGGGGAACGACGAGTTCAGAATTACCATGTGACCGCATCTGTTACCTATCCAATTTCAGGATTCTCTTAGTCTAATGGCTACTGAGTTAGCACACTCTCTGGCAAAGATATCTAGAGGAGGAATGTGACGTATGACATTAAGAGCATTAGTTGGGGTTGTGGATAATGCACCAGTAATACAGAGACATGTACTTCTTTGAACTTTTGCAAATTTCTGAAGTGCAGTTGCCTTGTCAAGGACCCTCCACCATACCAGTGAACCGTATTCATGTATGGGGCGGACAATTGCCGTATAAATCCAGCGTACTAGAGTTTAGAGGAAAAACCCAATTTTTTACCTATAGATTTTTTACAGGCAAATAGAGCTATATTTGCCTTTTTATCGCGCTCTTTTATGTTATCATTCCAGATAAGTTTCTTATCCAGAATAACTCCTAGGTACTTCGTGCTATCACTAAAGAGCAACCTCGTGTCATTCAGACGCGGTGCTACTAGGTTGGTGATTTTGTATTTCCTAGTGAAAAGGATGAGATCTGTTTTCTCTGGGTTTACGCTTAATCCACAAGAGAACGCCCATCTCGAAAGAAGTAAGAGTGCTCTTTCCAAACGGAGATATATCCTCTAATAGAAATATATCCTCTACGCAGTATGCTTAGGTGTTGAAAAAAATTTACCGAAATTTTATAGTTGAAACTCGAGTTTAGTGAGTATCGAAGAGTTTTTTTCGAGAAAAAGCCTGCAGACAAAAACTCCAAAAATTGCATCTATTTCAAGTTTTTATAAAAAAAAAAGAAAAAAACATAAGATGTTGAAAAAACAAAATATTTATTGCAATCGGACCCACACGTTTTTGGCCTGAAATCCAACCGAATTTTAAAACCTAGTTTCGAGGAAAATGCAAAAGATGTTTTTATTTCACTAGATCTTCGTAAAAACTGATATTTTTACATGTGTGCTTATCTTAGCTATATTTATGTTTTTGTGTGCATTGTATCTTTACAATATTATTGTGAAGAGTGCATAAACAATCTAGTCATTATGCATAATGTTGCCATGTTATGTAATAACTGGTCATAATCTCCATGTGACTTCTTTGTAATTCACTAAAAATGTATGAGACATCCAATTAAGTTTTCGTTTTATAAAAACCTCTTATTGGACCACCCTATAAATATAATTTTTCCTTTTCGATAATGTTTTATGCAGTTTTTATTAGTTCCCATGACATTTCACACTCTACTCGTATGTGGCTCAATCACGTCAAATAACGAATCAATAACATTTTTCATTTCGACAAGAATACATGGAGTATAGACCCATTGTTGTAATAATTCTACCCAATATATCTGCTGCACTCTCAACACAATCAGAAATCCAATAAAAAGAAGCAACAACAACAAAATAATAATAAAAATAATAGCAAAATACCGGCCATTAAATTGAAGTTCAAGGTGTTACAGGCACACACGATGATTTTACGCCTAGAACTGCGCGCCTAAGCCTTAAAATATAACCTCAGCGCACAAATCTCCAACAAAACCCAACAAGGCAATCCAGCATTTCACGCGACATGCTCGAAAAATATATATAAAAAAAAAACAAAGATTGAAACGAAAAAGTACAAAAACAAAAATATACTAAAGTAATAATAATATACTCACAGGTGTCCACCGACTTACGTCCAACGTCCAATAATAATGATAATCGAAGGTATTTTGTTGGCAGACAGCAAGCAATAAGCAGCAGCAGTAGGAGGCAAGGAAGGGCCCTGCTAAGGAACTACCAAGCATTGTTATGCGATGATATTTCATACCGTAGGATAGACTCCACCATATCCTTAAATTCGTCTGAGTGCGCGTCTCAATGTGCTCCATTTATTATTAACCATTATTCCATACCTGATTGCTTGTTGCTTCCCAGCTACAGGCAAGTTCATTCCACCATATTCCGTGAACTTAATATACGCATACATAACGTGGTCTATAATTTCATTACGTTGCTATGTATGTATACGTAGCAAGAAAAGTCAAAGCAAGAAAGAATTCCTGATAGCAAAATTCGAAGAAGCACATTCAGCCGGGCCAACGAGTTAATAACAATATTCTTAATGCCAAAGCCATCGCTCACTCTTGCAGTGCGTTAGGAGTTTGTTGTTGGCTTCTGGTTTGTTGGCACTGGCTATGCTGGAGCAGGTTGGGGTACGAGTATGCGTGCGTTAGTGTTGAACGTGACCATGTTGTGAACATTAAGAATGTGATATTTTCAAAAATGTATAGAAACGATTAGATTTTCGATGGTGGCAAAAGTCATCACGATAGATAATGTTTACGTTATAATATCCTTGACATATTGACAATTTAATTTATTAAGCAATAATTTATTCTTAAAAGGATACTTATTGAGTTCTCTTTTGGACTTAATTTTTATTAACTTTTTTGACTTTTGTTTTTATTTTCCACAATTCACAATAAAACTCCTTTTTGACGTGACAACGTTACGTTTTATCTCGTAGGTTTTTAAAAATGTTTAAAAAGGCATTTCATCGAAATGCATCGGCGTTGCATGCAATTTTTACTCAATGAATAGAGCTGTTATGATAAAAAAAATTACACGGCAGTAAAGGTTAACTCTTTGACTTTATGACAAAAATAAAAAAATTAAAAAACGTACGTAAACGTAAAATGTCAAGGTACGACGGTAATAAATATTATACGTCAGTAAAAGCTTTTTCTTAGCACCCATAATGAAAATAGACAAAAAGTTCATGATGTCATTAGGCCACGGAGAAAGCCGTTCCAAGATTGAAAATGAATCAATCATGCAACGGCGTTGCATGCAATTATTTTCGGTGAGTATTTCGGTGTCGAAATGATGGCGTCGTTAGGTCACGGTAGTAGCAACTTTTGCAACAAAAATCCAATATTGTTGCATGGAATTAGTACACGCTGAGTAGAAGTGCTAAAAAAAATTGTATTTCACGACCTCAGAACGAAAATAAAATTTTGGAATGACGATGGAGGCAACCGCAAAATGCAGTAAATATGCAATTGACGCTACGGAAAATTTTCGGTCAGATGACAAAAAACAAAAAGAAATCAGGATCATGAATAATATAAGGATTAGGACAAGGATGTGGACTGAAATAAAAGCATGGAATTGGACAAGGATTAGGACAATTATTCAGATTGGTTAAAGGACTACGACAAGAATTGGGTTAAGGATAATTACAAAGATTTATAACACACCTAATGTTTCATCTACGAAAGTGATGTTCACGTAGTACCACGCGTGGTGAGACTCGACAGCTTCAAGTTCTCTCAATCAGTTGGCGCTGAAACTTCAAGCTGTGTGGTTCACGCCGCTTGGTCGAGTGTTTTGCACTGCACGAAATGTTTGAGGCATATTTAAATGCGTTATTTGAGGAATTATAATAATAATAATGATGATGATAATGATAATGATGATGACAATGATAATTATAACACAATTCTTGCTTAATACACGCACAACAATTTTTGTCAGTGCAGAGAGCGAGAGAACTACAAAAACAAGCACAAGAGCCAGAAATTGTGGTAGTATGCGTGTGAACACCACTGATCTACGATATTGCCATATATTTGACATAAAATTACTAGGTTGTTCAATAAATTTCTAGAATAGAAATAAAAAAACATAATTTTATGGCTTGAATTGCTTTTTATTATTCAGAAGATGCAATACACTTGTTCCAACGATCCTCTAATTTATGGATCCCTTCGTTGTATTGACCTTTCGGTAGATCTCCAAAATACCCTTTTGCCGCTAATATCGCCTCTTCATTTGATGAAAATCGTTTTCCACTTATGAATTTTTTGAGTTGTGAGAACAACCAGAAGTCAGAGGGAGCTTGATCTGGCAAATAGGGTGGATGCTTCAACAATTTGTACTTAAATTCACTGATGTTAGCGATGGTTTTTTTTACTTTTGTGAGCAGGTGCGTTTTCCTGATCTAAAATGATTTTTTTCTTTTACAAACCGGGTCTTGTTTTTATAAATCTTTGCGTCGAGCTGATCCAGAAGGTTCAAATAATAATATTCAGAATTAAGTGTTTTTCCAGTTTGGCGATAATCCACCAGTAAAATCCCTTTTGCATCCCAAAAAGCTGAATTTTGAACACGAACTCGCTTAGGAGCCGAAGTACCAGGTGCGCACTACTCTTTAGCTGCTTGTTTGGATTCAGGATCATGGTGGTATACCCAAGTCTTATCCATTGTGATAAATTGATGTATAAAATCCTTTTTATCTCTTTAAAACGCTCCAAATGTTGCTGAGAAAGTCTCATTCGAATGTGTTTTTGTTCAATTGTAAGAGAATGTGGCACCCATGGGGCACACACCTTTTTAAACTCAAAACTTCACTTCCAATATGGCTCGTGGAGTGAGTCATATGAGATCTCTACCTAATGAAATCTGTACGGCTTCTACTAAATCTCTCTCAGTTAATCGATGATCTTCCAAAGAATTTCTTCTGAAATTTCATGTATTTCTCTTGGTTGTACACCTTTTTAAAAATAAAATTTCAATCAATACACGATTCTTGGTTTTTTCCATATTAAAAAAACCCTGCGACACGGCTACTTTGAATAGCTGTAAATATAAGGCTGAGTTGTCAGATCTCAAATCGATCGCAAATTTCAACTAAATTGACTTTGTGAATTTCTTTACACCCGTGCGTAACCAAGACATCCAATATTTTTATGAAACCAGCGAACTTTAAATTCCGGTGAACACTTTCAACGAACTATTTAATATTTTGTAGTTTCACCCTCAGCTTTAATAACACTTTTGATGGAAGCAATCAAAGTATTCAAATACCCCGCCGTCATTTTCTCATACCAAACTTTCTCGATCGTTGTTTTAAGTTCCATCATTGTTTTTGGCTTCTTTTTTCGAATAGCTGCTGTCATCTGGGCCCAAACAATTTCGATCGGATTTAGGTCTGGACTGTTGCCAGGCAAATCCAAAGAAATAATGCCAAGGTCTTCTTTCAATTTTGAAATCTAATATTAAACAAGAGATCATTAAGCTCAAAAAATTTGCTTAGATAGTAAGGTTTCATGATATTACTTACAGAGCGTTCCCGATGACAAGGTGCGGAATCATCTTGGAAAATTGGGTTTTCTTCCTTTTCTGTTAGACTCCAAGCTTGGTACAAGTCCATTCAATATAATGTCCTTATATTGTTCAGCATTCACTGTACCCTCTAATATGATAATCGACACCGTTTTATATTTAGAAATGGATCCCCATACTATTACATAGGGGGAATGATTCACCGTGGGAAGAATGCAATTTTTTAAATATCGTTCACCTTTTCTACAACGTACAGTGCGAAAACCATCGGGTCCTATGAGGTTAAACTTTGACTCGTTCAAAAATATGACACAAGACCAGTCGGATTCTGTCCGATTCTGTTTGCCCTTAGCCCATTCTATGCGGTTTTTCTTCATTTTTTGGTAAGAAGTGGTTTTTTTTGGAGGCTTTCTTGCCTTCATTCCCATATCCTTCAGGCGATATTGAACTGTTTTTGTAGAAATATTAATTTGAAATTCCTGTTGCACTTCAGACCTAATCTGGGCTGCATTTTAGAAACTATTTTGAAGACTTTTTCTCAAAATAATGCGGTCTACCCTCGAATTGGTGCACTTTTTCCTACCCGATCCTTTTTTCCTTTCCAATTGACTGGTTTCACGAAATTTTTTTAAAAAACGGCACCCTGAGCTTTCATTGAACTGAATATCACGTGCTATTTTACGAATAGATACATTTTGATCAGCCAATGCAATAATAAGGCTTTTTTGAGCAAATCTTTTGTGAAATCTTATTTATTTTATATAAACAACACTGGTCTGCACTAGATATTAACGTAAACTAAGTTCTCAAAAGTGTACCAACTTAAAGAAAATAAAACAGAAAGAAAAAGTAAAGAGAACAAAGAAAAAGAAATGAGTAAACAGCGAATTTGAAAAATTTTGTATGTGCGGCTTTTTGAATACGGCGTTGGGTGTATATTTTTCCTCTTATTCGTTATTTTGAAAGATATTCTTATGAAAAAAGTTTAAAAAATGTAAGATTAAAAAAATTAGAAATAGTTACACAATAAAATAATATAACGTTGTGTTGGTTTAAAAATGTCATAAATAAGACGTGTATCCTCCCTTCTCATAAATCTTTGCATAAATTTTTTTGAAATACATGCAGATGAATTTTTTGAACAATTTTTAATTTTCGTAAATAAAAAAAGCGTCTGCAAAAACGATGAAAAAAAAACTTACCATTTGCTTATCTCGTTGCTCATACGGAACGATCAATAACGATCGTGCTCACAAACCCATCATTCAAAATACTGTCAATGTTTCTGTACAGAAACTTAAAGATCTCACAATTCCAGACACGTTCTCTGATTTCCAACAAAGAAAGGCGTACTGTGCATACATTTTGTTGACGCATCAAACACTAACAGCATAAAAAAATATTTATGCAGCGTTTCTTGACTGGAAAGATGAATTATTTGATTTTTCTTTTTTTTTTTTTGTGGCTTCAGCAGCATGATGCATTCAAAAATGCTCCCATATAAATTACAAAGCTTGAATCACGTACTTCTACAGCTAAGTAACACGTGATCATGATCTGTCAGCATTGCCAGCCGATCATTCTTCTTCTTCTTCTTCTTCGACTAAGATTGTTACGTTCTCATTTAATATGCAGCACACGGTGCGATCCTTTTATTATGTCAGCCATTAATTATATAACGCTGTTGCACTTGAATTCGTTTTGATGGTTACAGTTTAATTCAAATTTTATGGCCTTCTTGTTGGATTTCAATTAAATTTTATAGAGAAGCTTATATCGGAATCATGCCTGGAATTATACAAGAAAAACGTAATTGAGTTAATGCGTGTGTACTTGCTGGGAACAGCTTGATTTTGTATTTTTACAAGTGTTGACAATTCTTTGAATTTCTATGTCGACACTTGAATACGAAATAAGTAAATAAGCCTACAACAATTAACTGAAAAATTTATTATTTATGAGTAAGTAAAGTTTGAGGTTTTTTTCGTGAAATTATTCATTGAATCAAAGGAATTTTACGTTTTTAAGTCAGTAAGAAAAACAAATTACAAAGTACGTCACGTAAAACTCTCATCTATTTTACTCTGTTGTAAAAAAAATAGAGAATAAAAGGCATGTGCAAAAAATTATGCAATATTTATTAAATTATAAGGAATGCAACTGAATTCATTACCGTACAATTCTTTGAGTATTCTTGATGGAAAACTCCATTTAAATCACCAACAAACGGCCTACATCACAGCATGAAACATATCATAAATAGTATTCCATTTCGGCTTTGAAAAGTGCAGCCCTGGCATTTGGCAGCTGTCAAATGTTTATGTCATCCAAACTAATTTTTGTATAGTTAAAGGTTTGCCATTTTACAATATGGAACGTTTTATCACCAAAATGTCATCAAAATTGTTCAATTGTTCTAAAATAAAAAACTCTGCTTTTTCCGCCGTTTTGGGCTCTATATAAGATATACCGTTTATAGGGCTCTATATAAGAAATACACCTCAAACTCTGAGCTGCTTACTAACTATTTTGTATTTTGTATTTTTTAAATTGTTTCTTGTATTTTATATTTTGTATTTTTTATTTTGTATGTTGTATGTTGTATTTTGTATTTTGTATTTTGTATTTTGTATTTTGTATTTTGTATTTTGTATTTTGTATTTTGTATTTTGTATTTTGTATTTTGTATTTTGTATTTTGTATTTTGTATTTTGTATTTTTTATTTTTTATTTTTTATTTTGTATTTTGCATATTGTGTTTTATATGCTGTTTTTGTATTTTGTATTTTGTATTTTGTATTTTTTGTATTTTGTATTTTGTATTTTGTAATTTGTATTTTGTATTTTGTATTTTGTAGTTTGTATTTTGTATTTTGTATTTTGTTTTTTTTATTTTTTATTTTGTATTTTGTATATTGTATTTTATATGCTGTTTTTGTATTTTGTATTTTGTATTTTGTATTCTTTATTTTGTATTTAGTATTTTGTATTTAGTATTTTGTATTTGTATTTTGTATTTTGTATTTTGTATTTTGTATTTTTTGTATTTTGTAATTTGTATTTTGAATTTTGTATTTTGTATTTTGTAGTTTGTATTTTGTATTTTGTATTTTGTGTTTTGTATTTTATATGTTGTATTTTTATTTTATATTTTGTATTTTGTATTTTGTATTTTGTATTTTGTATTTTGTATTTTGTATTTTGTATTTTGTATTTTGTATTTTGTATTTTGTATTTTGTATTTTGTATTTTGTATTTTGTATTTTGTATTTTGTATTTTGTATTTTGTATTTTGTATTTTGTATTTTGTATTTTGTATTTTGTATTTTGTATTTTGTATTTTGTATTTTGTATTTTGTATTTTGTATTTTGTATTTTGTAGTTTGTATTTTGTATTTTGTATTTTGTATATTGTATATTGTATATTGTATATTGTATATTGTATATTGTATATTGTATATTGTATATTGTATATTGTATATTGTATATTGTATATTGTATATTGTATATTGTATATTGTATATTGTATATGGTATATTGTATATTGTATATTGTATATTGTATATTGTATATTGTATATTGTATATTGTATATTGTATATTGTATATTGTATATTGTATATTGTATATTGTATATTGTATATTGTATATTGTATATTGTATATTGTATATTGTATATTGTATATTGTATATTGTATATTGTATATTGTATATTGTATATTGTATATTGTATATTGTATATTGTATATTGTATATTGTATATTGTATATTGTATATTGTATATTGTATATTGTATATTGTATATTGTATATTGTATATTGTATATTGTATATTGTATATTGTATATTGTATATTGTATATTGTATTTTGTATATTGTATATTGTATATTGTATATTGTATATTGTATATTGTATATTGTATATTGTATATTATATATTGTATATTGTATATTGTATATTGTATATTGTATATTGTATATTGTATATTGTATATTGTATATTGTATATTGTATATTGTATATTGTATATTGTATATTGTATATTGTATATTGTATATTGTATATTGTATATTGTATATTGTATATTGTATATTGTATTTTGTATTTTTAATTTGAAAAGTGCAGCCCTGGCATTTGGCAGCTGTCAACTGTTTATGTCATCCAAACTAATTTTTGTATAGTTAAAGGTTTGCCATTTTACAATATGGAACGTTTTATCACCAAAATGTCATCAAAATTGTTCAATTGTTCTAAAACAAAAAACTCTGCTTTTTCCGCCGTTTTGGGCTCTATATAAGATATACCGTTTATAGGGCTCTGCCGTTTATAGGGCTCTATATAAGAAATACACCTCAAACTCTGAGCTGCTTACTATTTTGTATTTTGTATTTTTTAAATTGTTTCTTGTATTTTATATTTTGTATTTTTTATTTTGTATGTTGCATGTTGTATTTTGTATTTTGTATTTTGTATTTTGTATTTTGTATTTTTTATTTTTTATTTTTTATTTTGTATTTTGCATATTGTGTTTTATATGCTGTTTTTGTATTTTGTATTTTGTATTTTGTATTCTTTATTTTGTATTTAGTATTTTGTATTTTGTAATTTGTATTTTGTATTTTGTATTTTGTATTTTTTGTATTTTGTATTTTGTATTTTGTATTTTGTATTTTGTAATTTGTATTTTGTATTTTGTAGTTTGTATTTTGTATTTTGTATTTTGTTTTTTTTATTTTTTATTTTGTATTTTGTATTTTATATGCTGTTTTTGTATTTTGTATTTTGTATTCTTTATTTTGTATTTAGTATTTTGTATTTAGTATTTTGTATTTGTATTTTGTATTTTGTATTTTGTATTTTGTATTTTGTATTTTGTATTTTGTATTTTTTGTATTTTGTAATTTGTATTTTGTATTTTGTATTTTGTAGTTTGTATTTTGTATTTTGTATTTTGTGTTTTGTATTTTGTTTTTTGTATTTTGTATTTTGTATTTTGTATTTTGTATTTTGTATTTTGTATTTTGTATTTTGTATTTTGTATTTTGTATTTTGTATTTTGTATTTTGTATTTTGTATTTTGTATTTTGTATTTTGTATTTTGTATTTTGTATTTTGTATTTTGTATTTTGTATTTTGTATTTTGTATTTTGTATATTGTATATTGTATATTGTATATTGTATATTGTATATTGTATATTGTATATTGTATATTGTATATTGTATATTGTATATTGTATATTGTATATTGTATATTGTATATTGTATATTGTACATTGTATATTGTATAATGTATATTGTATATTGTATATTGTATATTGTATATTGTATATTGTATATTGTATATTGTATATTGTATATTGTATATTGTATATTGTATATTGTATATTGTATATTGTATATTGTATATTGTATATTGTATATTGTATATTGTATATTGTATATTGTATATTGTATATTGTATATTGTATATTGTATATTGTATATTGTATATTGTATATTGTATATTGTATATTGTATATTGTATATTGTATATTGTATATTGTATATTGTATATTGTATATTGTATATTGTATATTGTATATTGTATATTGTATATTGTATATTGTATATTGTATATTGTATATTGTATATTGTATATTGTATATTGTATATTGTATATTGTATATTGTATATTGTATATTGTATATTGTATATTGTATATTGTATATTGTATATTGTATATTGTATATTGTATATTGTATATTGTATATTGTATATTGTATATTGTATATTGTATATTGTATATTGTATATTGTATATTGTATATTGTATATTGTATATTGTATATTGTATATTGTATATTGTATATTGTATATTGTATATTGTATATTGTATATTGTATATTGTATATTGTATATTGTATATTGTATATTGTATATTGTATATTGTATATTGTATATTGTATATTGTATATTGTATATTGTATATTGTATATTGTATATTGTATATTGTATATTGTATATTGTATATTGTATATTGTATATTGTATATTGTATATTGTATATTGTATATTGTATATTGTATATTGTATATTGTATATTGTATATTGTATATTGTATATTGTATATTGTATATTGTATATTGTATATTGTATATTGTATATTGTATATTGTATATTGTATATTATATATTGTATATTGTATATTGTATATTGTATATTGTATATTGTATATTGTATATTGTATATTGTATATTGTATATTGTATATTGTATATTGTATATTGTATATTGTATATTGTATTTTGTATTTTTAATTTGAAAAGTGCAGCCCTGGCATTTGGCAGCTGTCAAATGTTTATGTCATCCAAACTAATTTTTGTATAGTTAAAGGTTTGCCATTTTACAATATGGAACGTTTTATCACCAAAATGTCATCAAAATTGTTCAATTGTTCTAAAACAAAAAACTCTGCTTTTTTCGCCGTTTTGGGCTCTATATAAGATATACCGTTTATAGGGCTCTGCAGTTTATAGGGCTCTATATAAGAAATACACCTCAAACTCTGAGCTGCTTACTAACTATTTTGTATTTTGTATTTTTTAAATTGTTTCTTGTATTTTATATTTTGTATTTTTTATTTTGTATGTTGTATGTTGTATTTTGTAGTTTGTATTTTGTATTTTGTATTTTGTATTTTGTATTTTGTATTTTGTATTTTGTATTTTGTATTTTTTATTTTTTATTTTGTATTTTGCATATTGTGTTTTATATGCTGTTTTTGTATTTTGTATTTTGTATTTTGTATTCTTTATTTTGTATTTAGTATTTTGTATTTTGTAATTTGTATTTTGTATTTTGTATTTTTTATTTGTTGTGTTTTATCTCATTTTAATTTTTTCTTTTACCACCACATAATTAAATATTACCACAGAAATGAAATTACCACTTGACATAAATAAATAAAAAAAAAATCACAAACCCTTTATAAAATAAGCGTTCAACCAACCACCACTTTTTCATTCCTACAAATTTCATGCAATTTAAATGAAACATAAGAACTTATTTTATGTCAATATTTTGAACAATAAAAAAACAGAATTGCCAACAATAGCTACTGGGACAAGAAGGGGTGCAATACTAGTGCAATGCAATACTTGCAATAAAGTATTGGCTACATGTGAAAAAAATTGTATATATATCATGCCGATATCCTGAATGTATAAAAAAATTAAAAATTTTGAAAAATTGGGGTGCAGAGTTTCAAGATTAATTTTCTTGAGGCGTTCAGGGTAACCGCATAGCAGGCGATAGCTGTTGGTGGCCATTTTTAATGTTGCCAACGGCACAGTTTATAAATTCACCCGAAAAGGGGGTTGATTAGCAACATTATGCATTTTCTATTTCATTTTAATATTGGTTGTATTTGAAGTTGCTCTACATATTATTAGTAAAAATTTTGAAAATATTTGCTTATTTATATTGACGTTAAGTCTCAGGATGCTCAGGATACAACTGCTAAGTGTGAATGTATTTGAATTTATTAATACCTACTATTGCAGTATTTTATATTTCGGGGTTGATTGTATTGTTGTAAGTATTATTTATGCAAATTGGATTAAGCACAATCTTTTTTTTTATTTTTTTTTATGAACCAACTTTTTTTTTATTGTTGCTCCAAAAAGCATGCAAGGCTATTTGTTAAAAACTTTTGATGTGATTACACATTACACATAGAAGTGAATTTTAGGAGGGTTAGAGGAGTCTACATTCGGAGATCCGGCACAATGAAGTTAGCATGACATTCATTTAAAAGAAATTTAGCAGATATTTAATTCAAAAATTAAGCAGGAAATTAAATTATGAACGGAAAACATGTTGGGTTACTGCTGCACCAAAATCAGGATGAGACTGAGTTAAGAAAATATATAAAACATGAATTTTGTTTCCAATTTTCTTTGAAATTCTCTTAAGAGGAAATATATACCCCTCTGAAAATTTGCATTTTCTTAAAGCGTCAAGTCTCAAGAATATGTGGTGAAAATTTCAAGTTTATATCTCAAAAAATAACAAAGTTAAAGCGTAGTGAGTGAACCGTCTTCGAGAGCGCGCAGTGCTGGCCCTTATTTTCAAACGCGTTTTCCTCGAAACCATGTTTTCAAAGACGGTGACCAAGATTTCTCGAAACTTAGTGAACCGATCGTTTTGATTTTTTTGCAGGCTTATTTTATTCGTAATAATCTCGTACTTGTCATAGGATTTTTTTTCGTAGCTTCGTTCATTAATTATAGGTAAAATAATTACGAATTTTTGTTCGAAAATCGTTACTTTACGTTCGGAAGTCCGCCATTTTGTAAAAAATCAATATTTTCAAAAATCGGCTTTAACAAAACGAGTTTTAAGTATCTAATTTAATAATATTTTTAATTTTTTGTTTCAGATGAATTTAGGAGGAGCAATCTTGCTCACCGCGTTTCACCTTTTTTTCAAATCGCTCTATAAAGAATGCTGTATTTACCTTAATATTAAATATTTTTAATAAATTATATTTTTTAATAATAATGTTTAAGCTAAACATATTCTTGAATAGGTATAAAAATCCTTATTTAAAAATATCTCTTAAATAAATAAAAATAAACTGGCCACTTCAGCCCTTGAAAGGACTTTGACCGAGCCTCTCTTATGATCAAATTGTGTTGTGCGTGTTATTAAATGTTTGAACACAATTGATCGAGAACTAGACCTACTACTTTTATGCCGACTCCGAACGGCTAATGTGCATGTTCTTAAGAAGCTTTACATGACAATATTTACTCTCTGAGGTTTGCCATCGTCTGCAGAGAGATGACGGCCGAACAGAAAAATTAATTCAACTGAAAAAATATCTGTATCAAATGGAATTGAACCCGGGTTCTCTGGCGTATGGGTCACGCACTCTACACACTGCACCACGGCCGCCGACAAAAATATTCCATAGGTTTCCTTCAAAAAAATTCACTAACATGATCTTATGATAAATGAAGAATATAATACGGAGAGCTGATAGGACTTATGAAATAGTTTTTTAAATAAATCAACTTTGATATTTACAAATTATAGTACTTCACAAATAATTTTACGATTAACTTTATTGATACGAATAATGTGAATGAATTATGTTTTATTTATTTAGCCAACACCACTTGAAATGAATTTAAGGAAAAAAAAATTAAAGAGAGCTCATTTTCCAGAAGCATTCCATCATAATGGCTGCATCTTCACAAGTTCTTACAATCCCGTTTTCCATACAAACTTCGAAAATACTTAGTGCAGTTTCTAGTTTTTCAACTTCCTTTAACTTTGTCCTCAATTTGTCTAGATTGATGTCTCCAGTAGCAACATCTATCCATCCTTCTTTCTCTAGTACACATTTTATAGCACACTGTAAATTATCTGGAACATCAGCGACTTGAACTATACCGGACTTAAAATCATGAATATCTTGTACTTTTACTTTGAAATTCTTAATGCATGCTCTTGTAATTGATGTGCCTTGTGCCTAATATACATAAGTATAAGGATTGAAAAATTGTATAGAAATCATTGCAAACGTCACTTTTATAAGAGACCTACCAAACCAATAGCACAGACGATAAAAATTACTAGACCAACGGTATAAATTTTGATCATGACCAAATCGTGGATATATTTATTTGCTATAACAAATAGGAAATTGGAACACACCTTTACTAGGAAGTGACAAATATAAAAACACTTGGAAATTGAATTCAAAATACGGCTTTTATATCAAAGTTATTTCATATATAAATTGTACTTAGCGTTAACGTCTGTGAAAACCGCTCTTTGTTTCTATTTATCAGTGTTTAACCCTAGAACTGTATCGTGGTGTGAAAAAGCACCCCAGACTGGCTTTAATCTCGCGCCAGACACAAACGCCTTTCGTTTACGGCCCGAGACCGTAACCATAATTCTGTTTCAACGTCTGAGAGTAGAGGGAGCATGCTCGCGGCATCCGTACCACGTGCTTGCTCAAGCAGTGAACATAAGAAGTACGTCTGGGGTGCTTTTTCACCCCACGATACAGTTTGTGTATATTTTTCGTCATCTTAAAGTTTTTTTATTTTCGTGTTGTTTAAACTTTTTGGACAAGTAATGAGTGTATAGTGGCCCCACTTCACATATATTTACATATATACGCTCCCTTCAACTTGATTAGTCGCACTTGTTTTAATAACAAAAAATGCTCTGCTCTCAATATTGGTTAAAAAAATAACAATAACAACTACTTGGGAATAAATGCTCATTGAGTGTACTTACCAACAACAACCAAAAATGTGCAGTCTCTTTAAAAAAAACGGTACCTGCTAACAAGATATAAAAAATATTACAATTCTTACTCGTTCATTAGATTAGACGCAGTACGAAATTTAAGTTTTCAGTGATACAAGCTAACTTTGAATGATATAATTTTTTTAATCAAGTGTTTTTGAGGTGTAGTATATCATAGTTTCAAATAAATATGTTTTTTTCCAATTTGAACAAAATTCTTATTCATTGTAACGATCTGTGCGGCAAAAATCGTTTTTTCAAATTCTTGCTATTTGCGCACTTTGATTTCTCAAAATAAATAGCATTTTTGGAAAATTGGTCAAAACCACTATAATACCCCTTAAACATAGTATCCTCCCTTTAGAACCCCGTTGGAATTACTTGGTCAATATTCCCGGACCCTCCAAACTTTTGGCCAAACAATTTAGTTCACGTGATTCTAGGTCAAAAGACGAAAAAAATTAGCCCCCATGGAACCATCAAAGTCACACTGTGTCCGAGATACGGGCCCTTGAAAGTTGGGGTGTTTTTTCACCCCGCGATACAGGAATAGGTAAAAAAAAATAGCGATGCAGTTCTAGGGTTAATAATACCATATAATCTTGTTTAATAATTATTATTACTAACTAGATTTCCATATGATAACTAAATTATTTTAATTAAGAAAATTGGCCGAACATTCATACACATGAATTTATGAATTTTTTTTAAATAATTACATCGTTTATCTTGTATATTTTAATTACTTGGTTCTAAACTGAAAAGAATGTAATCGTAATCGTAAACATTCCGTCCCCTTAATTAAAAAAAGATAATTTTAATATTTAATTTCTTTACCCTAACTTTTACTAATACTTTTTACTAATCTTTGCATGTTCTTTACATTAAAATAAGGTAAAAAATTGAGTACAATTCGCTAATGAAGGCAGGGGCTTTAAGATTACATTTAAAGCTTTTTGATAAGGGATGAAAATAAATCATCTTCACTCAACTATCTTAGGCATCAATGCAATATTCGTTTCCCAAGCCTTTCAGATATTGCCATGAAGAGTGGTCAAGGCAAATCATTACTTGACGCAATCAGCTCGATTTTTTTCGAGGTCCACACTGATAGCTCATTAAGCACACCCTTATAACATTGCGTTGACGCCCAATAGAACCTGTCACTATCGAGATAATTCCTTCTTTAGTCGTTTAGTAAAATTGTGAAACAATCTCCCTGCGAGCGTGGTCCCTGCCTGGTTTGCCCTATGCAAATTTAAATCAAATCTTCTTCGACACTTCTCCATCTTTCCACCTGCCAACTTAGAATCACGCATTTTCCGAATCAACACAATGCTTTCGCATTTATTCCACTTGGTATAGTCTAAAAAAAAAAAGACCTTTTTAAAATGAACAACCATTTTCAAAAGAAAATACGTGGCTTGATTTTCATAAATATTTTGTTCTAATTAGGTTCAAAGTCGTTGAACGCGAAGGATCGATTGTTTTCTTGAAAATGTGTTTTAAAGTTGCAGTTTTCTTCTGGGTCTCTCTAATTCTATAGCTCTCAACCCAGATCAGACGGATCATAAGTTTATTGGGCAAATTTTTCATGAGAAGCATGTGAAATTTAAAAATATTAATATGATCTCCGTTTTTAAAAATACTGCCCACATTGATCCAATGTCATAATATTAATAAAATGTATTTTAAAGATATTTTCAAACACAAATGTGTAGAATGTTTCTTTCACGATTGATTCTTTTTAAAAATGTGTGAAATTTCATATATTTATTTTTGAAAGTTTTGGTTTGGGTGTACCTATAGCATGAATTTTTGCAGGGTGTTGTTGACATCTTAGAATTTATCCTTTCTGTTTGCTGATCGAACATTTACCTGTTCAGGGTTGTTTATTCTACTAAGAGTTGAAAAGGAGAGACCATAAAGAACCATTTCAAAGTGAATACATGAGTTACCTTTACACTTTCCTATTCGAAATCAAAAATATTGGCAGTCTATGGTACTTAAAAGATAGTGTAACGAAGCTGCCGGTATTTTGGCTCTATAGCTGAGGTATGCTCGGGATTTTTGAAAATATAGCGTTTTTTAAAAATATTTAGTCTGTGGCTTACAATAATTTATAAAGTAAGTTGATGTGGCGAGCGATGTGGTGTTGGTATGACGAGCGATGTGCTGTTGGTATGACGAGTGATGCGGTATTGGTTGGTATCGATTGTTCGTATTGGACATACAGGAGTTATCGGTTTGGCTGATGTCTGTTGTGTTAGCTAGTCTTGTTCGTAGCGGTCTGACGATACGCCTTCTAAGTGTCTTTTACCTCCCGTGCGACCTGGCGGTGCTTAATAGTGCTGCCAGATTGGTTTTCCAACAATACGCGACAAATATGTAAACAGAAAGTAATTTTTAAAAACATATATTTCAGAAAAAAAAAACAATTTATTTAGGTATGCAGTTATTAGAAATCAAGTTTGCTAGGTACATAACAATAAATATACATATATTAATAAAACTAAACAAAAATTAAATAAGAATAACTAAAAAAAACTATAATATAACCTACAAAGAATAAAAATAAATTCAAGGGAACACTTCCTTTTTTAATGCCTCAGTTCACATTTTACAAAAATACGGGACAAATTTTGTCCTGGCGGGACACTTAAAAAATCATGCAAAATACGGAACGTTCCGTGAAATACGGGACATATGGCAACACTAGTGCTTAATATAAACCTTTCGAAGTCACGTCCACAACCAAACGACTTGACGATGCGTTTCCTAACCTAAACTTGACCACTCGTGCCACTTGGCGGTTCGCCTAGGTGTATATATTACCAGCTCTTTAGCTCAGACAATGCGACCTGACGGTGCGCCTAAGTATATAATCTATCACTTTTCCCACTACAAAATAAAATAACATATTTTTCGTCCTCAGCCTTTATCAAATATCCTTGTCGCTTGATGCACTGATATCTGAGGGATCATAACTTCTGCAAGTTTCCTTATCCGTGACAACTCCTCTTTGTCACCTTTTTCCTTCAAGTTGTATTGTTACTTCTTGTACTTTAACTGCTGATAGTTCGTCAATTCCTCCGTTTTATCAACCTTCTGAGCCCTTGGTCCGTCAGCTACTACTGCTTGATCAACTTTCCGCTTCAGCTACTCCCTCAACACAACTTTTCTGATCTTCAATTTGCCCTCACATCTCTGCTGACCTAGTTCAATCTCGGCTCAACAGCATCGCTGCTTTGCATTTCGTTTCATTTTCACTCTCGCCTTCTCTTATGTTCACTTGTGCCTCTCGTTAATCTATGATCCCTTTTACATTGGTCAAGTCTTGAAATCAAGTCTGTGAGTTTGTTGATTAAAGACGCGGACATCAACGAGAGAAAGGGTAAGTTTAAAAGGGAATAGCAAAGAATTGAATTCAAGTTGAATAAATAAGGTTGTCTCGGGGCTGATCGTACTCTCTTCTCAGTACCCATAACTGTCAAAATCAATGCAAAGCAACAACAACAACTACATCGGCTTTACATGCTATAAATTTTGGCTTTCAGATTTTGTATCAGCTGTCATCTTCGATTTGACATTTATGGCAACTCGCTCTCACCCATGCGACAACCTTATGCACTGAACACATTGCCGACGACAACGACATTGCGACATCTGTCAAATTTTTTTTACATGCTTATCTTATAGAAGTGAATGTGGTGAAAATGTCGCGGCGACATAGCAATGTTGCTGACGTCGGTATAGAACTATTTCTAATTTGACGAGCGACAAAATTGTAAATATAGGGATTTGTGCATATGTGAATGAAACAATCGTATGATTTTTCCAGACTGTTGACTCTTTCTTCACGTCGTGTTGTAGTAGTCAATGTGTTCAGTGCATTATTTATTCAACCATGCCTCTAGTCTTTTCTTCCGTTTACTTGTGCCTCTCTTTGAGCAATGCTTGCTTGTGTTTCTCGTTGTAGTAGTGTTTGCTTGTGTCTCTTATCGCACTGTTTAGGCCAAAACACATAGGAGGCATGCATGCTTCAAGCATCTGACATTTGTGATTGAATATATATATTCTTATGAAGTAGCCCACATTAAAAGCATGCACGCATGCATGATGCTTGAAGCATGCCTGAAGTTGGCTATCATCTTACGAAATGGCCCCAAATAACATCGACGAGCTATGGTCAAGAGTGCAGAAAGAATGGCGTGATCTTCCACATGCAACTATTGAAAAACTGGTCGAGAGCAGGCCGAGCCATATAAATAGCGTCATTAAGGCCAAAGGACTTTGGAAAAAATATTACTTTTATATTTTTTGTAATAAAAATTGGTTAAAGTGCGTGACCTCTATGTCAACGAACCTTGGAGACCCAGGTTCGAATCCCAGCAGCGACAGAAAATTTTTTGAATTAAAAATGATTTTTCAGTACCACCGCCACCTCTCTGCAGACAATGACAAACCTCAGAGAGTAATCAAAATGCCATGTAAAGTTCTTGAGAACAAGAACATTCCGTTCATTGCCGTTCGGAGTCGGCGTTAAACCTGTAGGTCCGGTTCTCGGTCAATTGTGTACAAACTTAATAACGCTCAACACAATTGATCATAAGAAGCTAGGTCAAATTCCTTTCAAGGGCTGAAATGACCAGTTATTTTTTTTTATTTATTGTTTTGGCAATGCAAAGTATTCTTTGCATGTCTCTGCAAGTGTGGCAAGTGGTTCAAGAACGATTTCTCGCAGACGATATAAAATGCATTCTCATTTTTGTTTTGCACCCAAGAAAATTATTGCTATCATTCTGAACGAAACTTCCTTTTGAAGTCAGTCTTTGATTTGGGAAGGATGATGTTCCTATGTTGATGTACACTATAAAATGAAATTGTATGATTTTTAATATATGTTTCAATAAAAATTAAACAACTACCTGCTGCATGCAGCTTCACTTTCGCAGTCAGAAGTGGACGCTTCCTTTATATCTACGCAATAATTGGAACCAGATTTTGGTTTTTTCTTAAAAGATATCTATCTGCGCAAGCAAAATATTATTAAATTTAATATGATGGGGGAGGGGGTTGCCATGACTCGGGTGAAAGAGATAAAAATTTAGCGAAGAAGAAGCGAATAAGAGAGTACCACTGAGCGGCATTATGACTTTCGTAAAGCAGACTCTCTCATACACGCCTTGCCACTATTTTTTCGGAATACAAATTTGATATATTTTTAATTCAATTAGTTAACGTAGGATTGAAAAATTTCAGAATTCCAGACAATTAAGAATTAACTCAAACCAAAAATTATTGTAAGCAACATATTATTTGCTCACTTGCTACAATTTTAGCAACTCTGACATAAAATTAATTCCCTTCTAAACAACCATAAAAAACAAATTCTTGGATTTTAGATTTTGTAAACAAACTTGTATAATTTTTTTTTTTTGTAAATTCATAAAGTGACAACTGAAGGTAACAATGCATATATTGGTTTTTTTTATGTAAATTTTGTTGGTACATAGGTTGCAAACAAATTTAAGGCAATAATAATTTCATTAAAAATTTGGTAAAATAAAATGTCTTAAGTGGCAACGCTGGTCTGCATTGCAAAAATCTTAATTGCTCTCAGTACCGACCAAAACCAATGTTGCTTGCTCAGTGATTTCAAATAAAGGGCATTTTATAACTACTAGTTATAATATTCGGCACATAGTGCAGAGACCGGTTTTGAGTGTGCATTTTTTACTTAAAGCTACATAGAAAGTTTTAGTTATCTTTTCACTTTTAAAATTTTTAACAAAAAAGTATTTTTTATGCTTTTATTTTTTTAAGGCAAAAATAAAAATAAAAATAAAAATTCTTTTGGAAAACAATTTAATAAATGCACCTGAAGACTATGACCTGATTAGTAAACAAATGACATGGATTTTTGTACCTACGTCAAATAACAATAATCCTTTTTTAAGAAATCATCATCTTAATATGTACACGCAAAGAAATTTTTCGTTTACCACAACTGAAAAATTCACCAACTATACTTCGTTTGCGAGCTGTATTTGCCGCAAACGAAAATTCAGTTGTCATCAACTTAAAAATATATCTTATATACTTATATATACCGCAAACTATTTCGGTCATTATTATTTATTATATTAATAATCTTTCTCATTATGTCCGTCCGTCTTCTTATGGATTGCACTCATCGCACCGCCGTTGCTATCTCCGTCCGCGTATTAAGCAAACCATCAATTTCCTTATATAGTCACAATTTGTCCAAAAAGTAACTCTGAACTATAAGCGTTTTGTTTATACAACGAAGGGAAAAATAAACAAAATTTTCAGTTGGGAAAAACGAAGTTTTCAATTGCTGCAATTTAAAAATCACTCGCGTTTATGACAAACGAAATTCATTTCCTGCAACTAAATGACTTGTTTCTCACAACTGAAAATTTTGTTTATTTTTCGTTCAACGTTTATGACAACTGTTGAAACGTTTGCAATAAACGATTTCAAGCACGACAAACGAAGTTCGTTTGCGACAAACTGGCTATAAACGTTTTTTTCTTTGCGTGTACAATTTGCAACACTTGCTTCTCTTAAGACTATTATCTCGCTCTCACACTTTCTATAAGTCTACGCTCTTAGTTCTCTCACAGCCTTCCGTTTCCCTTTCCGATTAACACCCGTATTCATTCAGCAGCCGAGTTGGCGCACACTGGCGCCCACTGCCGTAGAATGTGCGTCAGATATGCCCGTCCCTAGCTTATATAGTAAAAATTTGTCCAAAAAGTAACTCTGAACTATAAGCGTTGTGTTCATACAACGAAAGGAAAACGAACACAAATTGAAGTTTTCAGTTGGGAACAACAAATTTTTCAATTGCTGCAATTTAAAAATTACTCGTGTTTATTACACTCGAAATTAATTTCCTGCAACTGAATGACGTGTATCCGCAACAGACTATTATTATAACAACTGTTGAAACATTTCCAAATAATGATTTCAAGCACGACAAATGAAATTCGTTTGCGGCAAACTGGCGATAAACGTTTTTTTTTCTATGCATGTGTGTACATCTGCCTGTCATGACGATTTCAACTGTTATTTTGAAATTATCGTATTAAAATTTAATATTTAAGCTTTTTTTAAAGTATGAGATGAAGTTCGGCAAATCGGACGGAAACCGTGCCTGCCTCCCATGCAAACTTACGTCATCAACATAATGAAATCTTTTTAACTTCGGATATTATAAATATATTAAGCTCGAGCTCGTCCAATATTTTAATTTTTACTTAGGCTAATACATGCCTAACTAGTTTTTAACCTTTTGTTGTTATGACTTCACCAATAATTATGATTTTACCAGATTCTTATTTAACCCTTTTTCACAAAAGTCAAAGACATTTTTTGTTTCTAGATCAATACTCCGACCAAATTCTATGTCGACAGTTAACCTTCAATAGAATGATATTGAGGTATTGATGAAAAACCAAGACCTATTGAAAGATCTAAAATTATTCGCGAAAAAATGTCAAGAAAATTACTGTCTTATCAAATAAAACTATTAAAGAAAGAAGAAAAAGTGGTAATGAGCAGTTAGTTTCCTTCAAAATAAGAAGTACTAAATTAACTATTCATTAAATCAAATAAAAAATAATAATTTTGCCCAGAAAATCAATTCAAGTGCAATGACGACGATTTGTCTTACAGCAAATTTTCAAACGTCAAATAACAAAAAATACTTCATAAAAATTATATTATTATCAATAGAAAAAAAATCATGCGCTTCTAATGTGGCGACAAATGTCCAGTCGTCATCAACATTATTATGGACATGGTCAGTCACCTATATACTATATACATAACCAAAAGAAAAAAATAACTTGATGGTTCATCGTTAACATTATATGATGCCATCTAATTCATAACAATCAACAGCAACAACTCCAACAACAAGAACAATTCCAACAACAACAACAACTTCAACAACAACAACAACAACAATATCAACTACTTCACCAATAATAATTCCAATGACTTCGTCATATCATGAGCACTCACATAAAAGCACAGCCATGATTGTCTTCCTTTTGACACATTATGACACATGAAATAGACATGATATACCGTTGTTAATATGGTCCTATGCTCTATGCTATAGCATACAAATATATTGGCGGCACGTTCAAAACTACTGGTCAGTCGTAAGCTAGTTAGTTGTTGGCTTTTTGCACAATGAACCAACCAATGAACCAACCAGCGAAAATACGACAACGAAGACATTTGTGGAAAATCTTGACAATTTGTGAGAATGAGCAGAACATGAAAAGCCATCATTAGAGCAATGTTCCGAATAGTGTGGGAGTTAAAGCTGTACTTGTGTGTGTTTTTGTGTGAGTATTGCCTAAAGTATACCTAGACTATGATATTTTGCTGAAATTTCACGTAATGCTATTCAGCGTATGAACATTGTTCTCACAGTCGTTGTCATCAACAAATTGCTTGTGATTATCACGTTATTAAGCGATAAATGGACATGAAGGTACCATCAATATGGCAGTTCAATTATATTGATGAAATGATTCAGTATGTTGTGCAATTTAAGTTGAGGCGAAGTTATGCAGTTTTATTTTTATACACTGAACCAAATATTGTTCTTAAAATCAAAGAATCTCGTTCATAAAGCGAAATTCATTGATTTTTAAGAACTATTCATTGCCCCAAAGAACGAATTCTTTGGCTCAATGAATCGTTGTTCTTAATTTTAAGGAACAGTTCATTGTTCGTGTTCATTAAAATTTTGTTCCAGTTCTTGTGCTGTAATATCTGAAAAACCATTAGAGAATTTTATCTCAATAAGAAACTGATTTTTTAAAATATATCTTGATATTGTTTTAAAATTTCTAAGGACAGATAAGAAATTGTAACAGTTGTATGTGTCATTAATTAATCATTTTTCTTCATAACATATCGAAGAATTAACGTAAGAACAAAGATTCATTGAATCAAGGAACTCGTACTTTGGACCAATTTTAATGTATAATACATTGGAACAAAGAACTTTTTCTTTGTTATTAAGTATGTTTTTGGTTCTGTGTATGCAATGGACATTTTTTAAGATTTTGCTGGATATAATTTAAAATTAATTGAATAAAAGAATATGCGTTTATCACAACTGAAAAATTCGCCAACTACACTTCGTTTGCGAGATGTATTTGCTGCAAACGAATATTCAGTTGTCATCAACTTAAAAATATATCTTATATATTTACTACAAGCTGTTTTGGTCATTATTATTTATTACATAAATTATCTTTCTCCCTATGTCTGTCCGTGTTCTTAAGGATTATTGCACCCATCGCACCTCTGTTACTATCGACGTCCGCGTATTAAACAAATTAACAATATGCTTACATTGTTACAATTTGTCCAAAAAGTTACTCAGAACTATACGCGTTGTGTTTATACAACGAAGGAAAAAACATACGAAGTTTTCAGTTGGGAAAATCAAATTTTTCAATTGCTGCAATTTAAAAATCACTCGTGCTTATGACAAAAAAAAAAAAAAAATAATTTCCTGCTACTAAATGACGTGTTTCTCGCAACTGACTATTCTTATGAAAACTGTTGAAACCAGGGACAGAAAAAAACGACTACACTAGAGTCGGGGTAGCGTGAACTAATTTGTGCAAGGCCTGTTCACATTATACAGGCTGTTCATACTTTCGAGGTTGATTTTCAGTTCAGAAAAATATGAATTTTATTCATTTAAAATACATGACCATTATAAACATACATGATTTTGCATGTTAATAATAAATTAAGAATTCGATATGAAATAATCCTTAACGATAGATTGCTTCTTGCGGTCACTGACTGATTTCTGTACTGCTGGATAGCGGAGGCTCTGCAACACAAGAATAATTGAAAAATCGGTGGTATTTCGGTACCAACCAAAATAAAAAAATTACTGAAAATCAAAATTTTTGATGAATAAAATAAAAATCAGTAAATAAAAATTAAATTCAATTTTCATTGGTTAAACCCAAAAAATAAAAATCATTTCTTATTTCGATAGAAAATGCATTAAATGCAGAATATTGAAGTTATCGAAAATGTGCTCCGACATTTGGAACATGTTGATTTTTTGTTATTTAATTTTTGGAAATAATCGTTATTTTCTGTCCGTGGTTTTAACAGTTGTCATAATAATAGTCAATTGCGAGAAACACTTCATTTAGTAGCAGAAAGTTAATTTTGTTTGTCATAAGCGCGAGTAATTTATTCCCAAAAACTTCTTTCCCTTCGTTGTATAAACATAATGCTTATAATTCAGAGTTACTTTTTGGACAAATTGTTACTATAAAAGCAAATTGGCAATTTATTTAATACGCGGACGGAGATAGAATGTTGCAACAGAGGTGCCTTGAGTGCAATCCATAAGACGACGGACGGACACACGGAGAAAGAAAATTATTATAATAGATAATAATTACCGAAATAGCTTACGGTATATATAATATATAAGATACATTTCTAAGTTGACAACTGGAATATTCGTTTGTGGCAAATACAACTCGCAAACGAAGTGTAGTTGGCTAATTTTTTTAGTTACGGTGAACGAAAAATTTTTATGCGTGTATAAGGAGTTTGAAGGGGCGATCTGCATCAATAGAATAGTCGATTTAGCCTCAATTTAAAGCTACGTATCGTAATGAAATTTTATGAAAACCCGTATGTAAGATGTTTTTTAAAAAATAAGATCAAATTTAAAAACGAACCAAGTCAGACGAAAACCACGTCTGCCTACCATACGAAGAACTTTATCGACATGTACTATTACTAAAAATTCACAAAACTTAATTTTACAAATTCTATGTATAGAAATTTTAAAATGTTTCAAAATCAAAATGAAGAATATGATCGGAAGAATCCACTTGAAACGATTGAAACCTCAGTTTGTTTTGTCCAATTCACAAGAAAGGCGATCCCAGCATTTGCAGCAACTATCGTGGGATAAGCCTTCTTAATATGGCATACAGGGTCCTGTCGAGAGTATTATATAAAGACTGAAGTCCAACGCAAAACTATTCGATTATTTTGTTTAATATGAGAGAAAACTATGGGGGCCGTGGCCGAGTGCGTTAAGAAGTGTGTGAACCACTCGATGTCAATTCGAGATAAAGTTCGAACCCCAGCTGACGCTGAAAATTCTTTAAATTGAAATAAAGTTTTCTAGTCGGTCGTCACTTTTCTACAGACAATGCCATATATAACATGCGGTCAAAGTTCTTTCAGGGGGTAAAATGGCCAAATAGTTTTTTTCACTTTTTGATTGAAATCAGGAATTTTTTAAGTCAAATCTACTTGGTCTTCATTTATTTAGTTTATCTGAAATGTATTACGTATGGTTACATACAAATATTAATTAAGAATTTTTTATTTTTTTGTTGACACTGGAGGTGGTGGTGGGGTCCTTGAAGCCGATCCTCCGTATGGATATGATGCTGATGCATATCCATAGTATCAGTTGTTCCGGCTACCATCCTTCTGTACTATGACGTGGTTGCCTTGTACCTGATCGTGGTGGACGTGATGCTCCTCCTCCTGTCACATCATTCCCTGATTCTGTGACTGGGGAATAATTTGGTTGCCCTGTAACTGGTCGTGGTGAATTTGGTGATCCTGTCACTGAGGCCAAAATGGCTGAGATTGTTAAGAGCAAGCAGATACAGAACTTCATGTTTTTAGCTGATAGATTTCAAGCACGGAACTAACTTTTCAACTCGATAAACCTGCTTTTATACAAAAAATTCACAACAAAAATTCAATATCTTCTCATATAACGTGCATACTTTTTAATTTTTTGTAGCAAATATTGATACAAGTTTTTGATTGACATTTAAAAACAAAAAGGTTATATGTGTGCAAAAATATTGACACACTGTATGATATGAAATTAATGTATTTAGCCTATTTTAATATAAAACAAAACTAATGTGAGAAAAACCCACCAGAAAAACCCAGCAGATAGTGTGTGTTTTTCATTGTGCGTATTTATTCCGTTTCAGATACGGCTGTTGCTAAATAAAAATTAACAAAAGTTAAAGATAAATAAAATACTCGTACGTCAACTAGGAATAAATTAAAAATGTCTGAAAATGTGATGTCAACGAAGATTTTCCTGAAAAAAATCCTTTTTTATGTAGATTGCCGATTGATTTCTGACATATTTTTGCAGTGTATAAGAGTACAGATATTTATAGAATAGCTTTGGCAAAATATGTGCTTAAAATAGTTCAATATTTATTTAAATTACATTAATTTCTTTTACTTAATACTTTCTTAAATAAATAAATTAAATTAATTTATCTTAAATTCTTAAATTAATAATTACTTGAAAAAAAACATCAAAGAACAGCAAATACATCCACCCCGCATTTGTTTAAGAGTTATTTTCAAGTATAAAGATATCATCAATATTGGAAATCATTTTTGTAAAATTTATGAAGGTTTTTCTATTTTGATGACATCACTTTGTATTGGAAATAGACAAAGTATTCATTTAATTTTCCTAAACTTCAAACTCAGAGTCTTTATAAAAAAAAATATAAGGATGCGGTCGGTGTCACTGACTATTTGACATGAAAGCGTAAATTCATCCTTGCCCAACATGCTAACTATGAATAATTCCGCGAAAACAGTGAGCATAAACTATAAAAAAGTAAGGAGATTCTTAAGACTTCGGACAAAAAGAAAATACTGGCAATAAAGAAAAATTGTTATATATGGATTAGTGCAAAAATTATCGCGAATAAAATAAAAGAAGTTTACCAGAAGTCAACGAAAAGTGCAACCATCCAGAGGCGGGCTTAGGCAGTCCGCTCAAAATTTTTGCGTCACACTCGGTTATGAATTTCTTTTGTATTTTGTATGAAAACCAATGTGTATTTGAATTAAAGTCATTAATTAACTTTCAACGAAAAATTTCTATGCGTGTGGTCATGTCGGACCGCAAGGTTTACATACTGACCGAAATGCCTGACGAAGAGATTAAATCAATGATTAATTCAATTCCAACTGACAACGAAGATACTGGAGATGAGCAAAACATCGATAATGATGATGAGGATACTGCTTGTGCTTCTTTTTATTTTATCAACAAATGTCACAATTCGGCAGATTGTCTCGTTAATTCAAACAATTTGACGGAATGGACGACATCCCAATGAAATTGTCTTCTGAAGCTGATCTGACTGCAAAAACAGTTGATAGGGGCTATTCCGAGGAGTTCGTTTATTCAGCTTTTGGGGTAGATATATCCAACGTTTTATGGTGAGACACAAAAACTGCTTGTTTGATTTCTACTTAAGTTGGCACTCAGATATTTATATCTCGAAACATTGAGTTTCAACCACAGAAAGCGACTCGGTGGGATCTAAAGGATAAATAAAGGAAATTGATTGCCCAATGATTGTAAAGGAATATAAAATATAAAAATATAAATAAATTTATAAAAATCGAACTTTTCTCATATCATGGATCTAACCATTGTAAATGCATTTTCATGAAGGATAAAATTTATGAAGGAGACAAGAATTTCCCACTGCCCAACTTTCGTTTCGAAGTGGCTGAATCGCTTTGCTTAGTTGGATCTGTCCCATCGCGTGGTCGAGAAAGACCATTACCTCATTTTGCGTCGCCTGTTTTCTACCTCCATCTAATTCGAAGCGATCTTATTTGTCAGTAGATAATGTCCATTATGACCAGATCGGTCGTTGGTGCAAATTTTTCGATCGTTGTGACAAAAAAACAAGTCTGGCTTTTTGTACAACATAAAAACACAATCTTTGTAGCTCAACTTTAAAAAGAAGGTTTCTTTGCCATCCATATCTGCAAATAACGGTCAAAATATTATTTTTCTAGGTTTTTATTTTTATGTTAATACGTATTTTGAATAAAAAATAATAATTGTATTTTATTTCCAATATAAATATTGAATAAAGCATAATTTTTCCATTCAATTTCAATAAAAAATATATATTTTATTACAAACAATTTACATTCTTCTTTGTGTAATGCCCAGGCCCTCCTCTAGGCGGGTTTCACATTTTTACCTGTCTTAGGTAACCTAAGTATCAAATCCAAAATCTGACTTCAGATTCTTTCGTTTCGACTCAAAAATTGTTTAATCTGATTTTATCTGCTAAAATAAAAAATGGAGCATTAGAGGGTCAACGCTGTAATCTAACGGTTAAATGTTCATTTGCATTCAAAATTTAATTGTCGCCAACCGCCATTGTTCGACTGGTCGAATAGTCATTATTGCGCGTTTTCTGTGACAAACTGCCATTGATTGTTACAGTAGAGCGTCTGCTGAGTACCTGGCGGTACTAAGTATAGGTATAAAAGTCATTTACTACATATTTTCGACCTTTGTTCACAATAATTTAGTCCATTTGAGAAAAAAAATGATTTATAACTATGTTTCATTTTACCCAGAGAATGTATGTATGGTGACTCAAACTTTAAAGATAAAATATAAAGCAATTCTTGGACTAGTATCAAAGAAGAAAAATATCGCGCTCTAAGAAAAACAAAAAACAAAAAAAAAATGAAACCCAAATGAAAATAAACGCATATTTTCAAACTTAAACACTTTATCCCAAATTAATTTTATCTTATTAAACACTCGTAAGTTTTCCCAAAAAGAAGGAATTTATTTCCTGAAGGACTTCAGGACAGCAATACCAGTAATTCTACTCAATACCCAAATAAACACTCCTATAAATATACTAAGAAGCGGCAAGACCAGCAGCTGCTAGTTAGCTCCAACAAAAAATTTCTGCATCCGCTAAACATAAGCCACACATACATAACTGCAGCCGGATGCAAGACCATAAATGCAAAATACCAAAAATAGCTACAAATGCAGATTTGCACCAACTACAACAACAATGCAAGCCCTTGACTTTTATGAAGGTCCTTAATGATTTTATCGGCTTGACGCAGCCAACACTTGAGTGTCATTCGGGGAGCTGCTTAAGAAGAAAGTGCATGAGAATGAGCAGCACATGTTGCGACAAAGAAATTTAACACTTTTTTCGCTACATTTTTAGAAAATTCTAAGTGAATCAATAAGAATATTCAATTGCGACAAAACTAGCTGCCGGCTGCTGTCACAACAAACCATCGAAGGCAGTCAAAGGATCGATTGTGGAAATGCATGTGTTCAATGTACTATGGCCTGGCATTTGAACACAATGAAAATTATGACTGTTGTTAAACACATTTAAACGTTTTACCCTAAAGTCGTCCGTCTGCTAATTTTATTGCTTTGGAAGAGAAAGAAGAAAATGAAAAAAAATGTGCATGAATGAAAATTATTTGATGACCCTCGCATGCAACCCATGCGATTCCTTTGGGAATCGCAACACACTGAGCGCATAATGAAACACATTTTCCCGAATATCTTGCACTTCATGTCGTTGACTTATTTTACCTGATGTGCGCCACAACCACCAGCAGCCGAACCACCTTGAGGTAACATACTTATGCGTTGCATGCCACAGGATAACCAACCGCACTTAGATACAATCGTACACATAAACACACACATACATAGATATATGTATGCTCAGTGTAACAGCGAGAGTCAAATACTGCTTGTATGAAAACCCGCAGATACGTTAATGAAAATGATGCGCCGTCTAAAGTCAGAGGCATCACCTATTCACCAATTGTCGATGGTTATACACCGAATGTGCCGAAGGGTATGCTTGCCTTAAAAGGGGTGCCTCATTGTTGAAATTCTATACCAACTCCGATTAACGTTGTTGTCGTTGTTGTTGGTATTGTTGTTATTGTTGTTGTTGTTGTTGCGCGTCAGGAACGCGTGTTTATATATGTTTGCTGCAGATTTGCGGCATAAATCATTTGTATGGCAGCGCGTGCCTCGGCATTCGTTGTGAGATTTGCTCTTGGAGTTATTGCGGTTTTGCATCACGCTCGGCTCACGTTGGTCGAGCATCCACAAGGGACTTAATTAATGAGCATATTTCTTTTGGATAAACTAGCGACTAAAAATACTCGGTAAGTTAGGCTTTAATAACAGATATACAGTCAATTTAAAAATAAAAAAGATTTAAAAAGTATTCATGAATGATCTTGTTAATCATCGATACAAATTAATTTCAAAAGTTTTTCAAAAAATTTCAAACCAAAGAAATGTTGTGATTTCGCTTTCCTTAATTTCCACAAAGTGACTCCATTTAAATAATAAAATAGCTAAAAATGACTCTGAAATTAATCTATATGGTTGAAATTTTGCTTTGATGTAAAATCAACACTTTGGAGGCTGTCTTTTAAGTCTTGCACTAAAAGATGAATTTTGACAATTCCATTCGAAAATTTTATATTTTCTAGCACAAACGTACCCACAACATTTTGGTGTATATTGAAACCTGTATATCAGCAAAAAAATGGAATGAACACGTAAACATTTTCGGGTGATGATATTTTACGATTTTCGACAAGAAAAAAATGCATCTATCAACTACATACAGCAACTTTAAAACGCTGGTTCAATAAGTCCGGGTGTGGTCGTCATTGTCTCCAAAATGAATTTCGTCAAGATTGTCCAAGAACGACTGATTTGCCAGAATACTTCGATGCTGTGCGTGAACTGTTAGTAGCTGACCGGCATGTGACATACCGTGAGATGGAATCATTCTTAAGCATTGTTGGGACTAAAATCTAATGTAATCTTATATGAGCATTTAGACGTTGGTTGGTAAAAAAAAAACAAAAAAGGCTCGTGTCGATTGGTGTAAGCAAATACTGGAAAAATACCGCGGAGGTGGTTCGAAACACGTCTAACGACGTCTGACGAATCATGGATCTACGCTTATAAGACTGAAAAAAAGGAAGAATTCGCTGTTTTAGTCTTTCAAAGTGACCAAGCCCGATAAAAGTTAACTGCATGGAGCACATCCAGCAAATAGTTAATTGCCCGTTTTTTTCAGAAAAAACGGTCATGTTGCAACTATACCACTTGAGCAACGGAGTATTGTCAGTGCTGAATGGTATACAACCATTTGTTTGCCGGAAGTCTTCGAAGAATTGAGAAAAACCAACGAGCAAAGGAAGATCATATTCCATCACGACAATGCGAGTTCCCACACATCAGGTCAAACAAGCTTATCCCTCCAGGGTGGGAGATGGAGAAACAGTTCGTAGCCGAATTTATGAATTTTTCACGACTACAGAAGTGTGTGCCGGTGCGTTGTCATAGTGGAAGAGCAATTTTTTCTTCGCCAAATGAAGTCGTTTTAGCTTCAAATCAATGACAAATCTGTGAACAGCTGTAAATAATATTCTTCGATGATCGTTTTAGTCTTGACGTTTGACGCTTGTCAAACACAAACTGTATGACGTAGATAGCTTAAAATTTGAACGTAGTCTATTAGCAGATGATAGTTGGTAGGACTAGTGTTGCATTTAACCCTTCGTTACATGACTTTTTCGTCCTGTGTATAAGAATGTATTATGTCGTTATTTGTGATTGGAGAGGTCTAGAGAATGTATAAACGAAATTTGGATGCTCTACATTTTTGAAATGGAATTATATAGTTTCAATAACTTAAAACTAAGATATATTTCCCAGTTTTTATTAAGTCAATTTAAATTGACAATTTTAAACAAAGGAAAATAAAAAACACTGATTTGCAAGGGTTTTGCTTCTTAATTTGAAGCTCATTGTATAAGAATTCATTAAATAAGTACATAAAACATTATTCATTACGAAATTGTTAAATTTGATTAAATTGATTAAAACGAATTTTAATTAAAACATACTCTAGTCTAAACTATTGAGCAGCTAACAGGAGTGTATTCATTGCACCCTGGTAATTTACATGGTAAACGCTTGTTGTCCCATTGTGGCCAGAGATCAAAACCGAACTTCTGTTTGAGATAGTGAGAAACTTCTCAAATGTTTTGTCATTTTTTTCAAGGTGTTTTGATAATTCGGAAGGTCTTCTACTTTTTGTAGACAGGTTTCCTAATTTGTTTTTAATTCCTAAACCACTTACAAACGAAAATTGACCAAAATTACGTTTTCATGATCACTGCTTCGTTGTTCCGCACGCTTATAAATAAGTGGAATAAATAAAGAGTTATAAAGAGTGGAACAAATTGACTTCCCCCATTAATGTATTGTATTGTGAAATAATATTCGGACACTCAATAGTTATGTTTTTACACAACTTCTTATCAAATCGTTCAGCTATGGTGTCAGGACTTTTACCGCAATGGTTTGACATCAAATTAAAAACTTTATTATCTCACCATGAAATCAAATATACGTTAACATCATCATCGCCTCTACTTTGGAACCTAGTGGTAAATGAACTACTGGGTAAACTAGAACGAGAGGGGTGCAGGGTGATAGCCTACGCCGACGATGTTGCTATCGTCACCTCAGGTAAATATGTGTCCACCCTCCGAGATATTATGCAAAATTGTCTTAACACTCTCGTAAACTGGGTTACCGGCTGTGGATTTAGCGTTAACCCCGATAAAACCGAGTTAGTGATCTTTACCAGACAACACAACTTGCCCACTATCAGTCCTCCAAAACTGGGAAATACAAGACTAAACTTCTCAGAACAAGCAAAATACCTGGGTCTCATCTTAGATAGGAAACTAAATTGGAAACCCAACCTGCTCGAGAGAGCCAAAAAAGCCAATATAGCCCTATACACATGTAAGAAAGCAGTGGGTAGCAAATGGGGATTACAACCTAGGGTAACTCACTGGCTTTATACAGTTGTTATTAGGCCAATATTGTTATACGGTGCTATAGTCTGGTGGCCAGCATTAAACAAACAAACACACCTCAATATACTTCGCAACGTTCAACGGTCAGCAGAGCTGTGCATCAGTGGAGCGCTAAGAACCACTCTTACTGACGCACTCGATACTATGCTCCATCTAACTCCACTAGATATCCTAACAAAACGAATAGCTGCAAACACAGCAATCCGTCTAGAAGCCAAATGGAAAGAGGGCACAATAGGACACTCTGACACCAGGAAACTCTCTCCTCAAATAGCCAAGAACATAGACTACATCACTCAAAAACTTTTATTCCACAAAAAGTTTGATGTATCAATCCCCTCCAGATACGAATGGGAGATTGGAAGCCCTCCACCAAACAATGCCACTAGAATCTACACTGATGGATCAAAACTAGATGGCAAAGTAGGGGGAGGAGTCTACTCTGAATCCCTAAACATTAACCATGCCTTTAGGCTCCCCGACCACTGCAGTGTCTTCCAAGCGGAACACTGAAGCGGCCAACACTGAACTTAAGATGCTCAAAAGAACTAATATCCCTTAGAAGGGACCAAATAAATATCGTAATAGGCGTTCTAACAGGACACTGCCTGATTGGAAACCATGCCCGAAGACTGAATATTCCCCATAACGACTTCTGCAGAAGCTGCAGAGATGAGGAGGAGGTTGAATCCACAACACACCTTCTCTGCACATGCCCAGCGCTGGCCAGAAAGCGCCATCTCTTCCTAGGTAACTGGTTCTACAGTGACCTAGACGAACTCTCAAAAACTTCGGTCTACCGAATACAAAGCTTCATAAATAGCTCCAACTGGTTCAGATAAAGTGGAAATAATTAACCTCTGGTATTACAACGGGCCAAACTGGCCTAAGTGTGTCTCATAGGAGACAGCCACGTCAACCTAACCTAACCTAACCTAACATCATCATGGTAAGCTACATGTTCCACAGACTATCCTCGAGATGTCTTCATTAATATGGGAACACTCGGTAGTTTTTAGTTCGGAATTCTGTTCCGACGGCTTGTACCCAATAAATACCCCTTTTCGCTAGTTAAATCATTAGTGGTAGTGTTGATATGATTATAAAAAAAACTTTGTAATTCATATGAAAAGTACTATCCGTAAAAGTATTTTATAACAATATTTACACAAGCCCAAGCCCATTTTTTTCGTGGTGACGAAGACAGGGGCTGTTTTCTTGACCCATGTAATTTCAAAATTATATCTAGTTATAACCAAAAATACCAGCCAAAACAAAAAATTTGAAATTCTATTTGTGTGGCTTCTTTGGGAGATATTGTATCATATATGAAGGACAGTTGTTCTCCACAAACTGTTAATTATATATGGAACAATATCTCCCAATGAAGCCCCACAAGTTAGAGCTCAAATTTTTCATTTTGGCTTTCGGATAGGCAATATTCATATTAAATAGACTTAAACTGTTTTTGCAAATGGTCTCCTAACTAATAGTTGGTCAGATATAAAATACTTGTAACATTTCAAGGGTCCGCCCAAATTTAACATATGATCTGGTAATTGATCTGTTCCTTTAAAATCAGTATTCATAAGTGGAATAAAATGCATTCTTTCCAAACAGGGCGATTGTATATCCCTTTTAATTTCAAATAATATCTTTATCAACTTCGGAATGTTCTTCCTCTGAATTTTCTCTTTCATTATCATCATTTTCACTTAATTCATCCTCGTTTATTTCCCATGAATCAAACATTTTTCGAATTTTATTGTCAATAAGCGCCCTAAAAAGAGTTTAACTTTAAATATAATTAAGTGCATGGAAGTGCACACCTGCAATATAGCCTCATATCTAATGCAACTTAAAAATGTCTCAAATGCATGATATTGCATATTTGCAATTAAACAATTTATTTTATGAAATTAAAGTTATATTGCACAAAAAAATTTGTAAACTTGAAGAAAATTAACTTATATTCTAGAACATTACTTACATTTGAACGTTTTTTTGATATTTCTTGTATAATAATTAAAAATATTCACTTAATTTTTCTACGTATAAGACAGACCTTGTTCGAATCAATATTTTGGACAAATTAAATCACCAATTTGACAACTAATAAAAATATCTTAATTTATTTTTAAATAAAATCCCATAAGGAATATTTACAGGGTGTGTATGCTATATCTCTTAGAAGCCAACATTGCATAGGTGCAATCCCACGCAACGAGGGGTTAAAGTAAATACTCACATGATAAAACTCACAATACTCACATCAAAATAGAAAATATGTACAAGTATAAGCATAAGGATTAGGACAAGGACTGTGAAAGGATTTAAATAAAAATTTTGACAAATTGAGAACAATATTGGGAAAAGGATAAGGACAAGGATTTTCAAAAAGCAGGGAACAATGATTTGAATGCACTTGGACAAGATTTCAAGGATAAAGATTGGGACAAAAATTGAGAGAAGAAGTGAGGCAGTTCAGTTTCATTGCAAACATTTAGGTGTCGACCAAACTTCGGGTTAGATATTAAGTTTAAGAGTTATAAGATAACATTTTTGACTAAAAGATGAACTTTAACCTTGAATTTCTCTGTTATTTTACCTTTTCCAGTTTAACTCAGCATTAGATTATACAGATCAGGGACTACCAGAAACCATTGAGAGATTTGAAGTTACTGCAATTGACCCTTAAATTGTAACACAGTGTCATCAAAATAAAACGTATCTAACGAAAATATTTTGAACCACTTAAAGACTACTAAACCAGGTTATTTTATTTCGCTAAATCTTACACGCAAAGAAATTTTCTGTTTACCGCAACTGAAAAATTCGCCAACTACACTTCGTTTGGGAGTTGTATTCGCCATAAACGAATATTCAGTTGTCAACTTAAAATTATATTTTATTTATATACCACAAGCTATTTCGGTCATTATTATATTAGTTATCTTTCACCCGATGTCCGTCCGTTTCTTATGGATTGCACTCATCGCAACTCTGTTGCTATCTCCGTCCGCGAACTAAGCAAATTACGAAATAAGCAAATTGCTTATACAGTACCAATTTGTCCAAAAAATTACTCTGAATTATAAGCGTTGTGTTTATACAACGAAGGGAAAAACAAAAGAAGTTTTCAGTTGGGAAAAGCAAATTTGCCAATTGCTGCAATTTAAAAATCATTAGCGTTAATGACAAACGAAATTAATTTCTTGCAACTAAATGACGCGTTTCTCGCAACTGACATTTATTATGACAACTTTTGAAATGTTTGCAAATAACGATTCCAAGCGCGACAAACGAGGTTCGTTTGCAGCAAACTGGCCATAAGCGTTTTTTTTTGTTCTTTACGTGCATTAAATTGATAATCGTTAGTGTGTGTTTCACATAAAATCCATTCAATTTATTAAAATAAAGAAAAATCTCAAATCAAGTGTTATTACTGCTAAACATAGCAGGAGCATTCTTACATTAGTACCTCCTTACTCTTGACTCCAGAAAAGTTTAATAATAAAATATTTCACATTCTTTTGCTAGGATATAAAAATACCTCTGAGAAGGAGTTAAACGGCATATAATGAAGTCTATGACAGAAATGCAGAAAAAGGATTAAGTCAAATAATGAGAAACCAAATCCTTTGAGACGATGGAACAGAATTCTTTCTCAGCTATACAACTTACATAAATGAACAGGGATGAAGCGTTGTTCTTTCTTGGCAACAATTATGACGTTTATTGTTGAAACAATTATTGCAGCATCATCTTTTGTAGGCAGCGTCATGAACACAGACGTCATCATCTGGAGAAAGAAGAGTTGTTTTTTATATAAATGGAAGTAATTTGTTATTATAACACATCTTTCAGTGCGATGAGAGGAAAAAAAAAATGTTCTTCATAGGACATGCATTTCCTGGTCATGAATTCCGTAAGCCTTGAAAAGGATGCGCATTTTCGATGAGCTGCTTCATATTACTATACATGTGGCTAAGTACTAAAAATTATCAGAAGTAGCAGATGAAGTTATCGAGGAAAGGGAAACAAAAAGTTAACCCTTCAGAGAAGAAAAAATGCACACACGGATAACAGTTGATCCTTTGTTGATTTTGAGCTAATGACTTGTTTTGACTTGCATCTTAGGGCTTCGGGACTAGAACAACACGCATCATGTACTGTGGAGTAAAACACTCAAATTTTGCACAGTTTTTTGTAAAATTAAACCCTGAGCCTTAAGCCTTGTCTGGGCCCATTGTAGCACACATGTTTCCGCTGCTGTCTGCCAGCATATCCTGGCTTTCAGTTCAAGCCTTATGTTACTCCTAAAAGGCGACATAAATTTATTTTCATTTAATTTTATTTATTTTTCTTGCGTTTAAATCCGGTTTAGCTTGCGGTTTTGTTATCCTTTCGTTTATTATGACGACTTGCGCTCGGGTGTGTGTTCTGTTGTCGATACAATTCTGTTTGTATTTAACCGTAGTAGTAGCGGCAGCTTCAGGGATTCACACTCTTCGAAAGCATAGCTGGCAGCGATTTTTATTCATAATAAATTAAATGAAAATATTTTTACAAGCGTCGCCGTCTGCATCAGTCATCATCAGTCAATGCAGGCGGATTCGTTGCCAGGATGTTTGATTATAAATACAAATATATAATGAACCGCAGATTTGTCGCGTATGTATATAAACTACACATTTTTCACACAGTATGTGTGAGCTTAAGAAAAGCCAAATACATAGCTGCAGGATATATGAAGAGAATGTAAAAAATCATGGGTTTTTTTCATCCTTTTTATATTCACTTATTTTTAACGCCTCGCAAAATTTAGTTGCAAACAAAATTTATTGGCTTGAATATCCTTTTCATCTACGATCTTATAATGGAAATGTTATTGTAAATAAATCGGTTGGCTATAAATCTTCTGTATGAAATTCGATACACCATTTCGTCCTGCTTGTCTGAGGATGCTACTGTACATCCTACCATCAAACGTTTGTTTGCCTTGAATAGACAAATGTTTGTTTGTTTGTGTGACTAAGAGGCTGTTTTAACATAATGATGAATGTGTTTAGGAATTTTGCCACACTTTATATATCCTTTGGGCAACTGTATTCGGTGTAAAGGGTTATGCTATGAAAATGTATTAATGTATCTGAAAAACTTCCCTCATTTTTCATTTGTATTTACATAGAAATGGTTAAGTTTAGTTTTTTTTTTTAATAATTCGTTATGCTTTCCTTGATATTTTTCGATCAACATTTCGTATGTTTCCGTTAAGTAATATTTTTTTTTTGTGCTTTTTTTATAAATGTACATTTTGATTTAGTATTCTCGTTAACAGCGTATTCATGCGTTGTAAAATTATTATTTAAATAGTTTGGTTATCGTCGAAATCGATTATTTTTGTTTTTTTTTTAAATGCGAAGGATAATTTTTGTTAAATCTTGTGCATAGAAATTGGGCGTTCAAATATAAAGGATCTCTAAATTCGAAACAGAATTTGGTACTTTCGAAACCAGCTTAGAAAAGTACCTGTTCGAGCGTAGAAAATAGCACGCCAAAAATTTTTTTCTTGATGTTAGGGAATAAGAAAAAGTCATTGGGTGCCAAGTCAGACCTGTAAGGCAGATGACCCATCAATTCCACATGTTTTGATTGCTCAAAAACTCTTCTGTTTGAGCTGATGTGTTGGAATTAACATTGTCGTGATGGAGGATGATCTTCCTTCGTTAGTTGGTTTTCCTCAATTCTCCGAAGACTTCCGACAATCAAATGGTGGTATACCATTTAGCATTACCAGTTCTCCGTTACTCATGTGGTACATTTGCGACCTGACCTGTTTTCTGAAAAAACTGGCAACTATTTACTGGATGTGCTCCGTCCGTAGACAAATTTTGTCTGTTTTTGTTAACTTTGAAAGACCCAAACAGTGGGCTCATAGGCGTAGAACCATGAGTCATCACTTGTGGAGATGTCATAGACGTGTTTTGAACCACCTCCGCTATATTTTTCAGCAATTCCTTGCACCAGTCGCCATGAGCCCTTTTTGACCATCATGTAAAATCTGTCAATATGCCGAGAAAGTTACCCGGAGAACCCTATAAGAACTCAGTTACTAATGTAAAAGCGTTCTCTCTGTCAAAAATAAAGTTCCGGGTAACTTTCTCGGCATATTGGCAGTATAAGTAGAACCTAAGTAGCTTGAGCGGATCACAGTGAAAAGTCATGCAAGACTACTGATAAGTTGGTGTAGCGGCCAACGAAACCGTCTGTCTAGTCTGCTGTGTGATTTTCTCTATACAGAACCGTCGTTGTTGTTGCCTTCATTGTCTACATGTTGTCTTGTTGTCAAAATATTTGGCCTTAAGCTCAAGTTTGTTTTCAATATAAATAATGAAAGGTCATATTCAAATTTAAAAATTTTCAGAACATTTAAAAATATTTTCAGAGATACAAAAAATTTAAAAAAATAACAATTTGTTCAGTCCAGCGAGTAGCTTGAAAAAACTTTTGGGTTTGATAATCAAAATGTTGACGATATTGTGACAAATAAATAAATAGTCATTGAATTCACAAATCACTTTTTACCCTCGTGCCACTACAAATCGAATGTGTTCCTATCAAAGCTACAAACCAGCTCTGTCAACCAGGATCTTTCAACGAGAGGTGCCATTGTACATTTTCCACCATTTTTTCAGATGGCAACATGCAACTGTCTTTCCATGACGTTTGACAAAGAAAAACTAGTAGATTTTTAGATATGAATCAAAACACACTGGCACAATGCATTGAAATAGTGTAAATTCAGTTAAAAAAAAACGGTGAAAATATCGCAAACATCATTCGTAAAGTTAATAGTTTGGCCAGGGGCGGTTCCAGGAATACATTTCGGGGGGGTTTCAAAAATATTTATGTACGTTATATATATAAAGGGTAGTTAAATTTTAAAGGCCAATGTTGATTTTGAATAAAACACAAATTATTAAGGAAATTATTGTCGTTTCTTTTTATTATGATAATATTGGTATGGTTCAATTATGCATGGAACAAAATATCGGCTAAATGGCCGCCGACCTCGGCGGCACACCACCATCCGATGGTCCAAATTTTCGATGACGCCGAGGCATAAGTGAGGTTCTATGCCATTAATGTGCCGAATTGGCGGGGTGCAATAAGGCCAACGGCAATAAGGCCGAATTGGCTTTATTTCCTTTTCAAAGAGAAATAAGGCCGAAATTGTGAATTTGGTTTTATTTCCATTTGAAAAGGAAATAAAGCCTAAAAAAAAATTTAGCAAAATGGTAATAAGGCCGAAAAATAATTTTTGCAAACTAAGGATTATTTTTTATAATTATTTTTAATAAAAAGTACGCTCCCTGTAGTCTGTTGTTTGAAAAGTTACTGGACTCAGCGTAGGTACTCAATTTGCAAGAGAACAGTTGCCATTGTCAACCTCAATGTGCTTGTTTTCGTATCAACGCGAAAAATTTATTAGTAGTAGTTCAATAGTGAATGTGAAGAAGTTTTAATATTATAAGGAATGAGCGGAATATTATGAGGAAGGAATAATAAAAAAATTTTTATTAAAAATCGCGGCGATTTATTATAAACCTGCGGCGCTCATTCTTTACAATATTAAAGCTTCATTAAAAATTTTAGTAAAAATTGCGCATATTTTATAAATTTTCATTCATAACTTTTACGTTTATATTTTACATTTTTTTCTCGACCACTTACAAAAAGATGTATGTTTTTTAGCATTTAAACGATCATATTTTTTGCTTTAAACGGATATATATTTCTATTATTAGAATAAGATATCCTAGTCTTCTCAATAAAAAAATATGTAAATTTTTCAGACTTTCACGATTTTTATCTTCTAAACCATTTGAGACCTACCTATTTTTTTTTTGCAGCATTAGATTTAGAAGTTCCATACACATTTAAAAAACAAAAAAAAAAAAAAAAAAAGAAGCGTGAACCTAGAGTGCAATTATTCCAAAATATGTACATTTTTCAAACTTTCACGATTTTTATCTCCTAAACCATTTGAGACCGACCTTTTTTTGCAGCATGTGCATTAGGAGCTCCAAATGCACATTTAGAAAAAACAGAAAAAAGGAGCATGGGCCCTAAAGTACAATTATTCCAATTCTTTATATCTTTAATTTTTCATTAAATAAAACTACAAAACTTATTTGATGGCGTTTTAATATTGGTTCCTTTTAAAGGGAAATAAGGCCAAATTGGCTTAATTTCTTTTTCAAATGGAATAAATAAAATTGCCGTTGGCCTTATTGCACCCCGAAGCCGAATTATCTCATCCTTTAGCTTTTGAATTGTTGCTGGCTTATCGACGTACACCTTTTCTTTCAAATAACCCCAAAGAAAGAAGTCCAACGGTGTCAAATCATGATTGGTGGCCAAATGACATCGCCACCACGTGAGATAACACAGCCATTGAATTTGTCGCGCAAAAGAGCCATTGTTTCGTTGGCTGTGTGGCAAGTGGCACCGTTCTGTTGAAACCACATATCGTCCACATCCATATCTTCCAATTCGGGACATAAAAAGTTCGTTATCATCTCACGCTACCGAACACCATTCACAGTAACTGCCTGACCAGCCTCATTTTGGAAAAAAATACGGCCCGATGATGCCGCCAGCCCATAAACTGCACCAAACAGTCACTCTTTGTGGGTGCATTGGTTTTTCGACAATCACTCTTGGATTATCATTCGCCCAAATGCGGTAATTCTGCTTATTGACGAATCCACTGAGGTGAAAATGTGCCTCATCACTGAAGATGATTTTCTTCGAAAATTGATCATCCACTGTTGCCATTTCTTGCCACCATTCTGACCGTGTAAATGCAAGTCTTTATGCATAATGTTCATCAACGACGAACGTGAGAGGTGCAATTGTTAGGCACGACGACGAGTTGAGGTGGACAGCTCTTCAGCCACACTATCGCGAACAGCAGCAATATTTTCTGCAGTACGAGCATGCACTGGTGTTTTCACATCTCCTACAGACCTGGTTTGTTCAAATTTTTGCACGATTTTTCCGATTGTACGCACATTTGGACGATTAAATTGATCGAAAAAATCACGAAGTGCTCGATATGCATTTTGATTTGAAAGGTCATTTTCATAATAAGCCTGAATAACTTTAACGGTTCAAATTGAGTTAGTCTGAAATTGAGAAATGTCAAATAAAATGCAGAAAAAAAGTTGACATTTAGGTGTGGTTTATATTCAACATCGGCCCTTAAAATTTAACCACACTTTATATACATTATATACATTTTTCAAAAAATCGTAGGCGTTTGAAGAAACCGTTAGTCTAAAATCTATTTCGAGCCTCTGGTTTTTCAAAAGAAGGTTATAATTTGTGTTTTGCTGCAATATGTGAAAAAATTATTCCACTTATTGGAAAAAACTTTGCTACGAAAAAAATAGCCATCCACATTTCACTCCATATTCACTCCATATGATTGTGTGGTGCTCAGGATTATTTTTTTGTGTTAAATATCACAAGCTGACGCTGGGGTGAAGATAATTATAATAATAAAAGTTATTTCTCTGTTTATTTGACTCGAATACAAATCTTAAAGGCCAACATAAAACCAACATCAAAATAAATAAAAACTACAAAAACCGGAATTTTTCTCCATTACTGTATAAAAAGGAATTTGAAGTCTACACTTCCGATACTATCGAAACTGTGGGTTTTTAAATTAAGATTGAGCGGTGTTTGGATATATTTTATCCAAAAAATGCGGTGTTTTTGTGATTTCAGGTTAAGATTGTATGTGTGACTGTTTACAGCTACAGGCGCAATATCGCAAAAACAATCAAAAACTGGAACAGAATTCAGTAGTTTAGCAATACGTGTAGAAACAGCTACAAACGTTTACAGCGTAGGGGTGTGAATATTTAAAGTAAATTATAAAAAACCATTTTTTTTTCTTTTTTTTCGGGGGGGGGGTTTGAACCCCCAAACCACCCCCCCTGGATCCGCGCCTGAGTTTGGCCATCATCAACCCTGCAAACATTTTCTGAGTGCCTCAAAAAAACTGATTCTAAAAAGAGTCTTTCTTATGCGTGTTTTAGGAGTACGCAATAAAAAGACTCAAAAAAGAGTCTTTGATATTATTGTAAAATGATTGCTCAGAAATAAGACTCCAAACAGAATATTTTTTATGCGTGTTTTATGAGCACGCAATAAAAAGACTCATCAAAGAGTCTTTGATATGATAGTAAAACGATTGCTCAGAAATAAGACTTTAAAAAGAATATTTTTTATGCGTGTTTTCTGAGTACGATGAATGGCAAAATATGGAAATATATTTATTTTTATTATTAATATTAAATAAATGGAAAAAATGGCACACACGAAAATTTCGCGCAAAGGGTTTTTTTATTATTTATTTAGATAATTTTGTACCGGACGTAGTATTTTATAGTTCACCAGAGTGACGAAAAACAGTTTTTGAGGTTTTATTAACAACATATCAATGCCAGAAATTAGTGGTTACAAAGAGTTTTTAAACCATTAAAGAGCCTTTAACATGAGAATTAAGACTCTTAAAATAATAACTTCTATAAGCTCTGAAAGAGTCTTCATATGAGTCCTAAAAAGATTTCATTACATGATTCTTAAAAAGAGTATTAAATATGGCGCTTAAAAGAATCTTAATTTTGAGTCCAAATAGACTAATTTATATGATTTCTATAAGAATCCTTATTATGAGTGTTTAAAGAGTCTTTATTATGAGTCTCAATTTTGAGTCTAAAATGAGACATAAAGCAGTCATTATTATGAATCATATTTTGAAGCCCACAACCTACGAAAATGTACTCATAAAAGAGTCTTTTGAGCGCATTGTGACGATAAAAACTCATTCATATGAGTCTTAAAAGAGTCTTTTAAGAGTCATAATGTTTGCTGGGAAGCTTCTTCTCGCACAGCTATAGTGAAATTAATCGATAAATTCGAACTTTTCGGGCAAGCTTGTGATGTCTACATAGATAGTTAGTTTGAATTTAGTTTGAGTTCAACCATAGCTGTTCACACAGATCTGCGTCGGCAGAATTGTGTTTAGCGTGACATTTCTTTGTTTACTTTTGTGTTCTCATATTTTTTTCGGTTCATCCACCACCGTGATATAAATTCCACTTAAGGAAAAATGTGCAGCCATCTCTGCGTTCACATGCGAGTTCTTTCTTTTACACTTGCCTACACAGTTCTTTTCTTCTCTTTTTTTGTTCATTTTTGCAAATACAAAAATGGCACAATTTTAGAACAGCTGTTTTTGACATTTCTCACCACAAAAATAAAAAGTTGCATCTGACGTGCCTTTTTATAAGAATATTAGCATACTTTTTGGCATTTCTCTAATTGAGTTTTATTAAAAACAGAAATAAGTTGAGTTAAGTTGAATTTCATCCTGCAAAATTGTACTGAAGAACTCAAGAGTTTATTTTGCGTTCAATGGCAAAACTCAGCTTTGTACTGAAAACTCAAACTAAACTCTCTGTTTAGACATGGCTAACTCGTGCTCGTTTGGCTAGGCCAAATGAAAATATCGCAGCTGTTGCTGAGAGTGTGGGTGAAGCGTTATTCTTAAAATATTCTCTACATTAATTTTGCAAAGATTTTTCTGTTATTTTTATATCTAAAACAAGAGAGAAATAAAAAAAAAACACTTTAATTATAACATCGCCACGACTTTTGGTGGGTGCTAAAAATAAAAATGAAAAAATAAAACTTTCAGTCGGACCTATTTTTAATGTGACCAAAAGGAACGGATTAAGTTTTGGGCACAGCATGAACATTGAACAAAAAAAAAAAAATAATATAAATAAAAAAAAAACAACTCCTACTCTTGCATGTCGCCTCAAAATTTATTGTTTTAAGACTTTTGTTTAATACTCATAATTGACTGGAACATAAATAAGAAAACTTTGTTGCCTTGGCTTCGCAGAAAGAAACCCTTTTGACGGGGGTTACAAATAAACAAAGTATAGAAAAAGAAGCTCATAAACTCAAAAAACTTAAAAGTTCAATAACAGCAACTACAACAACAACAACAAAACGTAAAAAGCAGCCAACAAAATGTAGCCAAATTAGGACTTTAACACAGGGCAAAGGAAAGGGTTCAAGCGGAAAAGCGACGCTTTAATGGGTTGTAAAGATTTAGTGTGTAAAAGGCGGGTAGTTTGAAAGAAAATATAACTTAGTCAGTCAGTTTGTCGGGGTGAGTTGGTAAAAAAGAAATCTGCGTAACAAATTCGAGAAAATTAAACAAAAATTCTTCAATTTCAATGCAGCTTAAATAAGCGTTAATTACAGCAGCAGGATGCCCTGGGGTACATTCAGGCAGTACCCAGCCAAGGCGACTGCTAACCATACCAAGCCATTACTGCCACTGTCAGTGGAAATTCCAGCAAATGTCTTCGCTTTACTAATGTGTAAAAATTTTAACAAATTATTTTTGGCCACAAAATCCTAGCGCCCGGGGTGGTATTGCATGGTTTTTTTTTTAAGCGGTTGGGGGCTGGGGTTGATAGCTTTACAAAAGTATTTCATGTGGTTCTAATTTGTTTCCATTGCCGTAAAGCTTAAATTCGTAGTATTAAATGAAAATATAGCATTGCGAATGTCATGCAGCATTATATGTGCCCCCAACCGTGTGCACCAGTCAAGCCCATGCCAAAGCCAGCTTCCCGAACACAATCAACTCTCACCCTCAGCTCTTCGAATGCATTCTGTGTAAGCCCAAAAATCTGTGAAAATAATCCCATGAGCACGGAAAGTCACGTGTGCCGCCTTGTCGCCAATGCAGCATTGGATGTGTTTTTTTTTTTCGTTTTTATTATTCTAGTTTTACTTTTAAGAGTCCTTTGGAAAAAAATAAACCAATATTTACAACGACCGCAACGTACTGTACAGAGCACAGCACAGCATTTGCAAACATAAATTGTCCCGAGGCTTTGCTACTTTGTTCCACCATTGTATTCATGCAAAATTTTTGTATGGAATACTTTTAAGTCCCTGTTTGTACACTTTTTGTCTGTCCTTTTAAAATAAATAATGATATCCTGCATTTGGGCGGTTACTACAGCCCGCAAGGTATTATGTGGGGAAATTTTCTTGCAATCTTAACTTTAAACATGCTGAACTGTTGCATGCGAACCATTTCTATGCGTATAACAAAAATAAGATTGTAAAATGAAAAAGTTTACTTAATCCCCATAGATCGCTTCGGGATGTAAAGTTATGTATTGTTTGATGTGCAGGAGATAGATTTAGTTTCCTGATATCTAAGTTATTCCGAACAGAACTTCTCTATATGCCCTTCTCAGCTAAGCCATTAGATGTGGGTACACTATCAACTCCCGTTCGTGAACAAATTACATTCCACATATATTCTTTAGGTCGAAAAACCAACAACGTGTTAGGTTAAATAGCGTACAGAAGACACTATAGCTGTAGTGATTAAAAATTTTTCGGAAGAACCGCAATTGTCCATTAGGCGTCGATACAAAAAATTTGGCATATTTTTGTGCAGTTTGACATAATCCAACAGACGTCGAAAGACGATTTATTTCCTTACGTCGAAATAAAATATTCCGGAGTTTTTCGAAAAGTAGAAAGAAATATAAGTTAGTAACGTTCGTCCACGAACGAGTCTGCAAATGAGACAGTTAAGGCTTATGAGACAGTTCATAAGCCGTACATGACAATGAATTACGGTTATTTAGCCATCACACTAGACTTGAGAACATGTATGTTAGTATAGTTTGAACCACCTAGTAACAGTGGAGGATCTACATACGAGCTGAATGGGCTTTAGAATTTCCCCCCCTTGGAGAATTTTTTGTATGGGACAAAATGAAAAAAAGTCAAAAAAGAGTTTCAGCCCACCCCCCTTGGCATAAAAAAGTGTATTTTCAGCGAATCCTCTTGGCGAATCCTAGATCCACCACAGCCTAGTAACGTTAGGATTTTGTTTCGCCTAAAATACGAAAAGTAAGAGTCGACTATCGACTTTTTCCAATACACCAAGAGAAAAAATATAACTATTATCCAAAAACTTTTTAGTTTATCCAAAAAGCGAGTCATTTTTGCACCAATAACGCATTGGCATAAATCGACTACGTAAATATTTAAAACTTATTTAAATACTTTTTTAATTAAATAAAATATTTAAACAGAATTAATAAAAAATATATTAAAATTATACACGAATTTTTTTAAATATCTTTCAAATATTTACTATTTGAAAAGAAAACTATCGCATTTAGAGAAAATTTATATAAAAATATGGAAATTAAAAAACAATATATTTAAATATTTCTTACGAGCTGCGTCCATCAAATGCCATTTTGTTGTATACTTTATTGTCTTTTTTACTTTTTTCGTTCTCAAATTTATACTTTATATGACACCAAATGTCAAAAATAGTACAAATTAGAGAAAGAACATTTTATAAAATAAAAAGAAAAATATGCAGGCAAATGACAATCGGTGCAAGACATTCGTGAGAAAATGCCGTGTTGTCACTCTAACCTTACACAATTGCATCATGCGATCACCATTCGCACTCACAAATAATCTTGGCCAAACATCCAGGTTATATTATATTTATAACAAAAAGCAAACGAGAACTATAAGAAACCGAAAGCAAGAATCTTAATTCTAAAAACTTCATTGATAACTGCAGGAACAGAGTGCGATGTTGTTGCTGCTTGTTCGGCTATTTCAGCTGTATATTATAGGTAGGTATGTGTGTGGTATAAATAAAATTTAAATACGGGAAAAAAACGAGTTGTAAGAAAAATATTTGATTCATCCACGTAAATATTTAAATAAAAATTATACACAGGCGTGGATAATGTTAAAAAAAAATAAATAACTGGCCATTTCAGCCCTTCAAAGGACTTTGACCTAGCTTCTTATAATCAACTGTGTTGTGCGTGTTATTAAGTTTGTACACAATTAACCGAGAAATGGACCTTCAGGTTTAACGCCGACTCCGAACGGCGATGAACGGAATGTTCTTGTTCTCAAGAAGCTTTACATGGCATTTTGATTACTCTCTGATGTTTACCATTGTCTGCAGAGAGGTGGCGACCGTACAGAAAAATAATTTTAATTCAAATAATTTTCTGTCGCTGCTGGGGTTCGAACCCGGGTCTCCAGGTTCGTTGACATAGAGGCCACGCAACTACGCCACAGACGCCACGTGGATAATGTTAATATGCATTATGTCCCTTAGTGTATTAGTAAGTCGATTGCCTAAAGTCGAAAATTATCAAGCAAATGTCGATTTTCGACTAATTTTGACTTCAATTTTCACATCCCCATTCTGAGATTGGGGCCATATCTCCGGGTCGCCGGGGGCCATATCTTGAGAATTAGGATCAAAGAGAAGCAATTCAAGATGTAATACATTGAGTTTTGATATTACGTTCAGTGAATTGATTTTCTTTCTTCAAGAAAGTCGATCAATAATATGCCGTGAGAAATAAAAAAAAAAAAACTGCCCAAATACTCGACGTTCCAATACCAATACTTTTATATTTTCTGTAACTTTGTGCTTGTGGTAGTGGAGTCTCGCTCACAGCACTGAAAAAATTTTTGTGCAGGTATCAATAAATATGACGACTCGGCTCGTTTGTTTCATATTTTATTTTATGTAAGTTAAGATTTAATTTTATGTTCATGTTTTTATTTCAAAATTTAAATCAAAATAAATCAACTAAAATCATTAAACAAACTATTTTTTTAGTAAAAAACCATATTAATTTTATATTCAAATCCAACAAAAACAAAGAACACAAAAAAAAAAACGAATAAAACAAGTCTTCCATACAAAGATATACTATAGAACTTAGTGTTTACTTTATTCAGTAAATTCTTATTTATTTGCCCATCTATTTTTTTCGGTGCATAACAATCAAGTTCAAAGCATCTTGCAGCGTGGACTATACAGCATTAATTCTCAGCGCCAACTGATTGAAATAACGTCTTGTCGGTGTTTATATATGTGAGACACGAGAAATAGTTCGTAAACGAGACTCTGCGAGTACGGTTGCCACTTTAGTCATTTGTGTCCAAATTTGGTAATTTTTGTTTCACTTGGTCACTTGGTCACTTGGTCATTTTTTTCTTCATCTGGTCACTTTTTATAAAGTAATGCAATTTATAAAGAAATTAAATTTATTAAGAAATGAAAAAAGAATTTGAATCCTCTTCAAATCCAAAATGGTACCCTCAGACGTGCTTGTGGACTCTGGCAGCTAAAATAGCACGTATGTATATGTTTGAAAAATGATCCTCTATGATTCAGATATAACTTTCACATTTCCAACCCTTTAAAAACTTTAGAAGTACTAACGTCAAGAAATTTACCGTAAAAGTTTACGGTTTTTAAAATTCTTCAGCTTATTTGTCAATTTCTCTAACTTAAAAGAGGGATGATATTCTTTTAGTATATTTAATCCTTTTTGTATATCTTCGTGTTTAGCAGAGAGACTCTGCCAGACATATTGCTTGCCCCGTCGTATCCTTGACCGATCAAGAATGAAACGTCCAGGTTACGTATGTATATGTAAAAAAAAAGTAAAAAACTTAACCTGTGTTCGAAACTGCCGGTACAAATTTTAGAAAATTGTCGCGTAAAATATGTCTGCCATTTGATTCATGCACATATCGAATGCCGTTTGTTATAGGCCTTCGTCTAATGTTCTTGGTAAGAGTAATAAAATTATAAAAGTTGTTATAAAAATCAGGCATCAATTATAGCAGAATATAACAATAAGAAACCCTTAATTGAGCACACATTTTTGCATCTATTTAAATATTAAATTTCATTTCAGAGAAAACAATTATGATAAGTGCATAGAAAAGTGCGAATAAGCGCATCTAGACTAAAAACCTTGAGAAAAGACCAATATTGTCTTCTTCCAGTAGTCGAACTTTATTCTGACAAGTGCTTGCAATGGTTGAGACTCTTGTCCACCACCTTTAGCAAACAATACACAAGGAATGCAAATATGCAAGCAATAAAGCCAGAAATATGCAACCAACTATTTGTATTGTATGGAAATATTAAACAGCGAGTCTTCAAATTTTGCCAGAAGATGAAATTTATAATTTTAAGGCGTAGCCCACATAATAAATTTCTTCTACCATCTTCACTTTAGACTATTTTTGGGGGTCTATCCCCTAAATTACCCCATCTACGCCACTGCATGAACTGCACCTGCATAAATTAAAAATATAGCAAATTATAATTTTGTGTGCATGTGCTACAATTTCAAATTTATAATGTTTTGGTCACTTTTTACTGCATTTGGTCATTTTAATTTTCAATTTTGGTCACATATTTTATTTTCAAGTGGTAACCGTGTCTGCGAGCTGCTACCACTGATGTTAACTGCACAGTAATTACTGTTTTCTACAGTATTTTGACTGCTCATACAGTACGACAGTAATTTTTTAAAATATCAAGTAATTTCAATGGCCGGACAAAAATATAAAGTTTTTTTAGAAATAATTTGCTAAAGAAACATTTGTTACTTCTCTGTTCTTCTCATAAATTTACCACCCCTGGAATTTAGTGCAAAATGGAACGATAACCCTGATAACTTTGCAGATTATAGTGTACACATCACTAGTACTAACAACCGTACAATTCCAAAGAAACCATTTTGCACTTTTAGGAAGATCTGTGTACGGTCATTTAGATGAATAATATCTAAAATTCTTAATTTTCTTAAATGTATTAAGTATCAAAATATATTTGTTAAGTTTGTATATTATAAGCCGTATTCATAATAATATTTTAACATAGCTTTAAAATTTTCAATAGTTAAAAAGCTTTTTAATGTTAGAAAGTCTTTTAAAATTTTCTTATTCATAAACATGTTGTAGCGGCTTTTGTAGTTAAATTTAAACTCTTTCGATTTGAAGTGGGATGAGTGTAAATAATGGTTTGTGTATTAGATAAATTCAATGACTTTATATTTATTTGTCACAATTTCGCCAACATTTTGATATTTTAACATCAACAGTTTTCGAAGCTACCCTCTGCATAGAAAAATTGTAATTTTATTGTGTTTTTCGTAAATAATTTTAAATGTTTTGACAAATTTTCTTGTCATATATTTTTAATTGTTTTCTTTTACATATTTTGCAAATGTTATATTTCGAATTATTTTAATACTTTTATACAATTTTTGTGTTCAAATGAGAGCAAATAATATTAGAAATGCTTTGTGAGGAGTTTATAGCATGTTTCAGCCATTTTTAAAATAAACAAATATTTTTTGACTTTTTTTTTGTTTTTGATATATTTTGAATTAATTTTATATGTATATTTTTGACAAAATGTATGGTCAGATGAAAACGAAAATACAATTCAAAGGGGTTGATTTAAGTTTTCAGCAATTTTTAAAATTATCTCATTTATGAAGCATTTTAAAAAAATGCTTAACGCTATTAACGTTTATGACTAATGTTTTTTAATTATTTGCTTATGAAGGCTTTATAAAAGGTTTACAATTTTTTTATGAATACAGCCGATATAATAAAACAATTGTATACAAATTTGCGTTTTTATTGATTTGCGTTTGATTGATCGTTTTAGTTATACAGTAATTCCACAGTAATTTTTGTTCCAATTCACAGTAATTTTGCACCAAAAACAGTAATTTTTTTGTGCCCAACACAGTAATTTCAAAAAATTATGTTAACATCACTGGCTGCTACGCGCCCTACACTCAGTGTTGCCAGATTGAGGTAAATTTCCCTAATTGAGGTAATTTTTGACTCTTTTTTTGGGCAGAGGTAAAAAAGGTAATTTTTGACCAAAAGTGGTAAATTTAGCGAAAACGATAATTTTTTTAGACTTGTTAATTTTACGAGTTATTGGCAGCACTTTTAACTCTCTGAACATACTCATACTCGCAAGCAGTTTAAGAGCCCGAACAGAACTAAAGCAACTGTCTGTTGGCGACAATCAGTTCCTCTCTCGGAGAAATCCACTAAGAACACGTCAAGAATAGGAGCGGTTGTCGGATCAGCATTCCTTTTCGGTGTGTGAATGGTACAAATGTTATTTTTTCATGTTTTTGTTGTTTCTTTCTAAATATTTGTATACAAAAAAAAAAAATTATAACGATAATTAATCATTTAAAAATTTGTTGATTTTTTTATTTTGGAAAAAGGTAAATTTTCTCCGAAAGTGATAAATTTTTTCCCAAATAGTGGTAAATTTCAATTCGTCTCTCTGGACACACTGCCTACACTGCTTTGACACTTCGGAATTTTGCTCGTAATCATGTGCCTTCTGAGACGTTTGTGAGCACAACATAAACCAAAAATTTCAAGAAACTGACAGTGCCAAGAATGATAGGAACAAGATTACGCATTCCGCAAATCATAGAGAGAGATAGAGAGAGAGAGATAGAGAATGTCGTCATCCAACGCAATTGTCAGCTTTTTTAATAATTTTACTTTGGTCCCACGCCTAAATATTTTTCTTTTATTTTTATCCTAAACCTGGCCTCCTGGACCTCCTAAACCTATTGGTGCAATAAAATTGAGTAGGTCTCGATTGGTTTAAAAAAAAAAAAAATAAATAACTGGCCATTTCAGCCCTTGAAAGGACTTTGACCTAGCTTCTTATGATCAATTGTGTTGTGCGTGTTATTAAGTTTGTACACAATTGACCAAGAAAGGGACCTACATGTTTAACGCCGACTCCGAACGGCAATGAACGGAATGTTCTTATTCTCAAGAAGCTTTACATGGCATTTTGATTACTCTCTGATGTTTACCATTGTCCGCAGAGAGGTGGCGGCCGTACAGAAAAATAATTTTAATTCAAATAATTTTCTGTCGCTGCTGGGGTTCGAACCTGGGTCTCCAGGTTCTTTGACATAGCGGCCACGCATTTTAACCAACTACGCCACGAACGCCACCTCGATTGGTTTAGGAGATAAGAAATATTAAAAGTTTAAACAATTTATATTTTTTCATATACGAAAATATCCATTTTTTTATACAAAAAAGTAGTTATTTTAACTTAGCTTTTTCGCAAGAATATATCGATGGCTTAATATAGAAAAGGGGTAACTCGATTTTTTGTTACCTTGTAGGAGAAGAAAAGTACTGAATAAAATCTGGAAAACTGTGGATATAAAAACTTTTTTAATGCAGTTTTTATTTAAAATATGCAACAACAAATAAGCAAATTTATTTTTGCAAGGGAGGTTTATTTAAGAGTAGTCTACCAGAATATATTAAAAAACGTTATTCCAAGAAAAACCGAGTTACGCCTTTTCTATATTAAGCCATCGATATTTTCAATTTCGTGCCTAAGTGACTAAGCCATCGCACATTTGCATTCGTTTTTGTTAAGCAGAATCGCTGCGTGACGTCATGCAGTCAAGTGAGAAAGAGAGAATTAGATAACGGGACTGCGGAATGAGTAATCTTGTTTCTATCATTCTTGACTCAGTGCAAGACGTGAAGGCAGCGAAACGACTTCACCATGGACGCTCCTCCGAAAATATCGACGCAGTGAAGGAAAGAAATGAAAATACTTCAGTTCGCCACGAAGTTCCCTGGTTTGGAGATTTAACACCGTTTTGCTTATTCATTTAGAGTTATATTATGAGTAAGGTCCACGCAAATCATTCGTAAATGATATTAATGAATAAAATTGAAATAAAGCCCCGCCCTAACTCATTGATTACATTAGAAATTTTACGTATGTACACTAAGGGAAATAACGCATATTAGCATTATCCACGCCTGAGAAAAATTTTATTCAAATATTTACGTGGATAAATCCAATGTTTTCCTTACAACTCGTTTTTTGCCCGTATTTGAATTTTATTTATATCACACACGTACACACATATTCCATACAAGCAAGCAGCAACAGCATCGAACACGTACACACATACTCCGACAAGCAGCAACAGCATCGCACTCCGTTCCTGCAGTTTACTTCTTGCATTTGCAGTTCTTATAGTTCTCATTTAGTTATTGTTGCAAGAGTAATATAGTATGCATGTTTGGCAAAGAAATGAAATTAAGTAGGGTGGAGTGACAACTCGGTATTTTCTCAAGAACATCTTGGACCGGTTGTCATTTACCTGCATAATTTGCTTCTACCTACATATATTTTGGACATTACTTTTTCGTTCTCTATTTTATACTACGTCTGACAGTTGGTGCAATATTAGGGCACCAACTGTCAAAAATAGTATAAATTAGAGAACGGAAAAAGTGAAGCGAGAATAAATTATACAGGCAATGGCATTTGATGAACGCAATATGAAGAAAATAATACCATAAAACCATTAAAAACATATTCAATTTAAATATGTTTTTTTAAAATTCAATATTTTTATATAAATTTTCTTTAAATGCGATAGTTTATTTTCAAATAGTAAATATTTGAAAGATATTTTAAAAAAATTCGTGCATAATTTTAATATATTTTTTATTAGTTCTGTTTAAATATTTAAATATTTAATTAAATTAAAAAAGTATTCAAATAAATTTTAAATATTTACGTAGTCGATTTATTCAAATTCGTTATTGGTGCAAAAATGACTCGCTTTTAGGATAAATTAAAAAAGTTTTTGGATAAATTTAATATTTTTTCCCTTAGTGTATATTACCGTTCTAGGGTTAAAGTTAAAAAAAAAACCTGCTCATAGTATGAAATTTCTGCTTTCCTCCGCTTAGAGATATTTAGCCTTAAAGCCTGGAAACTTAGTTTTACGTAAAAACTGTTAAGTGTATTTTTAAAGAATATTATCTGATCTATAATCAGAGTCAAAAGTTATGACGCAGGAAAAACTAGAGATACAGAAAGATTTGTATTTTGTATATAATCCCTGTGAATCTATTTTATATTTCAATAAATAATTGAAGAGATATCGGGACAATTATTCTCTTAATTCAAAAATAAATCATACATGTCTTATTGATACACATTTATAATGGTAGTGTTGTGACTTCGAAGTAGGATTTTCGTTCAATTAGATATTTTCGTAGTATTTCAAATAACGAATCCCATATGGCTGCGAAATCATTGAAAAACTTAAAACCCATTGATTGCTGATGGTTCTAGAAGGTAAATTTTCGTAAATGTTTACTACTTTAATGGGCTAATTTCCAAACGGTACCAAAATTGTCGCTTGGGAGGATTACTGAGGTTAATGAGTTGTATTTAAATGTTTTGCTCATAAGTATAGAAAAATCAACTCAAACATAATTCGATTTATATACCTACTTATTTCGATGGCGATTATTATTTCAAAATATATCTGTGGAATAAATCTTTTCATCCAATATTCACAATTAAGTCCAAATATTATTGCATTCTCATCTAATGCTCAACACGTTTGCGGCAATAATGTGGCATCGAAACATAAATCCTGCGAGAGAAAAGCACTTAAATCAAGCAAGGCGGACGCTGGGAGTATTTCAAAAATAAATGACAATACGCCTTAAAATTTAAATTTAAATATGTTTCGGCCGCAAGCGGTGCGACACAATCCCAAAAGGATGTCGATAAAAAAAAATAAAAAATAAAAAAATAAAACAACGCTATAGCAACATCTAGATATGGACGAAAAATTCGGAAAAATCAAAGTCGTTATGCAGCGATTAGTTCAGGTTCATATTTTCAATACCGACACGCTTCCGGCAGTCAACGCCCGCTGCTCATTTAAAGCATTAAACCCACTTTTCACTGCATTTTCCGGCAACAAATGGAAGTTAAAAAAATATTTCCCAGCACTAGAAAAAAAAAAACACAAAAAAAACTTTAAAAATATTGTCACAGTGAAATCGCACCATTGCGATCTGTGAACTAGTCCAGCGTCTGGTGGTGACTGGCATCCGACCAAGGGGTGGTAATGCTAGTGTTGGTGACCCAACCGAATGCGTCCGGTTGTGGCATAGAAAAATTATCAAAATCAGTGATAAGCATAATTTTAGGCGTTCTTCAATGGGCACAGCCACTGTTTCCCAGCCGACCGACTGCGATAGCAATCTAGCTTTTGCTTAGAAATTGGTACGAGGGGCGTGCTTGTTGCTATTTCATTGCTGGGTGTGCGACGACTGTCTGCAGGATGCATTTGACTGGGAATTGTAGTTGATAAGCATCATTGACGACAGACAACAGCGCCTGGTGTAAAGAATTTAACCAACATAGGAGCGTGATTTTGGCTGAGGACACGTTGCTGGCCTAACTGGTACGTAAAGATGATATGAAGAGGATAACATAGAGTTGGGCACGAACAACATGGTAATGCAAGGAAAATAATATTGAAAGACCATTTAAGGATGTTCAAAAGATAGCAATAACTAAGCTTGAACTATTTCATTGAGCGTTATCCAGCTAAAAGGAAAAGGGAAGAGACCCTTTTTTTGATGTATGATACAATTTTATTTTTTTTTAAACCAGCCCATCGATTCTGGCTCTTTATACAAAACATTCATAATTTAAAAATTACAAAAATTTATGGAAAATTGTAAATTACTCAGCTCAATTATTTCAGTAGACCCTAAAATGTGTAGCGTGTCGCCTTTAATAATTAACATACACGGAAACATCCTTAACATTATGCCTATTCCTTAAGATAATTCTCACATTACTCGAAGTATGCCATAAATAAACAGCTTAACAGCGTTATGGTACCTGCCCACTTTTTAAGGATTCACTCAAGCAAACAAGAATCTCACATATCGAATTTAAATAGCTGTGAACAATTAGCAGGATTCGTATAAAAAGTATGAAAAAAAAAAATGTCTGTTCATAAATATTGAACAATTCAAATTGAGTCATCCTTAAAATATCCTTAAAACATAGACAGCCACTTTAGTTTATATACCGTCTAAGTTCACTGCAACGGATATTATGATTAAGTGAAGTGTTGGTGTCGGATTTTTCTTTTTAGCAGTCTGGAAGATATCTTAAATTATGACATGCTGGAAAATGTCATTGTCAAGAAAATTATTTGTATGCATTTCTATTGGAATCAGTGAAGGATGTGCCTACTTAAAAATGCCGCTTTCGATTTTAAAGCAGCATCTGGTGGAGGTTAAAAATTCTGCCACCTCTGCAGTTATAGCTCATATATCGATGGGAACAATTTTTGTCAACCCAGCATATGTTTGTTATAACTAACAGTCGAATGGTTTTTTCAAATGAAATATTTAAAAATGTAAGAGGAAAATTTGTCTGGGCAGGAAGAATCTTAGGTTTTTCTAAAATCAAGTTGTTGCTAAAGTCCTATCTGCTTAAACAGTGATGGGCACACCAATACTATAATATTTTCTATAATTTTGTGCTTGTGGTAGTGGAGTCTCGTCCTCAGCACTGAAAAAAATTTTTGTGTACGTATCAATAAATACGACGACTTATTTTCATGTTTTGTTTTAATTAAAATCAAAATAAATCAGTTAAAATAATTAAAAACGATTTTTTTTTTTATTAAAAACCAAATTAATTTTAAATATACATCTATAAAAACAAAGAACACAAAACAAAACATGATAAAACAAGTCTTCGATCCAAAAATATAACTTAGAACTCAGTGTACTTTATTCATAAAATTCTTATTTATTTTCCCATCTATTTTTTTCGGTGCATAACAATCAAGGTCAAAGCATCATGCAGCGTAGACTCCACAGCATGAAGTCTCAGCGCCAACTGATTGATATAACTTCTTGTCGGTGTTTATATCAGTGTTGCCAGAACCTGGGATTTCGCCCATATTTCGGGTTTTTTAAACCTCAAAAGGGCGCACTGGATTTTGAGCCCAAAAATGGGATTTTCACTCAAGTCGGGTTTCTTAAATTTTAATTTCAAAAACTTAGGAGAGAGGGCTGGGCTGTGAGCCAGGATGGGTTGTGAACCATTACTTTTTTCTTTCCCCAATTATCGAGGTAATTTCGTTTCTTTTTTTCTTATATTTTCGTAGATTTCTTATACGAGGCCAAAACCGACCTACGGTTGTAAACGCCAGATAAGTTAGTAGGTAAGTAATTGACATATCGCCAATCTTCCAACTGCTAAATTTGTCTTTTGACATGACGCAATTTTTGCAGTTACACCGAAGTGTACAGATATATTGCTTGTGCCAGTGGCAGACATCGTTTTTGAAACTGTGAAAAATTTTGCGAAAGGCAATGGAGAGCTGCGCGCTTACTGCTCCAGACAAAATTGATCTGAAGCAGGAAAAAACAGTAGAAAAGTCAAAATCCCTACCAAAAGCATCACTGAAGAAGGCACAAACAACACCATCCAAGAGTCCTTAGGCAAAAGAACCATCAAAACCATCTGATGAGGATATTGATTTTTGCACCATTTGTTTGAGGTTTTTTCCTAAAGAACTGACACCCAAAAACTCCATCGAACTTATAATATTATTGGTGATTTACTTCGTATTTTCCGACTTTTATTGGTATTTGCCAGATTTTTCACAACCCAGCGACATTTTTGGAAGAGCCAAAAATCACGTCTTTAGAAAATTGGCAGTAGAGTTTTAAATTTTGATCAAAACGCTAATCTGTCTGCATAAAAAAGTTGCGTTGTATATTCACGTTTCCAACAGTATCTTGGATTATTCGATATCTTTATTCTGAGGAAAATTTTGAGCCCAAAAACAAAACCCGGTTCACAACCCAGCCATCTCCCCTACATTAAAAGCAATACTCTTGCTGTTTAAAGCAAGACCCTTGCAAAGCTGTTAAAGAATTGAACTTGAACACAATGACACTGTGAATATTTTAAAGAGAAAGAAGAAGAATTCAATTTTGGATGGTCGGATTCGTTTTCTTTTTGACTTGTCTTTACCAGGTAAAAAAGAGAAACAAGCCAAAAAAATTAACGAGTAATTAAACATGAAGCTATGTGCAAGGTTTGTGAACGGAATTTTTTTATTTTTAAAACGGGATAAACAGGGCGTTTTAAAGAAGAGAACGGGATATTTGTAGCTCGGCATAATATCATCAGATGTATGCGTTCAGCTCACGCTGTAGCAAATATGAAATCGTAGCGAGAGCCGAGCGCTTCATTCCCCTTGCAATTTGAACAAAAACGTAGCGAAAACCAAGTGCTTTGTTCTCCTTGTAGACAGTGTTGCCAGATAGTCCGATACATCTGATTTGTTACGATTTTTAGCATTGGATACGATGATCCGATATTGGGCCAAAATTTCTCAAAATGTTACGATTTTAGGAAAAATAGATCCGACGTCCGATTTCACAATATTTCACATGTATTTCTTTATGTATATGAAATGAAAAAAATTTTAGTGGACCTCTACGCCACCTTTATTCAAGATTCCCAGAATGTGATCACTTTGGCAGCACGTCCTATGCGATATTTAACAATCCACTCCTTAATTTGATCTTAAAAGTAAAATTGCTCTTGAATCAATTGAATGAGGACCGTCATTAGCGACGAAATCATAATTTGTATCTGCCTCTGCATCCAACGCTGCTTCTGCCGACACCTCTTCCTGCACCATCAACTCTACCTCTGCCGCTATCTCTGCCTCTGCCACCATCCCTGCCTATGCCGCCACCTCTGCCGCTTCTGTGGAATTTGCAGAAACTGCTTTACAAAGTTTTGTTTTTTCTTTTGCAACAAGACTTTTAAAGTGGCGCTTGCTGTACCCTAACAACTTGTAACTCATATTATTTTACAATTTATATTTCAACTTAAAATATTACTTTTTTTCGAATGGAAGCGTGGACTTTGAAGTATTATTTTAGGTGGGACGTTTTGATGATTTTTTTTTCCGTTTTTGAAATTAATTTTTTTTACATTAAAATCTAATACTTTTTTTCAAGTGCTACGTTGTCGTTACGAAAAGTGCAACAAATAAAGCGCTACACAAACAGCACTATTTGCAAGGAGAATGAAGCGCTCTTTATGTGCATACAAGAAATGCGCACTGAAATTTTTCTGCTGGGTTGCTTTAAGAGTTGTTGAACAGGAGAGATACAGAACGGAGATTGTTCAACGAATTTTTGAAAGTGGAAACTTTAGCTGTTGAGTTGGACGTGTATCGAGCTTTAATATTATTTGTCCCTAGATTATGATCCCGTGAGGTGAACAGTGCAGCTAATTTAAATGTTTCTTCTTTATTCGACTATTTACTACTTTCGCATGGAGAAGATTGGTTCTTAGCAGCACTTAAGAATGGTCGGTCGATGGCATTAATCGAAAATTTGTGGGCATTTTTCTTAAATTTTGTTTTTTATTCTTGCTCTATGGAATTTGATGCAGATTATTATCCTTAAAGGAACTCTTTATTATGCTTTTACAATAATTTGACGCTACGACATTTAAATAATAAAATAATGTCCTTGAAAGAGCTTCCTATGATCGGTTATGGCCATTACTACATTTAAAGCTTCTGTGTTGTTTCTGTGTTGGTCTTTGATTTGTTGATGCGTTTTGTGTTGCTACACTAAGGGAAAAAAATATTAAATTTATCCAAAAACTTTTTTAATTTATCCTAAAAGCGAGTAATTTTTGCACCAATAACGCATTTGAATAAATCGACTACGTAAATATTTAAAATTTATTTGAATACTTTTTTAATTAAATTAAATATTTAAATATTTAATCAGAATTAATAAAAAATATATTAAAATTATGCACGAATTTTTTTAAAATATCTTTCAAATATTTACTATTTGAAAATAAACTATCGCATTTAAAGAAAATTTATATAAAAATATTGAATTTAAAAAAAACATATTTAAATTGAATATGTTATTAGTGGTTTTATGGTATTATTTTCTTCATATTGCGTTCATCAAATGCCATTGCCTGTATAATTTATTCTCGCTTCACTTTTTTCGTTCTCTAATTTATACTATTTTTGACAGTTGGTGCCCTAATATTGCACCAACTGTCAAACATAGTATAAAATAGAGAACGAAAAAGTAATCTACAAAATATATCTAGGTAGAAACACCGAGTTGTCACTCCACCCTACATAATTTCATTTCGTTGCCAAACATGCATACTATATTACTCCTGAAACAATAACTAAATGAGAACTATGAGAACTATAAGAACTGCAAATGCAAAAAATAAACTGCAGAAACCGAGTGCGATGCTGTTGCTGCTTGTCGGAGTATATGTGTACGTGTGCGATGCTGTTGCTGCTTGCTTGTATGGAATATGTGTGTACGTGTGGGGTATAAATAAAATTCAAATACGGGAAAAAAACGAGTTGTAAGGAAAACATTGGATTTATCCACGTAAATATTTGAATAAAATTTATACTCAGGCGTGGATAATGCTAATATGCGTTATTTCTCTTAGTGTACATAAGCCTTTGCTCTCAATTCTTGCTCACAACGCTCCCAGAGCGCTCTCTGCCCATAGCTGCTTATGATCAATTTTCTTGTGCTCAAGACATGAGAGGGTTCACAAATGTTCTATGTCAGATGGGATTCGAACCACGCACGGACCCCGCGAGTCGAAAATTGGGATCAAACGGGCCACATAAAATAACGAGCCGCCACACGACTATTAAGATCTCACCTTATATGGCAAAAAAAAAAGCTGCGAAGAAGTTTACCTTGTTGGAGACGGAGAGATTGTTAATTTTTTGTTATTGATTCTTTAAACTAAATGTAAAAGTTTTCTTTTCCTTTGTACTGAGGATTTGATAACCATATCTGGGATATTTCATCACATGTTAGATCCACAAATCAAAAACTTTATTGATTTTATTTGCCTGTAAATATAACGTTTATGATGTAAATCTCCACCGAGGTAAGCTCTACATTCTAGCTTGAGGTTAAATATCTTACATTACCAAGCATAATCATACCTTACCTTACCTTACCTAACCTTACCCTGCCGTACCTTACCTTAGTTTAACTTACCTTACCTTACCTAACCTATCCTTATCTTACCTTACCTTATTTTAACTTAACTTAACTTAACTTAACTTAATTTACCTTACCTTACCTTACCTTACCTTACCTTACCTTACCTTACCTTAGCTTACCTTACCTTACCTTACCTTACTTTACCTTACCTTACCGTACTTTACCTTACCTTTTCTTACCTTACCTTACATAACCTTACATTAACTTAACTTACATACCCTTACCTTGTATAACCTTCCCTTAACTTACTTTGCCCTACCTTACCTTACCTTACCTTACCCTACCTTACCTTACCTTATCTTACCTTACCTTACCTTACCTTACCTTACCTTACCTTACCTTACCTTACCTTACCTTACCTTACCTTACCTTACCGTACTTCACCTTACCTTTTCTTACCTATCCTTACCTTACCTTACATAACCTTACATTAACTTAACTTACATACCCTTATCTTGTATATATAACTTTACCTTACCTTACCTTACCTTACCTTACCTTACCTTACCCTTACCTTACCGTACTTTACCTTACCTTTTCTTACCTATCCTTACCTTACCTTACATAACCTTACATTAACTTAACTTACATACCCTTACCTTGTATAACCTTACCTTAACTTACTTTGCCCTACCTTACCTTACCCTACCTTGTCTGACCGTACCTTACCTAACCTTACCTTAACTTTCCTTACCTTACCTTACCTTTTCTTACCTTAGCTTAGCTTAGCTTAGCTTAGCTTAGCTTACCTTACCTTACCTTACCTTACCTTACCTTACCTTAACTTACCTTACCTTACCTTACCTTACCTTACCTTACCTTACCTTACCTTACCTTACCTTACCTTACCTTACCTTACCTTACCTTACCTTACCTTACCGTAGCGACTCGCAGTGAGTTTATCTCAAATGCAAAATTTACAACAGAAGAATATTCCTCCTCAAAGTATGCAACGTTTATTAGAATTCGCATTGAAATTCCAAATAAAACCCACTAATAAATTGCTCTCTCACACATAGTAGTCTCACCTAAATTTTAAAATTTAATTTCATTATTAACCCTTACCTAACTCCAATAAAATTACAGTAATATGTTGTCAACAACAGTCAACCTTTTATTGCATTATTTACATTATTCCGACATAATTTCCAAAATATAATTGTATCAAAACGGGAAACAAAGAAGACTAATCCGCACAAAGTCAATACGTGGCACAGCTTGACTGAGTTGCACAAAATGAAAAAAAAAAAGAAAAAATCAAAGCATAAGAAAATAAAAGGGAAGTGCTTGCAACCAACCCTTGCCAAAAGCATCAAGTAACAAAGGACAAAAAACACGCTGCTGAACACTATAAAAGCAAGCAAAAAATTGGGAAAATACAGCAACAACAACAACTATGCTGCTGCCATTAACAACATGACCACGAACAATTAAACGGCATGCAAGGAAAAAGGATTTAGTATGCGGCTGTCTAAAATCGTCCTTTGTGGAAATTTCGATTAGTGCAAATGAGTTTTTGAGTGAATTGCGAGCGAACAATGAACGAAATGGAGTGCGTATAGGACGCACACGCACACACTATTTCACACACACAAACACACAGGCCCACTAAAACGCTGCCATGCTATACCACTACGTCATGCTGTGCTTCAAAAATTCACTAATATGCAGGATATAAAGGAACACAAGTGCAACCTGAATCCTAAAAACTGCTAGACACTAAGTTGCATAAAGGCAGGCAGGGAAGAGGTGGTTAACAACCACCACCATAGCCGCCAAACAAACTGCAGTCAAATAAGCAGCGCAAAAAAAAAAGGGTTTATTTGTCTTCAAGTAAAAACGTCTCATTATTCTTCCGCATTGACTTCAAATTTCAATTGAATGTTTGAACAAGTGCGCTTAAATAGAGCTCGTGTTGCATGCAGCATGCAGTGGCACGGCTACAAGAAGGGGATCCTGAGTCATCATAGTCCAACAACAATGGATGTAAAACAACATTTTTGGTCAGGCCGCACAAACTAGTGCCAACGTGCACAACCCTTTTATCGCTGCAAACCTGCTTCAAAGCCTGGCATTTAATAACCAAACCATCAGCTGTAGTGCTCATAAAACAAAAAAAAAAACAAAAAAAAATTCCCAAAGAAAGGGGTGCCCCTTTGGCACTGCATGCAACATGATCGATCTGAAAAGTATTTCGTTTTTAATGAATTGAGTCCACATGCCAGGCGGCCGGAGAAGCTATAAGAAACACCACCGCCAGCTTGTCATTCACAATAACAGGGTGGCATTATTTCTTTGTCAAACCTCTTCTACTCTGGGTTATTTGAGATTTAAGAATTGTATGCATTTGGTTTTCCTTAATAATGACAGCAAAAAATCAGCGCAGAAAATCTTTCTATTCTTAAAGCAGTCGATTAACAATGGCTGGCTGCATGTCACTCAAATTGCCGCCATTACAGTTGGTGTCAGAAGCTTTCGGTGTATGATGATGACGATGTTGTCATCTCATTGTGCGTTTCGTTAAAATGAATTTCTTACTGGGATTACTTAGAAGATTTCAAAACGAATTTAAGTGAATTATAAATCATCGTTCTGAACTTGATTAGATGGATGAGACTAAATGGATAAGATGAGATAGAAGATACTTAAAATCTGCGAAGGTCTAATGTTATCTTAGAATCCTAAAATCTTCTCGAAGTGCAAAAAGGTAATAATGCCTACCAGGCAGATGGAGGAAAGGAACGGTAGATTTACAACTGGCCATGGTTTTGAGTCTAAGTATACGAGAGCAAGTGAAAGGTCCCTGAAAAAGAGTAATCTAGAACGCATACAAATTTTCAGACTGATATATAATTAAGTTCTGTTTTGACACCCATCGAAAGCAAGCATCCCTGAAAAATCTCGTCAATATGGAAAAAAACGTTAATTTCGCGCCTTTTTTAAACGGGTATGGCGATTCCTCACCATCGGATGGGAACGATTCACAAGTGGTTAACAGATTTTCAATGCCGAGATGGTGGTTCCACTAATTCCACAAAAATTGGATGGATTCGAAATTCAGCACAAGAATAACCCCAGCGGACCTTGTTAATACCCAACTTACAATATTTGTAAACTGGGAAACATCAAAAGGAGGTGTGATATATCCCTCTCTGGCTCATAACTATGTGCTGAAAGCTGATTCTTATAAATCCAAGTGGTGTTAAGGAGGTAGCATATGTGGATGGTGTGGTTGTGATCAGGGCTGCGAAGTCGGTTCGAAAATTTACGACTCCAACTCCAACTCCGCAGACCTGGTTGTGATTGTATCTGGGCTGTGTCCCCCCGAACTCACTGAAATGATGGAGGGCGCTTTAGACAAATTCATTGACTGGACTGTCAAGTGCGTCTTGGGAGTAAATCCTAACAATACTGAACTAATGCTGCTCACCACAAAAGCTAAGGTGCAATACTTTGACCTACCAATGCTAAACGGTTACTCACTCTCGTTATCCAGCAGTGCTAAATGTCTGGCAGTCCCACTAGATTAAAACTCACCTGGAAAATTAACTTTGAACAAAAGGTTTAAAAGGCCAGCATAGCCTTTAACGTCTGTAAGATTACATTTGGTACAAAAAGGACTTAAGCCTAAAATACTCCTACGGTTATATACTGTCAATCTTAAGGAACGATGCACTAGTGTGGTGGGCTGCATAAAGTAAAGCGTACAACGTAAGTAAACTATCCAAAGTTCAGCACCCTGTAAGTAAAGGAATCAAGGGGAAATTCGATCATGTCCGACGTAGGCACTGAATATCCTAACACACCTGATACCTACGTACCACACCTGAAACAACTACATCAAGCATTGCAATCAGATTAAAAGAATCTGCCTACTGGAAAAGCAAATCTTATTGAGAAGGCAAAATACTTAGTCTATTACCATAGGTATTGTTAATAAATTGGACAGACAATGTCATTCCCAATCTTAACTCAAAGAGGACACTAGTTTCCCTTCCAGATCGGAATGGCGCAATGGGGGTGCTGACCCCGTCTTCGACATTCTCTACTATCCTTATGGGTCCCTGATGCCTTGGAATGAGAACTGATATATACTCAGAGAAACTAGACGCTGCCAATTCCTTCCGTCTACCGGACTCAGCCAGAGTTTTTCAGGCAGAACTTCTTACGTAAAGGTAAGTTTGTCGCGCTAAAAGTCTTACCATCACTACCTCTAGTTACTGTAAAATCCAACTGCAAACTGGTAATTCAGTGTAAAGAGGAGCTTGCCAGGCTGAGTTCCCTACTGGAGATTAGTATTATTTGGGTTCCCAGCCACAGGAACATTTATGGTAATGAAAAAGCAGACGAGCTGGTTGATGTTTCAAGTGCGGATTAACTCCTAGTTCCATTGAATACGGTGAGGGGAGTAGTGTACTCGCACTACTTTAACATATCTGGTTGAAGATGAAGAAGTTTAACGAAGAAATAGGAAGAAAAATTAAGCATTTAAGTGACTTACGAAGAGCTCGCGAACTGCTATCAAGATCGCGAATTGATGTAGCTAGAATCAGAGCTATCAATACTGAATCATTGGTGTTCACCAATGATCCTAATGAAGAGGAGACTTAAGTACACTTTCTATGTGCTTGCTCAGAGCTGCTGGCAAAATTTAGAGTAAGAATTCTTGGTAGACCATTCTTTGAAAATCTAGAAGGACTTTCAACTTTAAAAACCAACGATCTGCTTTTACTTTTCAACAGCAGTTGATGGCTCTGAAAGTCTCAAAGGTAATATTTCAGTCCTATTTCAATCTAGTGGAACTTTTAACTTTAGAAACCAACCTACTTATACTTCTCAACCGCACCAGATGACTCTGAAGTTTCTAAAGGTACTATTGCAGTGTTAGTGGCATCAAAATGGCTATATTGAGCTAATTGGATACTGTCTGTAGCAGTATCACCACACAAACCAGCAAATCAACTATGAACACAGAGGACGTCTAATGTTCTACACGTCCCCTTGGGGTTGCAACACCTACTTTGCTACGATATGGACGATCGGTAAGCGAAAGAGCACGAGAATTCTAAGAATATGGTCATTTCAACTCAATGGTTGCTATCTGCCAATCGGTGCCACATTTGTTCTCTATTGACAATAAGCACGACCGTCTGATAACTTAAAAGGAGTATTTGGCAATGTTTAAGTAAAATAAAAAGGACTTTTTGCAACATTTCGTAGCCGTGGAAAAAACACGTTTCCACTTCAATGCACCAGAGACCAAAGAACAGTCGAAACAGTAGATTCTCTTGGCTAATCGAGGCCGAAAAGCGTTGAAGTAAGTCATTGCGACAGTTCATATCGATTTCCTTGAAAAGGATAAAATTATCTCAGGCGTATAATATGCAAAGCTGATAGATCAATTTGAAGCCGATTTGAAACAAAAGTATTTGTCAAAGAAAAAGGTACTTTTCAATCAAAACAATGCACCGCCGCATAAGTCTGCAGTAGGAATGGTAAAATTGCATGAATTGCACCAAGGATTGGTTCGTTATCCACAATTATCTCCAAATTTGGTACTGTCCAACTATTATATATTTCCAAACTTGAGAAAATGGTCCGGTGGGAAGAGATAAGGCACCTACGATGTGCAACAACAACGAATTTGTATTAAGTTTTGCGTTAAAAACGATTTCAATGGTGCGATACTCTGAAGAAAATAGTCGTTTATCAGTGGCATGAACTTTTCAGAAGTGGCCACGAGAAGTGAACGATGATACACGCAGTCGGAGGCCATCGACATCAAAAACCTTTGAAAACATCAACAAAATCAAAGAATGGATGACCGTAGATCGCAAATTGACCATAAGAGAGCTGACAGAGGAGTTTGGTTTGCTTTTGGGTCCGTTCGTCATCATTTTGGTTAATGATTTGGGAGTCAGACGTGTCGCTGCAAAGCTGGTGCCGAAAGACCTGAATTTCATGCAAAAAAGGGACCGCATTGACGTCGCAAAAGACATGATTTCCAAAGCCGAATCCGTCCCAACATTCATCAAACGGATCATTACTAGAGACGGGACGTGGATTTATGAGTATTACACTCAATCCAGACATCAAGCAAGTGAATGGCGTGCACCGAATGAGCCGCGACCGAAAAAACCACGTCGTTTTCAGTCGAAAAAGAAGACGATGCTCACAATTTTCATGGATTATAAGGGTGTTGTGTATCATGAATTCCTTCCACAAGGCCAAACAGTCAACAAGGAGACGTATTTGGGCATAATGAGACGTTTGCGTGAAGCACTTCGCCAAAAAATACCGGAATTGTGGGCAAACAACTCGTGGATCTTGCACCACGATAACGTACCTTCGCACAATGCCATTGTTATCCGTGAACATTTGGCTAAAAACGAAACGAATACCATTCAACAACCACCGAATTCACCTGATTTGGCTTTCTGCGACTTTTTCCTATTCGGTAAATTCAAGAAACCGCTCCGCGGAATGCAGAACCGTTGGCCATGGAAAATCACCCAAGATGAGATCATGGAAAAGTCGAAGATGTCTCTAATGGACATACCGGAAACCGTATGTCCACCAGCGCTTGATGCAATATGTAAATTTTTCAAATATTGCATCAAGCGCTGGCATAAGTGCGTTGCAGTCGATGGGGAGTACTTTGAAGGGGAAAATATCGATTTTGATGTATAGTCTCGTATTTTTAATTTCCTGAATAAATTCCGGGAACTTTTTGATCAGGGTGGTATGTTGAGAAACAAAATGGGCTTATAGCATATAAATTATTTGTTGTTTTATTTTTAGAGATGCAATATCTTGTATCAACAATCAAACAGTCCCAGTTGTGGAAACCACAAAACGACTTCGAGATTTTTAAGAATTTAGTCAACCTGGGATTCAACATTAACTCCTCTCTTGCCAATTAGACTTCGGAACTAACTTTGGAAAATTCTTGCAAACTAGAGGATACTTTGTGCTCAATAGCAAATTGAGAAGCAGATCCCTCTCTGGACAAATAAGATACAGGCTCCATAAGTTCTGATGAAGAGAATTTAGGAGCATTCGAGAAAAAGATCCTTGGTAAAATCTTCGGCCCAGTCTGCGTCAATGGCCAGTACTAAATTCGATGGAACCACTAGCTGTATAAGCTGTACGCTGACATCGACATAGTTAAGCGCATAAGAACTGAGCGGCTCCACTGGTTAGGTCTTGTTGAGGGGATGATTAACGACGCTCCAGCGAAAAAAAAAAACATTCAATTCGGTACCAGGTGGCGGCCAACACAGAAAAGGACGCCGATATCTCCGTTGGATGTTGGACCAAGTTTTGGACGATCTGACAACGCTTGTAAAGGATATCCCAAAAGCCGCTAACATTTTGATTCGGGCTTTACTTTTTTGTGACAAGCGTAGACTAAATCTTTTACAGCTGTCAACAGCAAGCGGGGGTTTAGTCATGAAGAAATTCACGGTCGAGCAACGTGTAAAAATTGTGAAAATTCACTAAAAAAAAGGTGAAAATTTTGCTGTGACGATTAACAACACCCGGACACATCCCCAAGACCTTCCCATGCACCCACAACAGTGCGCTGTTTGGTGTGGATTTTGGAATAACGATGTCATCGGGCCATTTTTCTGCGAAAATGTAGCTGAAACCGCAGTTACTGTGAATGGTGCCCGATATAGAGACATGTTCTATGGAAAATATCATGTCATAGAATGTCATGGAAAATTTAATAAAAAGGAAAAAAAAATATTCGATTCGGTACCATGTGGAGGTCAAGACAGAAAAGGGCGCCGATATCTCCGTTGGATATTTAACCAAGTTTTGGACAATCTGACAACGCTTGTAAAGGATATCCCAAAAGTCCCTGACATTTTAATTCGGGCACTACTTTTTCCTGAAAAACGAAGACTAAATCAATGATAGCTGTCAACAGGAAACGAAGGTTTGGTCATTAGAAATTCACGGTCGAGCAACGCGTAAGAATTGTGAAAATTCACTACAAAAATAGCGAACATTTTGCGGTGATGGTTTGCAACACCCGCACATTTCTCCAAGAGCTTCCCATGCACTTGCAACAGTGCACTGTTTGGTGTGGATTTCGGACTGACGGTGTCATCGGGCCATTTTTCTTCAAAATGGTGCCCGATATCAAGACATGCTTGACCAATTATGCCAGAATGTCATGGAAAATTTCATGAAAAGGGCTCGAGTGTACAAGAAAGGTCGAGGCGGTCATTTGACCGATATTATGTTCAATCAATAACCTCCATGTCTCTACTTTATAATTCAATAAAAACTCACTGACATTTCAATAAAACAATGCGTTTTATAAAAAAATGTCAGTGACTTTTGGGACACCCTTTAGTTTTCAACTGGCGCCATCAAGCGGCCAAAACCAACTTACGATTAAGAGCACCAGCAAAGTAAGTAAGTCTACGCATGAGAAGACCAAAAAGTGAATTTAATGATAGTTTGAAAAATTAAACATTAAAAGATTAGGGGTATTCACGGGTTGATGCGAATTGCAAAATGTAAAAATGCAAGATATTTTTCGCATTAACGCATGAACATTAATATTGCAACTTTAATGTTGAAATTCTCTTAATATGACAATTCAATTAAAGAAATTCAAAAATATATTGCCACCTTTTTCAAAATAGCTACCCACAAATGTTTGAGCAGTGAAGAGTTGGAAGTCAAGAAGAGTTGCAAAATTGCTTTCAATGTCTTTGTTGTTGGAATGATGCCAAATTTCGCAATTTTTCTTTTTCGCATCGTCATAACAACGTTTCACATCAATCCGTGAATACCCCTATTAAAAACCTTTCAAACAACAATTTTACCCATATGATTTTAAGTTCAGTAAATTACGAAAATAACAAATATACTTGGATTCCGAATGTTTTAAGAATATAAAACCTTTAATAAATCATGCATGAATTCCCAAGCGTTCCAATGATTATGGTGATGATGATGGTGATGATGATGGTGATGATGATGCGTCATTCGATTTTCTCCAATATTCAGCTTTTAGATGTCAATCAAAATGCACTGAATAGAGTTGAAAAAAACCCACCCTGATGGACAAACGGCACACGCAATTGGCGCGTTATCTTTCACGACAATGTCCTAGCATAGCTGTCAAAAATGAGTGGAGGTTGGCAGCCCGTCACTAGTTGTAATAAAGAAAAAAATATTAAATGCTATGCATTTGCCGCGTTTGACGTGCATTTGACACTGACAGATCGCAGCGCGAATTGGCCTCAATAGGCCGCAATGGGCTAAATTATGTCGTCTTTATTGTATTATTGTTGTTGTTGTGCGCGCATTTCAAAGGATCTTCTGCGGGAAATGCGCAAAAAATCCTTTCATGTGCAAATTAAAAAATGAAATGAACAACGCGGCATTTTGAGCTGTCATATTTGTGCGTTAGTCTGGGTTTTTTTTTACAGATGGGCGTGTGTTTTTTATGTATCTGGGTACGTGTGTGCGTGTCTTTGTGTCAGCGTGCTCATGGTCTGCCAGCGGCAGGCTGTGTAAATTACGTCTAATGGACGCGTCAGGGTGCGCATCGCAACACTAAGCCAGAAGGAAGTAGGAAAAAATAGGACATTAGTACGTCGTTTAAGTAGAAAAAAAAAGAAGAGAGATCCTGTCAACGATGGACGATGACAGCACAGTGTTATATGCATCCTGCGGCGAGCATCGAATGCAATCAAATGATTTCTTTGTGTTCATTTGGTTTTTCCAAATTCTTTCGCCGCACTCAGAGTTAATTGCGTCAATTGCGAAAATCTTTTATATTGCTTCATATTGGTTATTGTTTCTGATTTTGTATTTATTTTTGTTGTTGTTGTTGTTGTTGTTGTTGTTGTTGTTGTTGTTGTTGTTGTTGTTGTTGTTGTTGTTGTTGTTGTTTGGTCTTGCAACTGACAGCTCGAAATGCACTCAAGTGTAACACCGGCTGCCTCAATGGGCTGTGAAATAAATTTTTGCTCTTTACGCGGTTTTATTGCAACGCCATTTTATTAACCGTCATATATCGACCATCGTTTTGCCTGTAAGCGCGTGCATCACCGGAAGTCACCAACACCACCACCACCATCACCACGATTGACTCATTTCCTGCACTAGCCAATTCCATTATTTTATGATTCTTCACTATGCTGGAGTCATCGGGTAAGTGCCACATTAAAAGAAAAACTTTTTGCTACTTTTAACATAATTGACAGCATTGACTGTCAGTGCGTTTTCTGTATGTTTTTCTACTACGCCGCATGCTACGCAAAAATGTTGCTTTCTTCTATCATCACATTGAATCGTTGTATTTTAATACAGCTGAATGCATTTACTTAATTTCTTTTTCGTTTTTGTTTTTTTTTTTTTTTGTGGTCTTTTTTCGACTTTTTCCTTTCAGCTTTATTGAAAGCAAATAAATTTACTTACTCACTCCTTTGATGCCAGGGTGAAATTTTGAAAATTGAATTGAATTGATTTCCCATACTGACGAATGGTGTCCCTTCAACGTCATCATCAACAACATCATCAGTTTAATCAAAGTAATTGCCTTCAGTTTTAAATCGCAGGGGACTATTTATACATGCTCTTTAATAGCCACAACTATGAAGTGTTAAAAAATAGGATAAACATTTTTAAGTATAAGCGATACAATTCAATTTTATTTAGGGAGGAATAATAGGATTTTTTATGTCAAAAAACAAAACTTCTGTTCAAAATTGAACCGAACTATGCAAATAAAACAACAACGGTTCATTACTCTTCAATATTTATTGTATCACCTTCAAACACATTACCATCGGAGACGATACACATATGCTAAAGTTTTTTCCATTCCTGAAAGCATTTTTGATGGGCCGATTTCGGAATGGTATTTAGCTCCCTATACGAATTCTCTTTCTCTTTCATGACTTCAATCGTCTCAAAATATTTTCAAATAATATTGAGCGTTGACCTTGCAGAAGGAATTCGGAGTGCAAGACACCGTGAGAATCAAGGAAACAGTCAACATCACCTTAATTTTTGAATGACTTTGTCGTGCTTTTTGGGTTTGGCTCATCTGGATAGCACCACTCTGCAGATTGTTGAGCTGTTTTAACGTCATACTCGTAAACTCAGTCTCGTGACTAGTATTGATGCGCTGATTGTCCGTTCTGATTGCCCATTAAAAGCATCGCCAGAGCGACAGTTTTTTTAACATTTTTTTAAGGAAATTCACAAATTTTGGTACAAGTTTCGCTGTAACCCGTCGCTTCCCTAAAACATCATTGATCATTGCCTAAAACATCATTGAAAACCAATTCAGTAGATATAAAGAGTTTTCCGTTAAGGACTTGACAACTTTTTGACGTAGAATACGTCATTCTTGGAGGTAAGTAGGGTGGTTGATAAAGATCAGGTGTCGGTATTTATATCACAATTTGAGCCTTTGGTGTGCCTAAAGTACTGATTGTACAATGTTGATGTTAGCACTTGTTGGTCTGCTTGATCCTCACTGGGAGAAAAATTCATGTTTGAACTCTCTAACTTATATAAATTTTACACAGTTACATCAAATATAAAGCCAACATTTGATGTTTTTGTTTGCTTAAGTTTGTTACCTATTTATCGACGGTTTCCGGTTTTATCGACGGTGAAGACAGCGCATCTAGCGTGAAGACATAAATCTTATAATTAAAAAAGCATACTTTTGGGGGAATGTTGTTTTTAACAGAATCGCGTAGCCCAGTAATTCTGAGTAGTTTTGAGGGGCAGGCTTTTTTAACAGAATCTGTTATTGAAATGTCAAAATTCCGCAGACAATCAAATATCCGGGCATATTATCGACAGTGAAATTTTGACATTTCGACTCTCCACATGGGTTGTTGAACTTGGTAGCATTGAACAAATTTTATTTGCTTGTTTAAGTTTGCTACCTATTTATCGATAGTTTCCGGTTTTATCGACAAAACCAATAAATTTGTATGAGAGCCCCTCTAAGAAGTGGTCGGAGGGAATAGGTATCAAAGGCAAAAATGTTCCTTTTGCAAAAAAAAATGGGGATCGGTCATTCATATTAACCCTCTCCGGCGCTCTCTTAGAGGTCATATTCTCAGGTGTATGGAATAAATAAACAAAAACCATAAAATTTGTATGAGAGCCCCCCTAAGGAGTGGTCAGAGGGAACAGATTTCAAAGGTAAAAATGTTTCCTTTGCAAAAGTAATGGGGGTTGGTCATACATATTAACCCTCTCCGGCACTCTTTTAAAGGTCATATGCTCAGGTGTATGGAATAAATATACAAAAACCATAAAATTTGTATGGGAGCCGCCCTAAGGAGTGGTCGGAGGGAATAGGTGTCAAAGGCAAAAATGTTCCTTTTGCAAGAGTAATGGGGGTCAGTGATACATATTAACCCTTTCCGGCACTCTTTTAAAGGTCATATGCTCAGGTGTATGGAATAAATATACAAAAACCATAAAATTTGTATGGGAGCCGCCCTAAGGAGTGGTCGGAGGGAATAGGTGTCAAAGGCAAAAATGTTCCTTTTGCAAGAGTAATGGGGGTCGGTTATATATATTAACCCTTTCCGGCACTCTTTTAAAGGTGATATGCTCAGGTGTATGGAATAAATATACAAAAACCATAAAATTTGTATGGGAGCCGCCCTAAGGAGTGGTCGAAGGTAATAGGTGTCAACGGCAAATATGTTCCTTTTGCAAAAGTAATGGGGGTCGGTCATACATATTAACCCTCTCCGGCACTCTTTTAAAGGTCATATGCTCAGGTGTATGGAATAAATATACAAAAACCATAAAATTTGCATGGCCCCCCTAAGGAGTGGTCGGAGGGAATAGGTGACAAACGCAAAAATGTTTCCTTTGCAAAAGTAATGGGGGTCGGTCATACATATTAACCCTTTCCGGCACTCTTTTAAAGGTCATATGCTCAGGTGTATGTAATAAATATACAAAAACCATAAAATTTGTATGGTATTTACCCTCGGCCACATAAAAAATAGTCTAGAGGCGTTAAATTACACGAACGAGGCGGCCAATCGACTGGCCCATATATTGAGATAACACGCTCATCAAACTTACTCTTCAATAAATCGATTGGAACGTGTGATGTGTGGCTTGTGGCACCGTCCTTTTGTAACCACATTTAGTCCAAGTCCATATCTTCCAATTCGGGCCAAAAATAATCGGCAATCATGGCGCGATAACGATGGCCATTCACAGTAACGTTATTATCTTTATCGTCGACGAAAAAATATGGTCCAATGACGCCGCCGGTATGCAAACCGCAGCAAAAAGTTATTTTTTGTATTTTTTGTGGATAAAGTGGTGATTCATGAAGCACATGTGGATTTTCACCCCACTAATAACGCATATTTTGCTTATTGAAGAACCCATTGAGCAAAAGAAGATGATTTTGCAATGAAATACATCATCTTGGCGCATTTTTTCCGGAGCCCAATCGGATAACGTACATACGTCGCTTTAAATGGTCCATCGGCTTCAATTCTTGAGTCAGCTTGATCTTGTGTGGGTGTAAGCCAAGATCCTTATGCAAAATTCGCCATAAAGTGGTCTAGTGGTGGCTTGACTGTTTGTATAGTTTTGAATCGTTTGCTATAGAAGCCAGAACAGCAGCGATATTTTCGACATTTCGACCAACCCGTTGTTTCACTGGCACGGCAACATCACACAACGAATATGTAAACTCAAATTTTTACACTAAACTTGTTATTGTCTGTCTACTAGGGCGAGAATAACGACCGAAAATTGCATTTTCGAGCATAAATTTCGGCCTTTTATGCTAAAGCACCACTCCCAGAGATGTTTCCTGAGATGTTGTACTTTCATATAAAAAAATTATCGAAAAACATTTGTCTTACAGGCAACCGTACATTCTTATAGACAAAAAAAAAAAAAAAACATTAAAGGCTCTCCAGAAGATCCTTCGAAAACTTGACACCAGTGTTTCTCAGTTAATATAAATTAAATCTAAATGGCCTACAATTGGCTTTTATTCAGTTTGTAGTTAATTATGTGAAAAGAATTTTAATAATAGTCAACGAACAAATTTAATTAAGCCCTCAGCCCTAGTAATTTAAAGTTAAAATATAAATAAAAATAAATTCAAAGCATGTTAAATTCGAGCAACAAACTCAAACAATTTCGATGGATGCCAAAAATTCCGAAGATTTAATTAGTTTCGTCAACAAACTGAACGTCAAAAATCTCATAAAATTAATGCCCTTCGGCATAAATTCAGCTACAATCAAAGATGGCGGAATTTGGGTCAAAAACAACAAAAACAAAAAAAAAGCAGCCAACAACTCGCGAAAGCAAGCCAAACAATAAATTGCATCAAGAAAAACATACAAAGCAAAACGATTAAAATATCGATTTGAGGCACACACAACTATTTGCAATAAATATTTTATGGAATTTTTAATTTCCCAATTGAGAAAATTCCAAAAATAAAATATAAAAAAAAAAAAAAAATTAATAAAACAACAAAATCCTCACTCACTCCCAAAACAAACACAAAACAACTCAAGAGGCAGCCAAAAGCATAGCAATTGAGAATGAAGAATTGATGAAAAAATGGCAACTTTGTGGCCTCGTAGGGGGCGTGATAACAATAAATGTTCTGTGGCAACCACGGCTGTGATGGAGCATGTTGCCAAAAGCTAGCAAATTTTTTTTTTTTTTTATTTTAATATTAAAGAAACAAGGTCAATATGGCATAGCAACAACCAAGGAATGATGGTTGTGCAAAAACAAAAAAAAAAAAACACATAGCTTACAACAAATGTTGAAGCTCTTTAAAAGCCATCATTGTGTGGGAATATTGCCATTTTTTAATAAAAGTATTGCGAGGGTTGTTTCCAAGAGTTGTTTTCAAAGTTTTTTCAATAGCTTTAATTTTTTTTTTTTTCAATTAATTTATTCAAATCAATGGCAATTTTTTTTAATGCAATTCAAGCTAATTGTTTCCCAAACCAACATTTCGCTTCTGAAAAAGACTGGCCCAATTAAAACACAAATCATTGAAATTACTCAATATGGACTTAACCGACAACTCAGAATAGCACCCACAATACAAAGCTTGACTTTTAAGTCTTGAGATAGACAAATAAGAACCAATATTTACAATCGGAAATGGCTTCAAAGGCGTCCACAGGGAAGGGGTGAAGGTCAAGTGCCTGGACCGGAAAAATTTTATATATTTTTATTTCCTATGTGTATATGTTACATTTTCATATTATCATATTCATATACGTGCACGCCAATGCATATCTTGCCCACACCCCCCTCCAAATTGAAAAAATTCCTGCGGACGCCTATGAATGGCTTTATTGTTTTTCAAAATATTCTTCATAAGGTTCGAAGCCGTTTTTCCTTTTTCATATGTATACATTCATGATTTTTTCATCTGTTACGATGTCATAGACATGTTTTGAAGCACCGCGATTATATTTTTTTATCATTTCTTTTGACCAATCAATGCGAGCCTTTTTTGAGCGATTGTCAATTTTTGCGGAATCCAACGCGAAGAAATCTTTTTGACGACCAAATATTTATGTAATTTTGAATGTATACTGGTTCAACTAATCCCCATAGATGCCTCTATCCCACGGTAGGTCTCATTACGATCAAGCTTTATCAATTCACGTACAGCATCAATGTTTTGTGGTACAACTACAGATTTTGGACGACCTTCAAGAAATTCGTCCTGTAGTGAAGTGCAACCACGATTGAATTTGCAAAACACGGTGACTCGAGATTGTGCTTCATCTCCAAAAGTGGAAACGAGTTTATTGGCACACTGCTGTTGACTTAATCCACATCGAAAGTCGTAGAAGATCATCACACAAAAATGTTCACGATTTAATTTTTTCTTTTTACCCAGATGAATGTTTTAAATGCCTGTAAACCATAAAAATAGCACCCGTATGACCATTAAAAATGTTAAACTTTACTATGCCAATATCAAATTTAACACATTCACATTTGTGTTGCTATATCTCAAGACTTAAAAGTCAACCTACGTAAAAGTTAGTGCCATAAATGAACCTAAAAAGTAGCTTGTCGTCTTGTTCTCCTATATATTTAAGTCTTCTTCGGGAGAGAACCAAGCATGGATAAAATAAATGCTATAACGACAAGTCCTGCTGAAGTATATGACTCCATCTTGTGTTTGCCAAACAGAGAAGGTGTATTGAATGTCCCATTGCCCAAGATTCCATAAAAAAAAAAATAAATAAATAACTGGCCATTTCAGCCCTTGAAAGGACTTTGACCTAGCTTCTTATGATCAATTGTATTGTGCGTGTTATTAAGTTTGTACACAATTGACCGAGAACCGGACCTACATGCTTAACGCCGACTCCGAACGGCGATGAACGGAATGTTCTCGTTCTCAAGAAGCTTTACATGGCATTTTAATTACTCTCTGAGGTTTGCCATTGTCTGCAGAGAGGTGGCGGCCGTACAGAAAAATTATTTTAATTCAAATAATTTTCTGTCGCTGCTGGGGTTTGAACCTGGGTCTCCAAAGTTCTTTGACATAGCGGCCACGCACTTTAACCAACTACGCCACGGACGCCCAAGATTCCATACCAGATGAATTTCGAACTTATCAGCCATCTCGTTAGGAGACTATCTGATCTGATCTGAGACGGTTTGATCTGGCAACCAATGACTTCTTTTAGCATATTCTTTCCAACATATCGCATTGAAGCTGCCGTGTTTATCTCCTAAGGAATTAGTGCCTTCTTCCAATACTTGAGGCAATAAGAAAAGAAAGATCGCTTTAGAGAGGTGTTCGCCTACCTACCGAATGGGTCGTTTTTTCTGAGGTGTCAAGCATTGGCTTACATCGGGAAACAGAAAAAAGGTATTCTAAAAATAAAAAAACTGAACAAAAATTTTGGAAAAACAATAAGAACAACTGGAACTAATTTCGGCATAAACAACCCTTTGGGAAAAATAGGAAGGCTTCCATGTGGAAGCGATTTGAAAAAATTCTTTATCGTATCTTTTGGAAACTTATGGGTAGTTTTACATTGATGTTGTTTCCAGACCGCTTCTTAAGGAATGCATGTGGAAACTTTTGCTTGTTTCGGGGCAATTTCAATTTATTTCAATAATAAAATCTCGAATAATAAGGCAGCCTAGGTAGTCGAGTAGGTAGCGTGCTTGCCTGCCAGCCCCGAGGTCCCGGGTATGAATCCCGGCCAGGCTAACCATTTCTAGTAGTTAGTTATTTGTTGTTGGGCTGGCGAAAACCCTCTGACTGAACCCTCCAAGAGGGTGCCGGCCGGGCAATGGGCACTGCACAGCCCCCGGGCTGTACAGTATCTAGCGAAGGTCTTATCCTGCGAAGGATGAGACCATGGTCAGAGGTGTCTGGCGGCAGGCATAAAACGCTATGGGTGATTTCCCAGAAAATAATAATCACATGGAGGTCAGTAAAGGTCAAACAAGGGTTGGGATGTCAACCCAAACGTCGGTGGAATGCGTGACTGCTACCACCGGCGGGCACGGGGAGGAGCAATCCTCTCTACGTGTCGCCAGCAGTCACACCTCCCCTATGGTTGGAGCAGGCCATAGTGGTTGCAATACTACTGCCAAGAACACCCACAGGATGGGAGCAGGTCCTGTAGGAAAGTCAGCTACTGCCGTAAATCACTCACTACGTCGCGAAGGTGCCATAGTCGAAGAAGACTCGGACCTCGGCGGCAACTCAAAAGTTGACAACAAGCCTCTTCTATCCCCCCCAGACCAGTCAGCGGGTGCCAGCTCCTCTAGAAAGGAAGGGCCCAAGACGAAGTCGAAGGAGGGATTGAAGGCGAAGGCAAACTATAAAGCGGCCCTAAAGATCTGCAGCCGGCTCTCAGGTAAGAGCAATCTAACTTCCGAAGAGAAGGAGAGGCTCACCTGGGCCGAGCATAAAGTAAAAGAGGGCCGCGAACACTTCGCAAAAAACCCACGCTTCGCAGCCTCCACCATGCAGTATGCAAACAAGGTGGAAGAAAATGCGGCACAGAAACGCCAAAGGTCGGCGGAAAGCTCCAAGGCTGATGCTCCTGCGAACAAAAAGCAGAAGCAGAAGTCGAACACGCAGCCCGGAACGGAGGAGAAAACGAAGGCGAGCGAGGTAGCCAAACGACACCTGATCGTGGCACTTATAGACCGCAGCGATCCTCAGGGGCAAATGACTCTAGATAGATGGAAATCCGTAGAGATGAAGCTTCTAGAGTCAATGTTCACGAGGATGGAAGCCTTACCTAACTCCCCAATGCCCACCTTTGATGGTGCAGGTTGGCTGAACAACGTCAAAATCCTGAAGTGTAACGACGACCCGACTCTGGAATGGGTGAAGGGAGTAGTTCCGACGCTCCAAGGACTATGGGAGGGCGCCCAGCTGGAGGTAGTTGACAGGACTAGTATCCCGTCTCTACCAAAGGCGAAAGTGCTCATCCCAAGAGTCGTCCCACCAGACTGTGCATTAAAGCTGCTGAAAAAGCAGAACCCGGACGTGCCAACCGCTGACTGGAAGGTGTTGAAAGTTGAAGAGCCTCTACCGGGTAGTGGAGGCGGGCAACAATACATCCTCCAGATCAACAAGAAGGCCGACGACATCCTATACGCACGCTATGGGAAGATGGCATGGGGTGTGGGCAGTGTGTACCTGCGCCTCAAGAAGCGCCACCTCAAAGATAACAATACCAACACGCTTGAGTCCGGAGAGGTAGAGAGAGATCTAGGTCTAGAAGCCATGACTGATGCTACCAAAGGACTCAGCATAGACGACGCAGATGGAGTAGGAGGAACGACGAGTACAGTCGACCCCGTGGAGGTGCCTAATAATGCAGTTGAAGGTCCTCCAGATCAATCTGCATAAGAGCAAACTAGCAAGCACAGAACTCCTTCTCGTACTAGAGGAAGGAGGCTACGATGTGGCTTTAGTGCAGGAGCCGTGGATAGCCTCGGGCAACACAGTCTCCGGCCTAAAGTCAAAAAACTACAACACATTCTTCGCAACAACAGTAAGTAGAACGAGAACCGCCATCCTCACAAAGAAAGGCATCCACACCTATTTAATGTCTCTTTACAGCACTGACGATCTCACAGTCGTGACACTAGAGGGCGACGAAGGCAACAAAATCCTTGTCGCGTCTTGCTACATGGCTCACGACAAACCCGCACCACCGCATGAGCTTCGCACGATGGTAGAAACAACTGAAGCAAGGAAGCAGACAGTTGTCATCGGAGCAGACGCCAACGCACATCACACGGTATGGGGGAGCCCAGACACCAATGATCGAGGTGAGTCCATGCTAAACTTTATTCTACAAACTAACATTAACATAGCAAACACAGGCGACGAACACACATACGTAGGTCCCTCGTCGTCTAATGTCCTAGACCTAACGCTAACCTCCTATAATAACACTCAGGTCACAGATTGGAGGGTACTAAAACAGGACTCCTTCTCAGACCACAAATATATAAGCTTTAATATTAGCTTCAAATATACCCCATCTCAGAAAATCTTTAGAAACCCCGCTAATGCTAACTGGAAACAGTTTAAAAGCTTAGTTGAGTCTAGGCTACCTACACCCATAAATATAATCTCAGAAGCTGATATAGAGAGCTCCCTAAAGGCCCTAACAGAATTGCTTCTCAAATCTTATAACACATGTTGTAAACCCACGCGAACGAACCGACAGACTAGACCACCTTGGTGGAACTCAGATCTTGTAGAGGAAAGACGCGACCTAAGAGATTTCTTCAAGTTAGCAAAAATAGCTGAACAAGAAGAAATATGGAGGGAATACAAAGACAAACTAAAACTCTTTAAGAAGAACGTACGCAGAGCAAAAAGGACATCTTGGAAGAACTTCTGCTCTAGCATAGAGAAGACTACTGACACAGCAAGGCTTAGGAAGCTACTCTCGAAGCAGCCTTCCGTCCAAAGCCAGCTACGCAATGATAATGGTGACTGGACAGAGAGCAATCAGGAATCACTTGAGGTGCTTCTGAATGCGCACTTTCCAGGCTGTACCGGAACTCCGTCTACGAACATAACACAGTCATGGAGGAGTAATCCGCTGCAGATTCCACACGACCTAATAACAAACGACAAAATCCAGTGGGCAATAAACTCATTCTCAAGATACAAATCTCCTGGACTGGATGGAATAGTCCCAGCCATGCTGCAAACGACCATATCAAGAGTTGTCCCATGGCTCGAAACCATATTCAAAGGCTGTATTAGGCTAAATTATGTACCCGTTGTCTGGAGGACAGCAAGAGTTGTATTCCTGCCGAAATCAGGTAGAAGCAGCCACTTGTATCCGAAAGACTACAGGCCCATAAGCCTAACGTCTTTTCTACTAAAAACACTTGAAAAACTGATAGACCTGCACCTGAGGAATGGTGCTAACCGATCCGTGCTAGCATCAAATCAGCACGCATATACGAAAGGGAAATCTGTGGAGACAGCGCTACACTCCCTAGTAGCTCCCATAGAAAAAGCCCTACACCACAAAGAATACGCACTAGGCGCATTCTTAGATATTTCTGGAGCATTCAATAATGTCTCAACATATGCAATACTCAAGGGACTTCGCGCAATAGATACACCACCAGCAATCGAGCATTGGATAAACAATTTACTAAATTGCAGAATGGTCCAAGCTGAGTGGGGTACAACAACCATGGAAAGGGAAGCACGCAGAGGAACACCCCAAGGAGGTGTTCTCTCTCCCCTACTATGGAACCTAGTTGTGAACGAACTACTAAAATACTTTGAAGGAAAAGCCCCAAAGATAACAGCGTACGCAGACGACATAAGCATTATAATTGTGGGGAAATGTCTACCAACAATAACCTCTATAATGGAAAGAACACTCAAAGAGGTACACAGATGGACTAACTCAGTCGGTCTAAGTATCAACGCTGAGAAAACCGATCTGGTGCTGTTCACAAAACGATACAAGATACCGCCGTGGACACCGCCAAAAATAAACAACATACACCTCAGTCCGAAAACACACACAAAATACCTAGGGGTAGTCTTGGACAGTAAGCTGACATGGAGACTCAATGTAAACGAGAGAGTGAAAAAGGCAAATAATGCTCTATACGCATCCAAGAAGATGCTAGGCAGTACCTGGGGCCTCTCACCCTCTCTGATGCATTGGATCTACACATCGGTAGTTCGTCCCATTCTACTCCATGGAATCATAGTGTGGTGGCCGGCAGTCAACAAATCAACATACCTCAAAACGTTGGAGAAATCCCAGCGACAGGCAGCGATCTGTATAACGGGGGCGCTAAAGACAACTCCAACTAAGGCCCTAGAAACCATTCTAAGTATGGACCCCCTGGACATACACGCTAAACTAATAGCCGGTAAAACGGCACAACGCCTTATAGCGGCTGATAAAATACAGAATCATAACTTCGGACACTGTGCAATCTTTAAAGATTTGTCAAGTCTCACGGACTATATGATCCCCCGCACTGTCACCAGATCAAGAGTACCAACTCTCGTAGGACCGAACGACTGGTGTAATGGAATCAAACAAACACAGAAGGCAGTAAACATATTTACTGACGGCTCAAAAATGCGCACAGGGGTGGGAGCGGCAGTGTACTGTGCAGAGCCCGACATAAGGCAGCCGTACAAACTGCCAGACTACTGCAGCATCTTCCAAGCAGAGGTATATGCTATAAGGAAGGCCGCAGAATTAGCCCTCGGAATAAACACTCATCACTCTCGAATCAACATATTCGTAGACAGCCAAGCGGCGATTAAATCCATGAGTTCCGATACCATCAAGTCCAGAAATGCAATGGCGAGCAGGGAAGCACTAGACGCTCTGTCCGACAGAAAGGAAGTGCGTATCTACTGGGTTCCGAGCCACCAGGGCATCGTAGGCAACGAGATGGCAGACGAGCTAGCAAAGGAGGGCGCCGGGCTGGGAGCAGAGCTCACTGAGCATATACCGATCCCACTACAAGAACTATACAACAACCTAGAAAAACGAACCGCACTAACAGTGAGCCACAGGTGGAAAAACACGACAACCTGCAAAATCGCCAGAACCATGTGCGAGGCACGCTGTGGAAAACGAACTACATACATCCTTGCACACCCACGGAGTGTCTGCAGAACACTAGTAGGTATTCTCACTGGCCACTGCATGGTGGGAGCCCACGCAAAGAAGATGGGCATCACCATGGATGAAAGCTGCAGGAAGTGTATGGAACCAGGCACCGTAGAGACCCTGGAACACCTACTATGCACATGCCCCGCAATACTCAGAACAAGACATAAACTCTTAGGCTCTCCGACGTTCTCGTCACTAAAAGAAGTAGCCAAAATCCCTCTTGAATCCCTTCTAAAATTCGTGAACACGACGCAAATTCTTAATAAATTCTCCTGACCCACTCAGCCTCCACCTAACCGGTACCACTAAGGACCTGTATGGTCTATGTGAGACCTCTGCAAGAGGCGACCGGTCTAACCTAACCTAACCTATTTGTTGTTGTTTCCACATTAATTTTTAAGACAATGTAAAGGAATGTTTCTACATTCATTTTTAAGACATCGGAGAGAAATGTTTCAAACCATTGTAAAAAGAAATCGAGAGTCGAACGAAAAGGAGTGCTTCCTTCCTACATTCCATTTTCCAGAGGGATATAAGATTTTCGGCCTAGAACTCCTTTTTTGGTCTATCGATTTGAAAGTGATGAGCAAAAAAAAAAACGGTCCTCAACTTTGGGAACCGGTACTTGCTCCTGGAGATGATTTCAAAGTGCTGACAAAGCAAAAAAAGGCTTCTTTCAACTGCACCTTTAAAATTACCTACGTAAAGAAATGTCTTTCAAAATCGTACTTCTCTCTACTATAATACCTACGTACTTCAAAAATAAGAAAAATTAACCTTCACAAAAATGTCGTACCCTCAAAGTAAAAACATACACTCCTTAGCACGAAAGTACTTTGCGATGCAACTCTGGTCAAGCAGTTGAATGCCAGATGAGTTTTGTGCAGTGAAAGTCTTTCTCAAATGAGGGCGAGGAGCTTGTGTTGTTAAGAATTAGATCAATGGAAGAGCGGTAAACTGTACGAGTGTAAGCCCACTGTGAGGACGCTCCAAGGGGGATGGCAGTTGCTGTCTGCACATCTTTTCTGCCCATGATATCAAGGGGTAGTTAGTGTAGAATTGCTTTCAGTGCATCAGATTTTATTGACCCTCCCAACTGAGTCTCGCGGATGCACACTTTACACTTTTCCTAGTAACTTACGGTTTGGGATCAGTAATCTGGGATTTTAGTGCGGATCACCATAAAGATGTATCGTCAAGTAAGATGGGCTTTACCACTGCAACAGTACTTGGAGATCGAACCTAAATTCTGCAAATTGCTTTTTAAAAATTTCAAGAATTTTAGATTTCCAGCTTAGAAAGGTACTTAGACGGATACTAATTTTGTATACTCCCAAATAGCTTACTGCATCCAAGATGGATAGCTGAGTACCATCTAGACATGGTGGTTTCATGGGTGTTCTTTGAAATATTTTTGTGAAAACGACCAGCTTAATCTTGCAGAAGACCATACAAATACAAATCGACACAACCCATCTTATTATCGATTAAAAAGTCGTCTTCAACAGTCCAATAAGGAAGCATCCAAACTTCACTATATCTGAATTTTTAATTTAAGTAAATCTCATCCATCTTTGCAGAATGACACTGAATAACACTTGCAGCATAGTTCAAAGAACCGGCAAGACCCTCTCTTCCCATTCGAAACCAAACGAGGTTTCAGACAAGGTCAACCTAATGATGGAGAAAGTTGATTCGTATACGAATGAACCACGAACTGTATGAGCTATACGACGACATTGAAGTAGTTCAACGTATAGCAATCCATCGACTAAGCTGGCTGAGTCATGTCCATCGTACGGATTGCGATGCTCCAGCGAAAAAGTTGTTCGAGATGAAAGCCGAGGGCCGACGACGAAGAGGTCTTGGTCTTGGCTCTGAAGGATTGACCAGGTCGAAGAAGCCCTTACCGTGCTTGGTGAAACCAATTAGAGAAGACTCCAATTGGGGAATGTCGGCCGAAAACTGACGACGGGTTGCGATGGCCACCTACGTAAGTAAATAAGCAAGTACGTAAGATGGAGAAAATCATTCAAGCTGTTGATCTGAAACTATAAACGAATTGGTCATTTAAATTTACCAATGAAAGGACTTTAACCAAGCTTAATATGATGAAATTGTCTTGTGTGTGTTATATAATATTTGAACACAAATGATCGAGGACTACACGTGCTAGTTTTCACCGGCTCCGAACGGATAATGGGCATGGTCTCAAGTTACTTTATATGGCATTATTTAGTCTCTGAGGACTACCATTGTCTATAGAGAGGTAATGGCCGATCAGAAAAATTAATTACAGTTGAAAAAAAAGCTGTATCAGATAGTTTATGAACCTGACATCAAATAGACATCGAATGGTCCACGAACTTTATGACGCATTCGGCCCCAGTCGTACACATCAGAGATCAGAGACGTAGATCTCTTGCGTAGAGATCTTGCGTATGCTGATGACATTGATGTCATTGGCCATAATGATACTATGTTCATGATGCATTCTACAGATTAGCGAAAGATTCTATTCGAATGGGACTTGTAGTGAACTTAGATAAGACGAAATACCTTGTGTCAGCATACAAATAGTCCCAGCGTCTTGGGAACAACGTCATTGTTGACACCACCTGCTTCGAGATTATTAAGGAGTTTGTTTACCTAGGCTCCAGCATAGGCTCCTCCAAAGATGTCAGCATTGAGATGAAACGAAGGATAACTTTGGAGTAATCAAATAAAAGGAGTAACTTGTCAACAGGTGTTAGTTTGGGGTCAGTATGCATTTAAGAAGCAGAGTTCTCTCTCGACAAATAAAAATCACGTTCTGTAAGTCACTAATCGAAACCATCCTTTGAAAGACTTTGGGAGTTTTCTTGATGAAGATCCTTCGTAAGATCTTCGGTCCAAGCTGCGGTAATAGGTTTGGGCATTTTAGTTCACCACAAAGATCGCTCGTTTTAGTTGAATCGTACGTAACGAACTAGTTCGTTCATTCAGTTCTTTTCGTTCGTTCGTTATTTTTATTCGTTGCATGTTTTACTTTGCATGTTCGTTCTTTAAGTTCGTTAGTTCTTTTAGTTGGTTCGTTCGTTTAGTTCGTTAGGTCTTTTAGTTCGCTTGGACAAACCGAAGATTCAAACCATAGCTTGGTAAATTTAGTTATTTTTGCTCTCGTTTGTTTTGTTCCTACTCGCTGCATAATCAATTGAACTAAAATGACCGACAAACACTGAACTAGTTCACATCGTTCATGAGTGGGAATCGTTCAATTGAACTAGTTCGTTCATGAACCACCCAAGCCTATGCGGTAATGAAGAGTACCGAATTCGATGGAACCGTTGTGATTGACATAGTAAAGCATATAAAAATCGAGCGGCTGCACTGGAGATCTTGTTGATCGGATAAAAAAGGACGCTCCAGCGAAAAAACTGTCAATACCCGTCAATACAAAAAAGGATGCCCACATCTCCGTTGGAAGAAAACATTATTGGACAACCTGAAGACGTTTGGTGCTTCCAATTCTTTTACGAGCCCAAAACAAGGGGATATAGAAATATTCTGTGTCATATGAGGCTTGAACCCGGAATATCCCGTTTCTTTGGAATATAACGGTTCATACACACAAATACGTTAACTGCTGCGCCCGTCACATTTAAGATAAAGAGTGTCGCAACATATAACTCTTTTACTTTTCCAGACCCTACAATTTTATATAACCTCAGACGTTTGATGAAAATTTTATTTATTTAAGGGCCCCTTAAAATCTTAGAGTAGTTCACTAACGTTACATAATTTTTTTAAAATAATCGTCTTGAAACTAGCTGAATAACTTTTAAAATTTAACTTATTGAAAAAAAAACAGGATATTTTCCCTCAAATTTATTTAAAATTTTGTGATTTGCTTCGGAATTTTGCTGAAACTTCTTCAATCTAGTTATATTCACCTCGGAACATAAGTCAGTGTCAGTAAAAATTCCAGCTGAATGAAAACTATTTTCTTTAAAAAAAGATTAGAAGCTGCTGTAACATCTGCTCGCATACCTATGTATATATTTAAAAAGAATATATATATATATTTTTTTTTAATTCGACTGTTACCTCATCTCTCTTCACCAACTCCCACCAACCACTACTACAGACAAACCAGCCCCGGCGGCTTTAGACAACAATAGCTAACAACAAAAATCAAAATTTAATAATCGATTCCTTAGCAGAAACTTTATTTTGAACATATTGCAAAATCTTCCTGCACTGAATGAATGAAGAAGCTGCTAGACAGTTTCGAAGCGGGACAAGGCGAGGAATGGCAAGGCATGCCTTTGGGTCGTTTTACTAACGTAGTCATCAAAATAGGGCTGCATGGCATGACTGCCATGTCCTGATTTACAGCAGCAGCAACAACAACAACAACAACAACATTTGAAAGAAGTCATTCTTATAGTTGTTGTTGTTGTTGTTGTTGTTGTTGTTGTTGTTGTTGTTGTTGTTTTCGGTAGCAACAAACATATAACAACAGTTAAAACAACAAAACTTGCACACATAGCAATATAGCCGCAGGATAAAATGTTGTTTAAACGATGACTTCCTTTATATCAGCTGCTGCTACTCTACCAAGACTTGAACAGAAGATGTGGAGTGGCAAATCCTCAAAGAAAAACGCTTTTCTAAGCAAACATTTTTGTTTTTCGCCAACAAAATAGTTGAGATTTTCATTTTATAAATATAAATGAAAGTATAAGGGTGGTATTTGTCATGAGAGGGTATTGGAGGGAGGAGTTGGTACATCTACAATGATTCGCTTTCTTCTACCAATAATGTAATAAAGAGAACAAATCAGTACTTTTTTTTACAAGGGTGCCTTAAGGTTAACATAGTACTATGACACTAAAAACTCCGTGTAGCGAACGTATGAAAGTTTCTTTTGTATTGAAGGTTAAGATAAACTGATAATTTTTTAAAGCTTTGCTTACTTAGAACCTGCGGCATCTATTAAAATCATTTTTAAGACATAGCTTACGTGGGATCACAATCCTCAAAAATAATGGAGTTATTTAAACGTAATGAAAAAAGATCGAATTGGGGCAGAAAACCCATGCAAAGTGCCATTCTGACTTCGGATGAAAAATAAAAGAGCTTGTAAAATTGTCCCAAAAGAGACAAGCAAATGCGGCCAAAAAGCGTCAATATTCTTCAACAGCAGCCAAAACATCAACGCCGGCGAAAAAAAAAAATAGTTAAAAAATCAGCAAACTCTAATAAAACCACGCTACCCTCTCACACAAAGTGACGTCATCAATATGGTTAAATCCTAAGAATTCCACAAAACTTTATCAATACGTTTCAAAATTTACAGATAAGCTTTCATTCTAAATATGTACTCTACGTTTGAAACTTTCCAAAATGAAATGAAAACTACGCCTACTTCCCATATAAAGTGACATCATCAACATGATAAAATTTCTAAAAGACTTAAGCTCAACTTTCCACAAAACTTAATTTTGCGCATGAGCGTGTTAATTCCAAAAATGCACTCTTAGTTTCAAATTTATTTAAATTGGATAAAAACCAAGCATACCTTCAATATAAAGTGACTATAAAAAAATGGTCAAAATCTCTTAATATTCCACAGAAATTATTTATCTAAACACTTGCAATTTTGCACTTAAGCTTTGATATCAAATGATTTTATTTTGAAATTAGACAAAATCGAATGAAAGCACGCTTACTTCCTATACAGAGTGACGCCATCACAAAAGTAAAACCTTCACAAATTTCAATAAAAAATATATATGAACTTGATATATTGCAGATAAGCTTTTATATTTGAAAAGCACAATTAGCATTGAATTAAGATAAATTGAATAAGAACCCACGCCTATTCCCTATACAGGCTCACGTCTTCAAAATAAGAAAATCTTTATAACTTCAGATATTATGTATTAACCCCAACTGTGCCAGCGTGACCATATGGTCACGCAAATTGACGTTCACAAAAACTGCTCGTGAATCATATGTGTAATCAAATTTTTGGATTCAGCGACCCGAAAGAAATTCGAAAAAAATAATTCCAGCACCATTGGGGTTAAATGCGAGTGTGGGTGTATTTTCAGTTCGGTCTAAAAAAATAAAAAGGGTTTTAAGCACCGTGTGGAAAGTGGGTGAAATAAATTGACGTCAATGGGATCAGAAATAAAAAAAAACCATTATTTCAAAGGACTTTCTAAATGATGTTTTTTAGAGGTCAAGAACTTTTATTTCAAATAAAACACAGAAAAAATTAATGAAACTGTTAATATTTTGGCTTTATTAGTTCGCAAATTTTATGACATTTAGTGTTTGAATAGAATTTCAGACATTTTTTTCAGCATAGCCGGCCTTAACTCGCCAATAACGTGCCGAATGTTTGTTTTCAGCTGATCAGTCATAGCTGGACTATCAGCATAGGCCAGTTACTTCACGTAACCCCACAAAAAGAAGTCCAACGAAGTCAAATCAAATGACCTAGAGTGATATGATTCGGTAAACAAAAGTTCGCCCCAATATTGTGTTGGTTTGACGCGTTGTATGACTTGTTGCATTGCCATTTGTATGACTGCTGAAACCATTTAGCACTAAGCCATGGGCAGGAAAATAAATTGGTGGTCCAATGCTTTTTTTTAAGCAAATACAAAATTGTCCTCATTATTGCTTTTGCTCATCGTTAAAAAAAAAAAAACAATATATAAGAAAAAAATTGTCAAAGCACTCCGATAAGACTGAATTTCTATTTCTATATGTTACGAAATTGATGTGCAAAACAAAAACAACTCATGTGTGTTTTTGTGTTACACAAGTAACGGGACAATCATCTCAAGCCCAGCGTCGCACAGTGATGCGATTGGTACAAGTTAGACGGCAAATATTATTTTGTGGATTTTTTTGGTAGTTTTCAGTGTTTTAGGTATAGGAAAATACAAAAAACCCTATTTCAGAAATTTTGGACAAGGGGGCGTGGCATCTGCCATACAACTGAAACATAATTTACGCTATATCTTAGAAATTAGATAAGCTACGACAACAAAATCAAACGTAGATTTTTTGTATGTGATTTCCAAAAAGTGATGAAAATTTTGGCGTGATTGGAGAAGTGGGCGTGGCGCTGCCATACAACTTTATCACATTTTTCGCTTTATCTTAGAAATGAGCTAAGCTGCAGTAACAAAATTAAACATGCACGTCTTGTATGTAATTTAAAAAAAGTGGTAAAAATTTCGGCACGATTGAACAAGTGGGCGCGGTAGTTTCCATACATGAAATGGACTATATTTTGGTCCATAACTAAGAAAGGAGAAAAGCTATGAAAAAAAAATGTAAAGTTAAAAATTTGTAGCTATAATCACGGTATAATTATAGAGGTAAACTCGCTAGATGAGAGCGTACTGCCGCGAATGTCAAAACGAAGTTGACAACTCATATAAAATCTCGAAGATATGAGAAAGACAAGAGAAAGGAGGAATTGGCGAAATGTAAACGAATTTAAACAGTTGAAGCTGTTTTGTTGTGTTAATTAAAAATTGTAATAATTGATTATTTTTCGTGTTTTTATTGATATTAAACTAATTAAAAATTGTTTCCAGCTAAACATCATTGAAAATTAAATACAAAAACTATTAACTGCAAGCAGGGAGCACAGCTAAGCAACAACAAAAGTACAGCAGTTGATTCTGACAATATCGGCAGTAATGACAAAAGAGAGCACAATCAGCGCTGCGACTACCTCTATTATTATACTATGGCTATAAGAATTTTTTTTTATTTTTTGATATTTCAACAATATTTATTTTTGAACTTAAATACGATGAGAAAGAATCGCTTTCGGGATCGGACCATTCTACACTAGTTGAATCATAATTTATAAGAGGAAAGAGCGACTGTGGTAGGTGTGGTAGGTATAGAAAAGAATATTCTTGATAAGCATCAACACATGAGTCGTTTTAGCCATGTCCGTCTGTCTATAATCACGATTACAGCCGTAATTTTCAATCAATCATAACGTAAATCGATATTTAAGCTTTTGTCTAAAATATGAAGGTCAAGTTCGAAAATGAGCGAAATGGGATGAAAACCTTGCTTTCCTCCCATTCAAAGTGGCTTTATTAAAAAGGTAAAATGTCTTAGAATTCCACAAAAATTAATAAATGGACTTGAAATAAGCTTCGATATTTAATATGCACTCTGAGTATTAAATTCAACTAAATCGGGCTGAAACCACCACTACCTCCCATACAAAGTAACTTTGAATATACGGTCGTTCGGTCATGGGGCTATTTTAATTTTGGCCCAGTCGAAGATCATTTCTTACTAATTATAAGTTAAATTTACAATGAATATTAAAAGCACTAGCAGCTTGGGCTATCGGCTTATCACAATTATAAAAAACAGTTGAAACCTGGTTTTGAAATGAAAATAAATAGCATTTTTATGACCATCAAACAGGTTATAAAACACGGAAACCGGCCATTTGCGCACCTTGGCACTTTTAGAGCTTAAATAAGACATAATGGTTAAATGATTAAATAAAAAATATATTTTTGCAAACATAAAATGGTCGTTTTTTTAATTTTACAAAATATTTTACCTATTTTTGGGTTTTTTTTTTTTTAAAAACCTCAGGTAAAATATTTTTTTTTATTTAATATATATTAAAATATTTTTTTTTAGTGTAGAAATATTTTGTTATGTGTTGAGAATATTTAAACACCACACACAGTCTAGTCGAACTCAAATTCAATACATTTCATACAAAACGGTTAGGGCCTAGTTTATACATGCATTTTTAGGACCATCAAACAGGTTAAAAAACAAGAAAACTGGCCATTTGCGCACTTTGGCACTTTTAGAGCTAAGAGAAGACATAATAATGGTTAAATAAAAAATACATTTTTGTAAATACAAAATGGTCCTTTTTTTATTTTCGAAAATATTTGACCAAATGTTCATTTTTTACGCAGTTATATCGATAAATACCGTTTTATAAAGCGAACATTTTAAAAAATAGGTAATTGAACATATTTTATTTTAAGAGATCTTAAGAGAAAGCGCAGGTAAATAAAAAAATTATTCCTGAGATCAATGGATATTATTTAACAGTTTTAAATATTCAGAATGTAAAAATTCGATTTCGACTTTTTTCCGTCTAGCATGCCCCTTCGCATCACTGTGCGTCGTCGAGTGAGGATTTGTTTTTGTTGCATTTGCATGCAATTGTTGTTGTTAGCGAGTTAAAAATTTAGTGAACGTCCGTTTTGTTGTTGTTGTTGTTTTTTTTTTTTTTTTGTAGTGTTGTTCTTTGTACAAATGTGCAAACACAAATTTGATAAAATAAAACAAATTTGTGGCTGGACCAACTGGGCCAATTGTACTTCTAGAAGCTCTTGTCTAAGACTATTGATATTGACGTGGGGAACCAAAAATATTGAGAATACCTAAATGGTTGTTTGAGGGGTAACAGTAGAAGTTGGGCCACTGCGTGACCCTACGGAAGTAAAACTATTCGAATATTTAGCGTTAAAAACTTTGTGCCTATTGTTGTAGTTGTTGTTAACTTTGTCTTAAGCCTTATTAACCATATTTAAATAATTTGAGCATTCATTAATGATCATCATGGTTCCGGTATTTAAATTGAATATTTTGGTTGGGGCAAATATTGCACTACATTGTCCCGTACAGACTTTATTCAAAATTGAGGGAAGTTCTGAAAATGGTCGCACATTAAATTTTAAATTATCTAAAGTTCTTAAAAAAAATTTCGAAGTTTAAGTTCTAAACTTCCAATAAACAAGATTTGAAATTGAAATATGCTTTTATAAAAAACAAAGTTTCCGACATTTCCACAAGAATTTTTTTTTATAAGTTTCGTAATCATAAAACAAATTTTACTTTTACTTAAGTGTATCACCTTAGCTTGTTGACTATTCAATATTGATGGCACGTTCGTCCTTTACAAAAACAAAAAAAGAGAAAAAACCATACTTTTATGACATTTGCACCATTCCCTAGAGAACATTATAAGCACAAATAGTCTCCATTCTAAAAATCGGAAATGAAAACACTTCAAACTATTTCTCTGTAAGCACTAACACAAATATGCATACGCACATATACACACACACACACACATCAACTAAAAACTGTAATTTTCCCCATGGTATCAACATTTTCCTCTCATAATATTCAAATTTTTGCAAATATTTATTCTATTCAACACGATAAACGTACGCATCTTTACGCACTTGAGTACATTATTTAGCACTTTAGTGTCCACAATGCTACAACAGAGGGCGGAGGGGTCGACAAAAAAAAATAAATATATATATCCATATAGTTATATATATTGAAAATCTGGCAACATAAGCCGGTAACAGTGTGGCAACATGCACAAGTGTAAATGCAAATATGTATTTAGTAGTAGATACCGATGTGTATGCGAAAGAGAGACATTAGTTGGGCATGGACGTTTGAGAAATATTCAATGGAAGCAGCCACGCAGTCCGCGTTAAATGCATGCAAGTGGAACGACAAATCCAAGTGCTACACAATATTTATTCCCTTAGATTTTATGTTGCTCTTCCTGTCGAAAGAAGACCCAAACAATTCATTTGGGACATTAACAACTCTTGTGTGTGCCATGACAAGCTTGGAAAATGCTGCAAATTTTGGAGAAAATGTAAAATTTTACATAAACTTTATGTCAATGTTGAGCCTTAAGTTGACGCTATTGTTTTTGTATCCTCAGTAGGCCGTCGCCTTCTACTTCAGCAGTAAGGTTCGTTGCCCCAGATAGTTTGTCGCCCCCAGAAAGTTAACAGCTAGTTTAAAGCTTTATGGCTTTTGTTATTCCTGAATCTGGGAAAACTTCACACCACTCGCTCACCATCCCCAAAAAGTCGTTTTGTATGTTTTATTTGTTATTTTTTTACCCTGCAGTTAAGTCAACCTATAACTTTCACTTTACACATGAAGCGTGTTATATTTTCCGTAATTTTTTTTTTTCTTTGGCACTCCCCCATTTGTGCTAGGGAATGCGTATGTCTTGCAAGTTATCCATGCATATAATAAACAATGTCCTTAGCTAGCTTAGTTTAAGGATAATCATAGCATTAGCCATAGGCTAACGATGAGTTCACAGTAGAAAACGTCTTCATGCCATTCGTCTATGACTGCGAGGGTCTAAAAAGACAAAAATATAGGTTAGCAAGGAAAATCAAGGAAATGCACACGTTTATGTCTTCGTTTATGTTGGCTAAGACGTTGAATGTGTTCTTCGTGTAAAGTTGAGATTTGATATCGTGTAACGAAATGCAACCATTGTGTAAGCTGTAGTTGGAGGTGGGGGCGGTGGAAGTAATGGTGTTGCCTTCAAAATTGTTGCTTTTAGAAGAAACTAAATATTTACTTGACTTTTCTAGCCTTAAGCACCTAATCCGGTGTCAAAACAAGTGTTACACCCAATTGTCATATTATCCTGGTTAATGTTTCAGCTAGGATTTTTTTGTTGTTTTTTTTTCAGCCAATTTTGTCACAAACTACTGTGTAAATTTCTTTTATTGTAATTTTAAAAATTTTTTGTGAAACTTTTAAAATTCTTCAATTTCAATTTATTTCTAGGTAGTTGAGAGTATCTAGAATGGCATGGGATTCTATTTAGAAAACCGATCTTTATCCAATACATCTCTGCTTTGTATTTACCTTGCCCAAGGTTCTCATTAATTTATCCCTTGCTTTCGATGTTTTTTTGTTTAAACCCTAAGATCGTAATGTGGTGATAGATTAGTGGGAAGAAAAAGTCATCGGCAGTCGAGTAAGTAGCGTGCTTGACTGCCACCCCAGAGGTCCCAGGTCCCAAAGAACGCTACAAAATAATGCCGTAAGTGAAGCTGTCACTGAAGCTTTCAATGAACGTTATGTAATCTTCAAGTTGTCTCAAACAGATCCTTAACCAAGAGTTTTGAATGCCTCTACTTCAAAACATCGAGCTCCAAAGGTTTGGCTAGACGCAAAGAAAAAAAAACGTTTATCGCCAGTTTGCCGCAGACGAAATCGTGCTTGAAAACGTTATTTGCAAGCAGTTGTAAGAATAATAGTCAGTTGCGAGAAACGCGTCATTTAGTTGCAGGAAATTAATATTGTTTATCATAAACTATAATAATTTTTAATAAAGATATTTAAAAATATCTTTAAATTGCAGTAATTGAAAAATTTGTTTCTCCGAATTGAACACTTCGTTTGTATTTCCCTTCGTTGTATAAACACAACGCTTATAGTTCACAGTAACTCTTTAGACAAATTATTACTATTTAAGCAAATTGTTAATTGCTCGATGACCAGCAAATAATTGCAGTAAGTTGTGATCTGACTTTCAGTACTATTCATCAAATTAAGTCGGGCTCCACTGATTCAAAGGTTAAACGGAAAAATTACCAAAAGGAGCGGAATTTTTAAAAATTACGGATCTAATATCTATTGTTTTATTTTCTTGACTATATTTCATATGGCGACATATTCATATATTATGAATACTGTCAACGATGATTAGGAATTTGGAGCAGAAGTTGCAACCAAAACAATTGCTACAGTCCAGGGACCTCAAGTAACAATCATCGCTTGCGATCAATCATTTCATAACAATTGTTTTTTTATCGTAATTTTCTCGATCAGAAATAAAAATTATTTTTTTATCGTCATTTTTGTCGATCAGAATGAAAATTATTTTGTGATCGTTATTTTTTCGAACAGAAATAAAAGTTATTTTTTATATTAGGAATAAAATTAATCATCAGTCGATAGTTTTTCGATCAGATTAAAAAAATAATATTTTTATCGATATAATATCGATTAAAAAAGTAAAATGTTTATTAAGATATAAATTATAATATAATTATAACTTAAAAAATTAGAAAAAGCGCCATATCTCGAAAATACAGGCAGATAGGAAAAAAATAACAGTAATTTTGGTTTTCCTCAGAAATAGTGTCGGTATTTCGCCAAAAACTTGAGTTTAGAAGTTGTAGACGAAAACTTGAAAAAAATTTCGGGCCATTTTTTAACTAATTTCTATAAATAACTCAACAAAATAATGCATGTTTTTTAAAATATCCAAAACATTTCCTTTAATCCAAAAACAAACATCCAAATCCTTCTCCTAATCCTTGCCTAAGTCCTTTTTCAAATTCTTGACAAAGTTGTGGTCCTAAGCCTTGACAAGATCCTTGTCCATATCTCTGCTTAACTTTTTACTTGTCCAAATGCTATTCCAAGTCCTTTTTCAAATCCATCTCTAAAATCTTGTCCTTATCTTTGTCAAAATCGTTCTTCAAATCCTCGCCCAAGACGACTTGAGTTCAATGAGAGGCGCAATAAATTCTTTATTTTAACTCAAAACAGTTTTATTTGTAAATATTAATTTAATTTAAATTTTAATCAATATTATTTTAATCAAAAAATAATTTTCATTTTTGATTGGAAAAATCAAGATCATGATTCTTTTCTATTTCTATTTCTATTTCTATTTCTAGTTTTATTTCTATTTCTATTTCTATTTATATTTATATTTATATTTATATTTATATTTATATTTATATTTATATTTATATTTATATTTATATTTATATTTATATTTATATTTATATTTATATTTATATTTATATTTATATTTATATTTATATTTATATTTATATTTATATTTATATTTATATTTATATTTATATTTATATTTATATTTATATTTATATTTATATTTATATTTATATTTATATTTATGTTTATATTTATATTTATATTTCTATTTATATTTATATTTATATTTATATTTATATTTATATTTATATTTATATTTATATTTATATTTATATTTATATTTATATTTATATTTATATTTATATTTATATTTATATTTATATTTATATTTATATTTATATTTATATTTATATTTATATTTATATTTATATTTATATTTATATTTATATTTATATTTATATTTATATTA